>CM062817.1:1984757197-1985357197 GCA_031772625.1 Pinus tabuliformis | reverse complement strand
GTGTACCCACAAAAATAGTTGACTTTGCGAATAAAACCAAAAAAACTCATTGTTTTTAGTTTTATTATGAAAAAGACCACTCAGACCTCCCTGCAAGCACCAAAGTACATGTAATCGTCAACCCACGTCCAACTACCAACCTGATGAAGCTATTGAAACTCCAGACCACATTTCAATCACGTGCACTTCCTACAAATATTGCACTATCGCCCATCACTCCATTCAAAGCCGAAACTAGGTATTTACCCAGATTCGCTGAGAAAACCTGTTTTATTCCCAAACTTGGACTCAAATTGCTTCAAATTACTAAGTAATTCAGTAAGATAGTTGCCTAGTGACCCTCAAATACTCTGAATTAGACCAGTTTTCCCTAATTTCACTGAAAACCCTTCGGCCCCGTCCTTGAAAACACAACAACCAAGGATGGCTGCCTCAATTGCTTTGAATATCTAGCCCATTTCTACTCCTCACAAGGATTTAGACCATCTCCCACTAGCAGATAAAGATTTTTAGATTAAAGATACCTCTATTCAAGAATCCCCTTTGAAACTATATTGTAGGCACAGAGACCAGTACCTGAACCATGCAGACTATATAGGACTTTGGGAATGAAGTTTTTCCAAGTACCAATTCCCCAAAGTTCATATATTCCCGGAGATTATCCACTATTGCCACATGAACTATAGCCCTAGTCAGAGAGCAGTGATGAGTCCAGACCATTCTGTATTATTTACCATCACTGCTGAGTCCATAAATGAAATGCTCCAGTTATAACCAAGCCAAAGCTTGACCCCTCTTTCTTCTGGAGATTTGCTTAACAGATTCCCTACACTCACCCCAATCAAACTTTCTTGATTAATCCAAACCTTCATTACAGAAGAACAATACATTTCAAAGGATCCTCCACCATACATATCTACCATATTCTCTGATCTTGGCCAAGACATTATAGATATGATACCCAATGTGTTATGCCAAACTACAAGTGAATTTTTTGATGAGATTATCATAGCCTTTATGTCCATTTACTCGCCTGGACAACCCCCTACCATCATGTTTGACTAGTCTAAGTTCATTTCTGATAAGATGCATGATCAATTCATGAGGATGGATCATGAAAGAGTGTTCAGATACTCTTCAGTTTTATATCCTCCTTTCCTATATTATCAAGCTGACAAATTCCCAATCACACTCCAAAAGCTTGATACCAGAGGCAACCCTAGATTGGTGGTCTTCTGGACTTCATTAATCCACATGTATGACTCTTCATATTCTTATACTAATTTCATAGATCTCTTTGTGCACCCAGGGGAAACTATGCTATTAGGAAGTCCTCCCCCTAGAATCAGTGTAGATATCATGAGGGTCCTACAGTTGTCTAAACAATATAGAGTGGGGGATTGGTACTTGTACCAAAACCACAATGAAATTAGAATATATGCAGTGAGTTGGCCACCACTCCTCAGACTGTAATTCCTACAGTTTCTATAGCAGTACCCTCCACATTTGCTGCTTCATTAGCACCAAGAATTCCACCAACAACTGCTCTCCCAGTTATAGGTACATCAACAAGCACAGGGACATCTATAGAAAATATAGCTGAATTGGTAAAGGCCATGGAGGAAATGACCATCCAGGCTACTCAGCTTAAAAAACTTAGAGAACAAGTGTCACATTTGGAAAGTGATTGCAAACTTGCACAAATTCAACAAAAAGAAGAAGCTCAAAAGAATCAAAGAGTGGGAGAGAGAATAAAAGTCCTTGAAAAGGACTTGACATTGCAACAACCACTGCGAGACATCAAGGAAATTCTTTGGGCCAACATCATTAATTCCATCAATGAATTTTGGCCTTCTATTCAAGTAATTTTTGAATAGACTGAACTAGTAAAAGTTGCCACAGAAGCAATCCACAAGACAATGGAAAAATTAGGTGATAAGCCTGAACAAGCCAACCAATTGATAACATTTATGAATGGCAGAAGCAGGTATTAGCTTGATGAATTGGAAATAGAAGACAGAACAGGAGCAATCATAGAAATAAAGAAGGTTCTCACTAAGAGGAACCTTATGCTCAATCTTGAGAAAAAATGCCAGAGTATCCAAGCTGAAATTAATATATTTGTGACAAAATATGATATTTTAAGGGAGAAAGGACTACCCAATCCCATGGTAATACATGACAAGATGATGGCCCAAGATTACTATATTGAAAGACTAAACAGGCTGGCCATCAACCAAGCTAGTACTTCAGGGGTAAAATCTTTGCCCACTGGGAAGGTATTATATGATAGCCTGGAAAATTTGCTTTTCGTAGAGCATTTTGTAAAGCACTTGTTCATTAGAAGGCCAAATTTTTCCAAATATACCAAAGTTGACGAGATATATAGGAAAATGTTAAGGATGAAATTACCTGATAGTGAATGGTGGATGAAACTAACAGATTTACTATAAAGTTACTGCAGTAAATCTATATGGTAAAACATGGCTGCTAGGTAAAATACATAAAGTGAATCCAACACATAAGTATCAAGCAACTAAAAGAGCCAAATCCAAATTACAATAGCCAGCACAGTCATAATAAAAGGGACAACAAGAAGACAGTTCTCCATCTGTCTCTATCTTCGTGCTTGAAGATATTTTCAGTTTTCTAGAATAATTCTCATATTGTTATAAGATATTTTGTAACAAATTTTTTATAAATACTTCACAAATATAAGTAATTAGGGTGGATTAAAATACATTTCTGTAGACATTTTATATTGAGCCAAGGAGCTATTGTACTCAAGACTGGACTGGTTTTGCTGGATTATGAAATAAAGCTAAGGAAATTTCACTGGATTCTTGTGCATAGTTGGAACAAATAAGTATTATCTCTTCATTTTTAAATATTGTTTTCTCTTCATGATATAAATATTCATATGTGTTTCTTATGAAATCTGAAAAGTAAACAAGGAATGATATCTCAGAAATAGCTTAAATGCTCTCTGTTTTAACTGTTTACTTTCTATATGTTTTCTACTAAACTATCTTGGTCTTGGAATTCTTAATTGCTCCCTTACTTCCGTAGTCCCCCCCCCTTTGGTCCACAGTAAATGATTCTTAGTTTCCATTTTCTACTGATCATCCTTCTTTTATGCATCTTAATCCTGGTTAAGGATTCTTCATTTCCGTTTGCCCTGGTTAGGACTACCTCATCAATTTGAACCTGCAGATTTTCTTTTTGTTGTGCTAGCCTGCCCTGTGAACTCTTACTTTAGTGATTCATATGATCCAGTTACGCCACTCTTAGATTGACTCCATAGCCCAATGGCCTAAATACTTGTCATGCCCATCTGTTTTCTTAATTCCACCAGCCAATTAAACAAAAGATCAAGAACACTAAGAAATAGCCTAAAATCCCACCCAAAACAAAGTTAAATTATAAAGAGAGAGCCCTCTCTCGACTTAGGTTGGCTAGAACTTGAGTCTAAAAGATTAGGTTTGTGGTTACCTTGGACTATTCCTTCTTTGATAACTTCTAGGGAAGACATCTGAGTGATAACATAGTAGCGACCATACCGGGGACTCAAACCCCCAGTCTTAATAAACCTTTGAGAAATTCAAATTTTTATTTTTAAGCCTCTTAAAGGGTTTATTAGAAGTTATTTCAAAAATTCATAAAAAAGAAAAATTAGAAAAAACTTGAAATCTGGCTTTCGGGAGAACTCACTATACCAAGGCCAACCCTGATCCCAATCCCCCCCCTGTATTTGACAATCCCAACCTTATTCTGAGAATAATCAGAAGAAAAGAAAGTTCAGTAAGCCCAAGACCTTTATTTAGATCCAATTCCTGCCCTAGTGAGTGGTTGTTTTTAGAAGACCTCCCTTTTGTTTTGACCATTCCCTATTTAGAACCAAGTCTGAGAGTGAACTTGAGGACACAGTTCTAGATCCAGAATTTACAGTAGAACTTGAAGTCCTAAGGGAAAACTTGTCAATTAATCAGTACCTTTTGAACTCCCCTCAGTCATCCCTTACTACTGATAGAATCCTTGAACTTTTTGAAATTGCTTCAACTTCTTTTGGTTCACCATAATTTCCTTACACTTTTGAAGATCATCCCTCATCTCCATTCATACCTTCACTCCCCCATCAGCCTATCACTACCCTTCAAATACCCATTACCCCTACTACCCCAACTCCCCCTGCTATCCCAAATCCCCCTGTTACCCCAACTCCTGTTCTCAATCCTGTCCAACTTAGAGCTATGGCACTCAAATATGCCCCTCTTGTGATGCCTCCTCCTCAAGGTGCCTTACCAGCAGATTATCAGAGTAAAATTGTCTTATTTGATGGCACTGGATCTTACACTACACAGTAGCACACAAAGAAAATGACATATTATTTTGAACTGCATGAAATTGACATAGGAGATGTCCAAATGAGAATTTTTTCCCAAAATCTAACTGGAGATGTGAGAACATGGTTTAGATCTTTGCCTCCTAATAGTATAGATAGTTTAGATGTTTTTTACCAGCAATTTTAAATAGGTGGGAGAAGAAAAGGAACCCTCCTCAAATTCTTTTTGAATATGAAAACCTCAAGAGGGGACCAAACGAAATCGTTCAGGACTACTGTACTAGATTCAACAATGTATATAACGCAATACCACTTGACCTTAGGCCTGCACCTGGCTTAGCCCTGATAAAGTTTCCAGATGGATTTGACACTAACATGGATTTTCAACTTAGAGAAAGGAATCCCCCTACACTAGAAGATATGCAAAGTGTTGCAGTTAGAATAGAAGTTAATCTGCAATCCAAAAGAGCCATAGTTAGAAACGAAAGGAGGACACCCCTGAAATATGAATCTTCACCGTTTGATAAAAAAATGGATGCTTTAGCTAAAGGAATGGAAAAATTAATGGACAGAATAGAAAACATTGAAAGGAAACCTCATTAGGATAGCCAACAGGCACCTCCAGTAAGGAATCCAAATTTTAAGAAGAACCAGAACCAAAACACTAGTAAAAATGGGCCTAATCAGAACATTAGACCTCCTTTCCAAGAGAATTATGTTGAAACTTCCCATCAAGAAGACCCTGAGCTAGATACCCAAATCAACTTAACTGGGTTAGATGGGGAAGAAACTGCTTTTCTGACTAAGGATGACCAGGAATTATACATGCTTCAATAGTTACAGACCCAAACTGGAGAATCTTTTGACTACATGCAAGGGTATGACTCTGCTATGTTCAAAGTGCATAAATAGTACAATTTGAGGAGAAAAAAGAACACTGATGTTCCAGACCAAAACAAGAAAGCAGTACCTAATCAACCTAAGAAAGTGAAAGTTGCAAATCAGAATCCTCCAGTTACAAAAACTCTGCAACTCCTTTCTAGACCAAATCAAAATCCTTCCAGTCCCATCATTGAAGATGTAACCAATAACCAACCTTATAATGAGCAGCCTTCCACTTAAGTTCCCCTCAAGGAAACAATGGAACAATCTCCAGAAATTGTATTAGAAAATCCAATTAAAAAGACTCCAAACACTAAAAAAGAAGAACAAATTATTCAAAACCCAGTTGCTAATATTTCAAACATTCAAATAGACAAATCCCCTCTACCTTTCAATTTGGGAGGAGAGGTGGCCCAACTTAAAATTTCAGTTCCTTTGACAAAACTGGCTAAACATGAAACTTACAGATCTCAAATAAGAAAATCTTTAAAATTCGTTGAAAATGAAGACTCTATTAACCTATTTGATGATCAACCTGAGTTAATTTTCGGTCCTAATGTTAATGGAAAACCAGTGGAAGGAGGGATACCACCCTTCTACATTAGCCTTAACATCCACGATAAAATCTTACATAATGCCATGCTAGAATCTAGGGCTTCACACAATCTTATGCCTATATCCGTTATGGAGAAGCTAAATTTGGATATCACTAGACCGTACAAAGACCTGTTTTCATTTGATTCAAGCCAAGTTAAGTGCCTAGGACTTATAAAGGACCTGCGTGTTTCCCTTGTGCAGTACCCTGCTAAGACCATTCTTATGGACATAGTTGTTGCTGACATACCACCAAAGTATGGTATGTTGTTGTCTAGCTCTGGGGGTGCCAAACTCCAGGGATCTCTGCAACTTGACATGTCGTATGCTACCATATCAGTCTTTGGACATCCTAAGAAACTGTATAGAGAGACTCTAATGAAGTATGTAGTGAGTACCCAGGAGAGGCCTCAAAACTTTCCTATATATTCAATGCATTTTGATATTGATTCTTTCATTCTTTATAATGTTGAATCTAACCAAGAAAACACCTCAGATAGCATTATTGCAGAACCAAAAGAAATTACAGTAATAGAAGAAAATTAAAGTGTCCAAATTCATGAGATTTCAGATGATAAATATGACCTAGATACTTTAGTCATCAAGATTTTATTCCCCGAGACAGTAAGAATTATGAAAATGAAATTATATGGCATCTCGAATTCAATGGGTTAGTAACCAAACTAGGTGCAGGAGCAGGAGTATGGATTTACAACTTAGAAAATGATCATTCAGAGGGTCATGCCTACATATTGAACTTTAAATGTACAAAAAGCATGTCGGAGTATGAAGCACTCTTGTTAGGTTTGAAATTTGTCAAAAGGTTAGGAGCCATAAGAGTCTCTATTATGGGAGATTTTGAGTTGGTAATAAAACAAATTAACACTGTTTATATGACTAGGGATCCTAGGTTAGGATTTTATAGAGGAATAGTTGTAGAAATACTAAATACTTTTTTAGAAACCAAGCTTGTTGTTATTCCAGGAAAACATAATATGCAAGCTCACAGTTTAGCGATGTTTGCTAGTACCTGCAAGTTGCCATCTCAGCCCAACCATCAGTACACTGCTGAGGTTAGCCATAGACTTACTATTCCTGACAACTTAAAGAACTGGCAAGTGTTCGATAATGATCAAGAAATTAACAATTTTATAACTTTAGATGATGAATTTGTAAATAGCAACATAGACATAGACATAACATTAGATTTTGATTACACTGATGAAGTAGAAATTAACAAAGTAGAAGATGAAAATATAGATAATTTCCATCCCACAAAGTTTACAAAATGAGATATTTGAAACCTAAAACAAATGGAAATTGATGAAGCAATCGATGAAGAATATGAAGTAATCAATCTTAAAGATAATTTTTTGCCCAAAGTATTAACTCCTTTGGAGGACTTATTTGATTCAAACGATGTCCTTAAAAAGATGAAAATGGAACCCTTAAAATCAGACATTGAGGAATGTAACATAGGATCTGAAGAAGATCCCAAAATGATAAAACTTTCAAAGTCTTTACCTCCCAATGAAAAAGTGAAATACATAGAACTGTTAAAAGAATTCCAGGATGTTTTTGCTTGGAATTGTGAGGATCTTAAGTCCTAAGATACCAGCATAATACAACACACCATTCCCTTAAAAGAAAACCAAAAGCCTTTTAGACAGAAGCTTAGAAGGATTAACCTTGTTCTATTACCTTCTATCGAAAAAGAAATCAAAAGAATGTATGAAGCTAAGATTATTGCACTAATTAGATTCTCAAATAGGGTTTCTAATTTGGTACCTACAAGAAAGAAAACTGGTGAAATTAGACTGTGTTTTGACCTTAGGAATTTAAATAAGGTTTCACTCAAGGATAACTACCCTCTTCCTAAAATGGGTCACATATTACAAAGGGTAGTAGGTTCAACCAGAATCTCACTGCTAGATGGGTTTTCTAGTTATAACCATATCCTAGTCCACCCAGATGATCAGGCAAAAACTACATTCACCACTCCATGGGGCACTTTCATGTATGTGAAAATGCCTTTTGGGTTAAAAAACACAGGGGAAACCTTTCAAAGAGTAATGGACATATAATTTGCTAAGGAAATCCATGGCTTCCTAGTAATATACCTAGATGATAACACAACATTCTCTAAATCAGATCAGCAAAACCTGGATCATCTCAGGCAGGTCTTCACCAAGTGTAGGAAGTATGGAATTTATCTGAATCCTAAAAGATATTTATTTGGGCTAGAAGAAGGAAAATTACTAGGCCACATAATCTCTAAAGATGGTATCTGGATCGACCCAACAAGAGTTGAAGCCATTTTGCAGATACCACATCCTAGGAACATCAGAGAACTACAAGAATTTTTAGGTAAAATAAACTTTTTAAGAAGATTTATCTCTAACTTAGTTGAACTAATTAGTACTAAACAACATGTTAAAGAAAGATTCGACTATTAAATGGACTCTGGAGGCTAAAAGGTCTTTTGAAGATATAAAGCTAGCCTTAACACAAACACTAGTTCTCATGAGTCCAATGTTTGATAGGGATTTCATCATTTTTTCTTTCACCTCAGAACATACAATTGCTGCAGTCCTACTGCAGAAAAATGATCAGGGTTTTGAACAACCAATAGCCTTCTTTAGCAAAGCCTTGAGAGATGCACCTTTAAAGTATAATATAATGGAAAAGCAAGCTTTTGCTCTAGTTAAAGCTATTAAAGATTTCAGAGTTTATATCTTGTACTCTCATATAGTAGCTTATGTTCCCAATGCTGTAGTCAAAGACATTCTAACACAGGATGGACCAGATGGAAAGAGAGGGAAGTGGATAGCTACCATATTAGAATATGACTTAGAAATTAAACCTACAAAATTGATCAATGGCCAAGGTTCAGCCAAGCTCATGGTTGAATCAAACTTTCAGTTCCTAGACATAAATTTCATTGCAGAATTGGATAATGAAGAGGAGATGGTGACTCGATAGATCATCTAGGTATTTATATACTCACCATGGTACGCTGACATTATATACGTTCTACAAAATGTTCAAGCTCCTCCTGAGTTGTCCAGAACTAAAATTAGGTTCTTAAAAATGAAATCTTTGAAGTTTTGCATAATTGATAATGCTTTATTTTGGAAAAATCATGAAGGCATCCTTCTCAATTGTTTGTTAAAGGAAGAATTTGACAAAATATTATAGGAATTTCATGCAGGTGATTGTAGGGGACATCTTTACTAGAAGACCACAGCTGATAAAATCTTAAGAGTTGGTTTTTACTAGCGCACTATGTTTTTTGATGTGAATAAATTTGTAACCTCATGCCACAAATGTCATATTTTTGAAGGGAAAATAAAACTATTGCCATTACCTTTGAAACCTATATCCACTGAAACACCATTTCAATAGTGGGGTCTTGACTTCATTGGTGAAATTCATCCCCCTTCCTTTGCCCAACATAGATGGATCTTGACTATCACAAATTATTTTACAAAATGGATAGAAGCCATACCCTCAAGACAAGCTACTAATACTATCATAATAGGTTTCCTGGAAGCCAACATTTTGTCCAGATTTGGTTGCCCCACCAAAATCATCGTAGACAATGTAGCAGCTTTTAAATCAAAGAGTATTATTGATTTCTACAACAAATATCATATAACCCTGGGTCACTCCACATCCTACTATCCCCAAGGAAATGGACTAGCAGAGTCTTCCAACAAAAGCTCAGTGAATATCATCAAAAAATTGTTGGAAGATAACAAGAAAACCTGGAATAAGAAGCTACTAAATGCCTTGTGGGCAGATGGGCTGACCACTAAGAAATCCATTGGTACCAGTCCTTATCAGCTAGTCTATGGAATGGAGGTTGTTTTCCCATCTTCCTTGGGAACACCAGTAATGAAATTGCTCCAAGAAGCACAGGTTGAGCCAAATTACATTCAAATGAGGATCAACCAGACAATTCACTTCGAGTAGACCAGGGAAGAAGTATATATCAGATCCCAAATTATGCAGGAAAGAATCAAGAAAGCCTTTGACAAAAGGACCAAGGCAGAAGATTTCTATCTAGGAGATACAGTTTTGAAATGGGACTCAAGAAGGGATGATAAAGGTAAACATGGGAAGTTTGACTTCCTTTGGAAAGGCCCTTATATCATTTATGCTTTCAGAGGTAATAATGCTTATTTCCTCAAAGAATTGGATGGTGCAGAAGTAGATGGAGGACCAGTTGATGGTCGAATGCTTAAACATTATATAGATCCCAGTCACTGATTTCACTAATCACTTGTACATGTTATATCCTTCACAAAGTTTAGTTTTGATTGGATGGTAAATTTTGGAGTTGAAGCATGAAGAGAAGGCCCTAAGCTTCAAAAGTTTCACTGTCATAAATATCAATAAAGCGACAAAGTAAAAGGGAAAGTTGCAGAGTAAAATCACAGTAATTTAGAAGGCTATTGATCTGCTAGTTCTTGAAATTTCACTAGGAAATTCCATACCCAAGTGGAGCCACTATTATGTTCCTATATGTTATGAAACTAGCTCACAAAAAATAGAAAAGATAGATCAACACCCTAGAATTCAGCCTCTTCGAGCGGGAAACCTCCTTTACATTACACAAATGAATGATTCTTTGATGATTCAAATGACAAAACCTCCTTTCTATATATAGGAGTCTAAGGAGTCACAATATAACCCAGTTGACCTAACTCCCATGAGGTGCTGCTATTCTCCCATAATTCTTAACAAACTTGCAATAATATCCTGTCAACTCGAGAAATCTTCGCAGATGCTTTATGGATGTGGGGATTTTCCATTCCTAAATGGATTTAATTTTGCTAGGGTCTACCTTAACTCCTTCAGGAGATACAATATGACCCAGATATTCGACCTCTTGTACTCCAAAGAAACATTTTGATCTTTTTGCATATAATTGTTTCTCCTCCAATAATTGTAGCACCCTGTCAACATGTTCAACATGATCCTTCCAAGACTTGTTCTAGATTAGTATATCATCAAAAAATACTAACACAAATTTTCTAAGGAAGGGTTTGAAAATGGAATTCATCAAACCTTGAAATGTAGAAGGTGCATGGTAAGGCCAAAAGGCATAACCAATAATTCATAATGACCCTCATGAGTTCTAAATGTTGTTTTTGGAATGTTGTTAGTCTTCATTCTGATTTGATGATATCCTGAATGAAGATCCAACTTGGTGAAGTAAATTGATCCATGCAATTCATCCAGTAATTCATCAATGACAGGAATGGGAAACTTACCTTTGATAGTGAGCTTATTGAGCTCCCTATAACCCGGACACATGCACCATGATCCATCCTTCTTGTGCACCAATACTACTGGAGCAGATAAAGAACTTTGGCTAGGTTGAATTATACTAGCCTCTAACATTTTTGCAACCATACGTTCAATTTTACTCTTTTGGGCATAGGGATATCTGTACGGCCTGATGTTTGGAGGAACACTCCCTGGAATCATATGAATAGCATGATCATGATCACGAATATGTGGGAGACCTTTGGGAGTCTCAAATACCTAGGAATGATTGTCCAAGACTTTTTGGAGATCTAGATAAATAGATGATTTCGATGTGGAAACATCTAGCAAACATAATTGTGCAATTCCACCTCTTTGTTCCTTTTTTAGAAGCTTTGTCATATCGTTAGAGCTGATTATCTTTCCCAGTTTCCCTGCAATACCCCTTAATTCAACTTCCTTTCCATCCACAGAAAATTTCATGAAAAGTTCTTGAAAATTAAAAGCTATTGTACCCAAGGATTGTAGCCATTAGACTCCTAGTACAACATTAGCACCTCCAATTGGAATGGAAAGCATTGGGCTAGTCAATACATATTCTCCCATGGATAGCTTGATATTATGTCACTTTCCAAAGAAATTTATCGTTCCTCCATTTATAGCCATCACTTCACACTCTGGTGTTGGATATAGGAAGGAATTCAATTCTTTTGTTATCTTACAATGAATAAAATTATGGGTACTTCCTGAATCAATCAACACTATTACCTCTTTCTTTTTTATTTGTCCTTCAATATTGATGGTTTGAGGAGTGGTAATTCTAGCCAATGCATTACAAGATATGGTCAGATTCATTTCTTCTTTATCTAGTCTTTTTTCCTAGAGTATATCCTCTTATTTTGACCTTTCTTGCTCCTTTTCTTCTTCCTCTTCAGAATCTATGTAGAATAATTTCTTCTCAGCACACTTATGACCTTTAGTGTATTTTCTATCACAACTGTAACAAAGCCCTTTTTCTCTTTCTTCTTCCAATTGTTGTGGTGTCAACCTTATAGGTTGTGGAAGACTAGGGGCAACAACACTTCCATATTTATAGTTGTGAGTGGTATGCTTCCTGGTTGCCATAATTTTGCTTTCCATTTTTCTTGCTAACTTGAATGCCTTCTCTAATGAATCAGGTTCCCAAAAGCAAACATCATGTTGGATATTATCCTTTAAGGTCTCTATGAACACATCAATCCTATGCTCCTCTAGAATATTTTTTACCCTTATGTTCAATTTTTGGAACTCCTCAATGTGCTCCATTATTGAACCCTTTTGTTTGAGACTTATCAATTGGCTAAGAAAAGTGTTGCTTCTTGTATCCTCATAATGTGCTGTCAATTATTCCGTAAAAATTGCCCAAGTGATAATTGTTTACGAAAGCAAAGCCATTGATACCATACAAACTGATTTGGTCCCAAATACAAAGTTGTGATACGTACCTTTTGTGTGTTTTGCACATTATTGAGATCGAAAAATTGCTCCATCTGTAATATCCATGTTGCTGGATCCTTGCCATCAAGCTTCCTCATATCGATTTTTGGAATATGGTGGGTCTTCGATCCAACATTAGAGTCTATGAAATCATGATTAACATTTCTTTTGTTCGCATCATGAGTTTCCTTTATTACCCTTTCACCATTAGTAAGTATTTCTTGTAGAAACGTTTTCGAATCTGTCTTCAAATATTCCATGCCTATCTTCAAATCTGTCTTCAAATCTATCTTCAAATCCTCCATCTTATCTTCCACATCATTCATATTAGCTTCTACATCTTTCTTTAAACCATCCATCTTAGATTCTGTTACTTTTTGTGTGAGTGACATTTGTTGCACTTGGTCTCGTAATTTTCATATATCATGTTGCATTTCTTCCTCTTATTCATAAGTCATGCTAGAGCTTTTAGGTTGCATACTAGGTGTTTTCATTTTCTTTCCTCGAGGTATCAGTTACCGATAATAATTCTCTACTATGCCCTTTAAATTCCTTCAAAATAATTTTTCAAACCAAGCTTAAGAAAAAATAAAAAAAAATATACACACCTTTCTTCACTTTGTAGGAGCTCGATATTATGTCTGATGTATCTCTGTAATTTTGGATCATCCAGTTTTGAAATTGCAATCTGCAGTAGCCCTCTATGTCCTCTTTCCAATGCCACTAGTCTGATTCAAATTGGATTATCAAGGAAGAGTTATGCCAAATCTCCCACAGTGACCTGATTATAGACTAGTTCAATAGAGTGAACTTGTACGACATGACACATGTCCCTCTTTCAACCTTTGGCTTTGAAAAATATATACAAGAAACTGCAGTCCGTCCTCCTTCTATACCTTCTTACAAAATTTCAATCCGATGCCCAGAGAGAAAGTTATGATGATTTTCCCTAGGTCACCTATTTGGAATGTAATTCAGGAGTCTACAAGAAGACCAACTTCCTCAGATCATATCTCTGCAAATATAGCACTAAAGGCTCTAAAATTCAGAACTGACGTTTAGTACGATTTCGTCTCAAATGGGTGTTTTTTTCACTTCTGAAACATCGCAGAAAAAAGTTATAGCGAAAATTCCACAATGACATATTTGGAGCAGTGAAACCCTAGAATCCAAAGCTCTAATACCAAATGTTATGAAACCAGCTCACAAAAAAATAGAAAAGATAAATCAACGCCCTATAATTCATCCTCTTCAAGGGGGCAATCTCCTTTACATTACACAAATGAATGATTCTTTGATGATTCAAATGACAAAACCTCCTTTCTATATATAGGAGTCTAAGGAGTCACAATATAACCCAGCGACCTAACAATAATAATATAAAGGCACAAAAATAAAAATAGAGGAATTCTATGGGGCACAGTAATAACAATATGGGGACAACAGGGGCACAACAATATTAGTAAGGGATACAACTACAATAGTAATGGAGTAATCACTAGTGTTATGGGGACCTAACACTATACCAATAGGAGTCATAATTTTTGAATAGCTGAGGTCAAAACTGTAATATGTACATATCTTTGCTTTCTACAAATGTTTTCCATATTCAAAAAAAAAAAAAAAAAATGTAAAGAGGGTATGTCCTAAAAGAAAGAACAAAGAAGAAAAAGAATGAAAAAAGTAAAAAAAAAGATGAAAAATGAACCCCAAGAAAAACAAAAAGACCATGAAAGTGTGCAAGTCCAAATGCCACTACTATTTACTTTTTTGCATAATAATGATTGTGTGCAACTTGTTATTCATACAAGAATCCATGGTAATCAAACAGTTTAATCTTGGTTATTCCATGTTTATAGATAGAGAATGAAAATCTGACCAAACTGTTTAATCTTGGTAGATAATTAGATTAGACAGAGTGAATAAAAGGAGCTCAACTGTTCAATCAGAGCCCTTGGATGTAATAAGGATAGACATAGATATATTTCTATTGTAAATGAAAAGAAAAGTTTTGATGAGGGTTTTCAAGCTTAAGTGCACCATAGTAAAGAGTAGAAAAGAAATGGTAGGATGAGTAGATGGGTAAGTAGTCGAGTGGTTACAAAATTGTGATGATTGATTAGATAAATCATATCATTTACCTTCATCATCAAATTTCTAAAGTATGGATGATAATTAAGCATTTACCCAAGTACACAAAGTCAATTGATTAACCTCCCTCATTCATTACATTTTTCACTTAACTAATTTCCAAGGAAAATCTTAAAGTGCCTAAAACCTTAAGTTAAAGGGGCTCAAAGCATTTCTCTGACTTCTGGAGGGACTGGACCCTCAGCCCAATAACTTATGGGTTCTAAGTACTAAAATCCCTTCATAAACACTCACCCTCTTTCAATTAATTAATTTTGCCCTAAAAAACCCCTTTCCCTAAGGTAAAAGCACCATTTGCCTACGGAAAGTAATCACCCTACAAGCAAACCCCTTCTTCACAGAAAGCCACAAATGCGCATCTAGCCTAAGTTATAATGTTCTATGTGAAAAGTAAATAAATTTCAAAACACATTATACTTAGCGCACTTCATTTTTCCGCCTTCACTTCATATTAAATTCTAACTTTATGTATTAAATCCCAAAAATACCCCTTTCTCATATAATTTAGTAAACCCCATATCCCCTCCCCGAAGTTTGAAACATAAACTTTATTAGTGAATAATTAATGGGTTAATTAAGTCGATAATTAATAATCTGTCCCCGCCAATGAAATCACTCCCGATGTCATTAAACCTCCATAATATGCAATTAATTAATCCCTCCGTGCTTAAACCTCTGTCGGGCCCCTCCATTAAACTGCATATTAAAACCCTGCCCCAATCACCATACGATCTGGTCTCTTTTGATCCAATGGTCGACGCTCATATGAGGCGGCCTCCGAAGGCTGACCTTTACCTGCCCGATATGGGTGGTTTCACTATTCACCCTGCTGCTACGTGGCACCCAATGAATGGCATTGGGCGGCCTCCCCCCAAAACCACTTTAGCCCAAAAGCAGTACAATATGATCCCACTTACCCCCTCTCACTAAATGACAAAACGTCGCATCCCCCGCTTAACGCAAAGTGTCCCTTTCTTCGTGTACCCATCAAAATAGTTGACTTTGCAAATAAAACCAAAAAAACTCATCGTTTTTAGTTTTATTATGAAAAAGACCACTCAGATCTCCATGCAAGCACTAGAGTACGTGCAACCATCAACCCACATCCAACTGCCAACCTGCTAAAACTCCAAACCACCTTTCGGTACGTGTGCTTCCTGTAAATAATGCACAGTCGCCCATCACTCCATTCAAAGCTAAAACCAGGTATTTACCCAAATTCACTGAGAAACCCTATTTTATTCCCAAACGTGGACTCAAATTGCTTCAAATTACTAAGTAATTCAGTAAGATAGTTGCCTAGTAACCCTAAAATACTCTGAATTATACTAGTTTTCCCCAATTTCACTGAAAACCCTTCACCACCATCGTTGAAACCACAAGACCCCAGATGGCTGCCCCAATTACATTGAATATCCAGCCCATTTCTACTCCTCACAGGGATTTAGACCCTCTCCCACTAGCAGATAAAGATTTTTAGATTAAAGATACCTCTGTCCAAGAATCCCCTTTAAAACTATACTGCAGGTACAGAGACTAGTACCTGAACCATGCAAATTACGTAGGACTTTGGGAATCAGGTTTACCCAAGTACCAATTCCCCAAAGTTCATATCTTCCCAGAGATTATCTAGTATTGCCACATGAACTATAGCCCTAGTCAGAGAGCAGTGATGACTCTAGACCATTCTGTATTATTTACCATCACTGCTCAGTCCATAGATGAAATGCTCCAGTTACAACCAAGCCAAAGCCTGACCCCTCTTTCTGTTGGAGATTTTCTTAACAGATTCCCTACACTCACCTCAATCAAACTTGCTCAGTTATTCCAGACCTTCATTAGGGAAGAACAATACATTCCAAAGGATCCTCCACCATACATATCTACCATATTCTCTAATCTTGGCCAAGACATCATAGATATGATACCTATTGTGTTAGGCCAAAATACAAGTAAATTTGTTGATGAGATTATCATAGCCCTTATGTCCATTTACTCTTCTAGAGAACCCCCTACCATCATGTTTGACTATGCTAAGTTCATTGCTGATAAGATGCATGATCAATTCATGAGGATGGATAATGAAAAAGTGTTCAAATACTCTTCAGTTTTATATCATCTTTTCCTATATTATCAAGCTAACAAATTCCCAATCACACTCCAAAAGCTTGATACCAGAGGCAACCCTAGATCGGTAGTCTTCTGGACCCCATTAATCCACATGTATGACTCTTCATATTCTTATACCGATTTCATAGATATCTTTGTGTACCCAGTGGAAACTATGCTATTGGGAAGTCCTCCCCCCAAAATCAGTGCAGATATCAAGAGGGTCCTATAGTTTTCCAAAGAATATAGAGTGGGTGATTCGTACTTGTAGCAAAACCACACTGAAATCAGAATATATGGAGTGAGTTGGCCACCACTCCTCAGATTGTAATTCCTACAGTTTCTATAGCAGTACCCTTTACATTTGTTGCTTCATTAGCACCAACAGTTCCACCAGCAACTGCTCTGCCAATTACAGGCACATCAACAAGCACAGGTACATCTACAGAAAAGACAGCTGAAATGGTAAAGGCCATGGAGGAAATGACCATCCAGGCTGCTGAGCTCAAAAAACGTAGAGAACAAGTGTCACGTTTGGAAACTGATTGCAAATTTGCATAGATTCAACAGAAAGAAGAAGCTCAAAAGTATCAAAGAATGGGAGAGAGAATAAAAGTCCTTGGAAAGGACTTGACATTGCAAAAACCACTGGGAGACATGAAGGAAATTCTTTGGGCCAAAATCATTGACTCCATCAATGATGTTTGGCATTCTATTCAAGTATTTTTTAATAGACTAAACTAGTAAAAGTTGCTACAGAAGCAATCCACACGACAATGGTAGAATTAGGAGATAAGCCTGAAGAAGCCAACCAATTGATAACATTCCTTAACAACAGAAATAGTTATCAGCTTGATCAATTGGAAATAGAAGACAGAATAGGAACAATCATAGAAATAAAGAAGGTTCTCACTAAGAGGAACCTTATGCTCAATCTTGAGAAAAAATGCCAGAGTATCCAAGAAGACATTGATATATTTATGACAAAATATGGTATTTTAAGGGAAAAGGGACTCCCCAATCTCATGGTAATACATGACAAGCTGATCACCCAAGATGATTATATTGAAAGACTAAACAAGCTGGCCAGCAACTAAGCTAGTACTTCAAGGGTAAAATCTTTGCCCACTGGGAAGGTATTATATGATAGCCTGGAAAATCTATTTTTCATATAGCATGAGGTAAAGCACTTGTTCATCACCAGGCCAAATTTTTCCCAATATACCAAAGTTGATGAGATATATAGAAAAATGATAAGGATGAAATTACCTGACAGTGAATGGTGGATGAAACAAACAGATTTACTATAAAGTTACTGTAGTGAATCTATATGATAAAATGTGGCTGCCAGGTAAAACAGGCAAGACAAAGTCAAAGCATAGCAGGTAAAGAGTATCAGTAGGTAGAAGACATAAAGTGAATCTAGCACATATGTATCAAGAAACTGAAAGACCCAAATCCAAATTACAATAGCCAGCACAGACATAATAAAAGGGACAACAAGAAGGAAGTTCTCCATCTGTCTCTATCTTCATGCTTGAAGATATTTTCAATTTCCTAGAATAATTCTCATATTGTTATGAGATATTTTGTAACAATTTTTGTATAAATACTTCACAAATTGAAGTAATTAGGGTGGATTAAAATGCATTTTTGTAGACATTTTATATTAAGCCAAGGATCTATTGTACTCAAGATTGGACTAGTTTTGCTGGATTATGAAATAAATCTAAGGACATTTCACTGGAATCTTATGCACAGTTGGAACAAATAAGTATTATCTCTTCATGTTTAAATATTGTTTTCTCTTCATGTTATAAACACTCATATGTGTCTCTTATGAAATCTGAAAAGTAAACAAGGCATGATATCTTAGAATTAGCTTAAATGCTTTTTGTTTTAACTGTTTACTTTCTATATGTTTTCTACTAAACTATCTTGGTCTGGGAATTCTTAATTGCTCCCTTACTTCCGTTGTTCCCCCCCCCCTTTGGTCCATAGTAAAGGATTATTAGTTGCCCTTTGATACTGATCATCCTTATTTTCTTCATCTTAATCCTGGTTAAGGATTCTTCATTACCCTTTTCCCTGGTTAGGACTACCTCATCCATTTGAACCTACAGATTTGCTTTTTGCTATGCTAGCCTGCCTTGTGAACTCTTACTTTAGTGATTGATCTGATCGAGTTAAGTGACTCTTAGATTGACTCCATAGCCCAGTGGCCTGAATACTTGTTCTACCCATCTGTTTTCTTAATTCCGCCAGCCAATTAAACAAAACATCAAGAACACTAAGAACTAGCCTAAAATCCCACCCAAAACAAAGTTAAATTATAATGGGAGAGCCCTCTCTAGACTTATGTTGGCTAGAACCTGAGTCTAAAGGATTAGGTTTGTAGTTACCTCAGATTATTCCTTCTTTGATAACTTCTAGGGAAGACATCTGAGTGATAACAGAGTAAATATAAAAAATTGTTTTATTTATTGACCCTACCTCTAGTTTATTTAGATATTTTTTAATTTACCATACCTCTTTTATAAATATGGTATTTTGCCCATAGGATTCACTTAAATAAAACCTTTTTTTTTAGCCTTCTTAAATAGAAAGAAGGTTATGGGCTAAATATAAAATGAGGTTTTATTTATTTACCATACCTCCACCTTATTTATATTTTTATTTATTTACACTCTTGCGTGTTTGTAAATATAAGGTGACTTATGGAGTAAATATAAAAAAATGTTTTATTTATCTACCATACCTCTCGTTTATTTATATTTTTATTAATTTACGATACCTGTTTTATAAATATGGCATTTGGGCCATAGGATTCACTTAAATAAAACCTCTTTTTCGAGCCTTCTTAGATATAAAGAAGGTTATGGACTAAATATAAAAAGATTTTTTATTTATTTACCATACCTATAGTTTATTTATACTTTTATTTATTTATATGCCTTTGGAGTAAGTATAAACAGAGGTTTTATTTATTTACCATACCTCCACTTTGTTTATATTTTTATTTATTGGGACCAAATACAACCTCCCAAACCACCTCCGAAACTAGAAAATGGGCGATTGAAAATGAATTTAACATTGCAAAGTAGAAAATGTGGCAATTGTAATGGAATATAACCTCCTAAACCAGGAGAATCGAGTCAAATGAGTCTTTTCATAGTTTAACCACCCCTTTTTTTGGGGATAAAATGAAAAAAATAATTATTTTTTAAATAAATGTTGGGCTAAATATATGAAACGAGAGTTTTATAAAGCTTTCGCCCCTCTAAAATGAAATACTACTTAAATTTCGCCCTTCGGCTAAAATTCGCCCCTAAAATTTACCATGACAGTAAGCCCTTCCATTATGCATGGCTACTACTGTCAAATGTCTTAGTAGAACGGAGATTGCTGGAGGAAAGCCAGTTTCCTCCATAGACAGAAGACTTACCAGAGGAAACGAAGTTTGCTTCGCTATGGGCAACAAAGGATCTGGAGAGGATCAAGGAGTCGAAGATTTTCTGGACCTTGATGGAGATGGATCTTAGGACAGTAATTAGTCAGCGGCCAAGGTTGTCCCCAACCTTGTTCAAACATTTGAGGGCCTTTGTGGAGTTCAAGGCCGATTTCCACTATGTATCCATCAAGGCACGGAAGGATCCACACCATATCTGACACAAGCTTCTATATTTAGTATCAGATACAGATTTGTAGGAGATTGTGGGGAGCTAGCTAGAAAAGTGGCGCAAACCCACAGAGATTGGTGTAGGTACCAGTAAGGGTGCCGAGAGCTCTACTGTGTAGTTGACTGCTGCGTAGAAGCAAAAAGAAGTAGCACAGAAAGAAGCGCGCACTCTCGATGAATGAAAGAAGAAAGAAGTTGTTGCTAAGGGAGCTACGGAGAAGGAGCACACTGCAAAGGAGTGTTTTGAGGTGGAATGCAATGGTACAGAGGAAGTTGAAGAATTAGCTTCCCAACATACAGATGAGTAGGAACTATTAGGACAGGGTGGAGGCGGTGGAGACGAGCAAAGAAATCCCTTCAAATTGAAGAAGCATGGAAAGGAGACAACTGTTGTGCCATGAAAGAAACATAAATCAGACAAGCAGACACATATCGACCTGGTTGTCCTCACAGAAGGGGATATTAATGAGATTGGAGACAGGGTCATAGATACCACAACGGAGTTGTGGCAGCAGTTTGAACAACAATATATGTAGACTCTAGGGAGCATCTAGAAGGATCTACGCGAGTTGCAGATCCAAACCGGCAGGATTCAGGTGAGCGTTGGGTAAACGAGCAGGTTGCAAGTGAGCCTAGCACAAGGCAGCGAGACAGTAGCAGAGCTGAAACAGATTCTGGACCTCAGAGTCATACCCTTACCAGAAGGATCAGTCCGCATGGAATTCAAGGAAGACTGCACTGTGTTAAGTACAGTGAAGGACATGGGAGTCAACTTGGTTGTGCTTCCACTTCAAACCCTCCATGCATTACATCATGGGGTTTTGCACCAGCTACGGATCAAAGAGAAGCACGCCCTTGCAGTTATAAGTGAATTTAAGGTAAATAATGAGTAGATTTTCGTGGAGAAATCTTAGGCACTAAAAGGAAAGGAGGAGCTCCAAGAGTGAAGTCAGAGCCTGGAGATAGTAATAGAGTAGGCTTGTAATAGAGTTCCAGGGTTGAACATCCCGGAGGATGTCGCAGCTACAACAAAAGTCTAAAAATTGGTTACTGTGGTCCATGCGTTGAAGGATGACATCGTTAAAGTTACATTTGATTTTCAGATGAAGATCTCAGAGGTGCAGCTGAAGTTACATCCAGCCACTCCGCTAGAGGTCTAGGAGAAAAGCGGAGCAGCGATCAAGGAAAACATGGCCACATTGAATATCGCAGTCATAGATTGCACAATGATGTTTGATCAGGCCACAGAGTTATGAAAGAACTTGTAGGAAGACCCAAAATTGCAGAAGCTCAGCACATATATCTGGGAGACATAGTGCAAGTATGATGAAGTCTGAGCAATTGCATACACTTTGGTGCCAGTCCAATGCCTCACACGACTGTAGGAAGGCAGACAACTGTAATCAAAGATGGAAGAGTTACATAGAAAAGAGGCCCTTCTCAAGGCTAGATTATGGCCATGGATAGCAGAAGCCTACCAACTTACTCTATGACTTCAGGAAAAGTTAAAGATGGTACAACAGACATAGAGAACAATGTGCCTAGCAGTGGAAGGCCCAATGACAGAAAAACTAGTGGAGGAAGTGTAGCAAGTCATGGTACAGAGCTTCGTTGATATCAAAACATTATAGGTTGAGTTAGGTGGCCTTTGCAGCAAGATTGAGGTGCCAACTGAGAGACTCGAGGGCGAGTCACCATATTTATGCTGGGAACCTAAGGGATAAGGTCCCTGGGTCCGTGTTGGGGTTAGTTTAACCATTTGTTTGTAAAGATTGTAAAGACTCTGTGAAATGTGGAAGAGGAGCGTGCAACTAGATAAGAGTCAAAGGGGCTTTAGCCCCTTGTGTGGGTAAGTAATAGTTCAGTTTTGAGACTTACCCATAGGCCATGGGCATGAGAAGAAAAAAGGACATTGTTGAGGGGCAAAAAATGTCATCATAAGCTTATTGGTGATGGTAAAAAGAGCCTTTGTCACCAAAAACGAAATGTCACAAAAGGTGGCATCGCCAAAAGTATAGGTGTTGTGTTGACATTCAAAGTTCATCACGAATAATGATTTCTAATGACGAATAATGACTATTTCCATTTCGTATGAGCAATGGTGATGGACAATAGCCTCGGTCACCAAAAATTAAACGTCACCAAAGGTGGAGTTGCCAAAAGTATAGGTGTTATGGTGACATTCAAGGTTCATCGTGAATATTGATTATAATGATGGATAGTGACTGTCACCATTTCATATGAAATACAATGATTTATTGTGATGGATCTTTCATGGCTGTCACTATTGGTGCATATATATGGTGACGTTTGTTGACTGTCACCAAAAGCCACATTTCAAAAAGTATAGGTGTTGTGGTGACATTCGAGGTCAGTCACGAATAATGACTATAATGATGGACAGTGACCGTCACCATTTCATATCAACAACAATGATTTATGGTTATGGACCTTTCATGGTCGTCACTATTGATGTGTATATATGGTGGCATTCGTTGACCGTCACCATTTCATATTTTGGTGAGGGTCGAAAAATGTCACCATAAGCTCATTGGTGATGGGAAAAAGAGCCTCCGTCACCAAAACTGATTGTCGTCATTCCATATGGATGTCAGGGCACGACTGAATCAAACCACCAACCTCCTGCTTGTAAAGTAGATGCTCTTCCATTGAGCTAGCACCATTTAAAGAATTATACTTTTAAAAATTAGACCTTGAAACTTCATAAATTTTAAATTCTACAGCTTTCAATAAATTAAAGTCTTGGAAATCTTTTACTAAATACGCAAAGCAGCATCGAAGCTATAGGTCCCTACCTAATGGTTATGGAAGTTATGAAATGTGGGTGGAGGGAAAAATAGTTACGTATAAGAGAATCAATATGTTAAGTTTAATACTCAATTAGAAGTGAAACTATATACGTTAATATAAGAAATTTTCTTATTGTCAATGATGAGCACTTGTTCTAGACAATATTATGTTAATGTTATGGTTGATTTGTCATGGATTCTATGCTAGTTATATGCATGGTTATATTATGCGCCCTTGCTTTGGATCTTTTTCATGATTTGAAAAGTGATTGAATGGTTGGTGAATGGATAGGCTAACGAGTGTTGTTGCAACTACCTTGAGAGGGAATTGAACCTTGTTGATGATTCTTTGATGAAGTTAAATATATCATGATTAAATATGCATTCATGACCTGTAGCGTTTACATTTACCATATGTTTGGTGAAATGTTTATTATTTGTCTCGAGTTTTTTTAGAAAGATATATCCCTAGTATTTATTTTTTGTACTTGTTATCACCTAAGACATGACTTTGGAAAGTTTTGGGTAATTCTGGGTAGTGACCTATATGCTAGCCTAGAAAAGTGGCATAGATCTCTCCACCAAATGTAAAGAACAAGAATATTCCAGTGATAACCACATGTAGGAAGGCTTGCAGGTGTGGTTGGAGTCTTCCAATCAAGGCACAATGTGTCAAGGGTGTGTTTGGGAGGTAAAGCTTGTGAAAAAATGTTCCATCTTAGGTATTAATTGTTGAGAAATCTAGGTCATTAGCATTAGGTGACTTCTCTTCTATTAATTACTACTTGTGAATGTTTTTTTCTTCTATATATTGGCATCTTATTCTTATTAGATTATTAGTTTTCTTCTTCATCGAACAGTGACCAATGTATGAACATAAATGCACAAGAGACACAACATGTAGGCTATGAGCCAGGTCCAAAACCTCTCACTCTTTGAGAGGAAAACCTGCACAAATTTTTCTTATAGAGATTCCAATTGACTAATACCAAGACCAAGACCCTTGACGTAGTAGCCTCTCCAAGACCAAGACACAAGTCCTCTTCCATATTCACATTCACTCTTTCTTGATTCCTTCTACTTCATATTTCGCACCATAGGTGATGATACCCAACTGTGATCACTGTGGTTTTCAATGCAAATAAACCTTCTCCTTTAACAATAACACCGAATTCTAAACCAAAGTCACTGCCACGTTTTTGTGCCATCAAGACCTTCTTTCTTGTAACAGTAATGAGACCTTGTCAGTATGATTCAAACTTGCTTCTCTTCTTTTCACTGTAATGTATATATTTGAAGCTCATAAAGAGATGTTCTATAGATTTATTTCAACCATTACTGCCCTTTCCTTTCTTCCTCATTGTCTCTTCCTTTTCTATCTGAACATGACATCCTAACTTGAACCTTATTTTCTATCACTGTGACCTAAATATTAGAGAGATCTGTATCCCTTACTGGACTATAGCCTTCATAAAATTCTGGCCTTCACTAATCTGGTTATGCGAATCCAAGATAACCTAAAGTTGTCTTCCATCATAGTCATCCAAAAAAATGAGAGAAGGATGTCTGAGTTTCTGTTTTTGTGGACTGGCCCGAGGTTGCTATTTATAGTGGTTTGTATGTCTTATTAAGCCGACATGTACTTATGAATAGGTATGTCTCTATAATGGGAAGCTCACATGTACTTATGAATAAGTATGTCTCTATAATGGGAAGCCGACATGAGTTTTTCCCCTGATCTTGAAGCCAACATGAAGAGAGGACTTTATGCTTTTCGTTGAAGGGCTTTATAGACCCATATACAATTAACACATGCTCAAGAAGATCTCTTCATATGTGACATTTTCTATGACTCTAATGATAAATCCTAAGGATCTCAATGGGAGCCAACTAGATAAAATAAAGTATCTTGCTCATGAAACCCATGAAGCAAGGCTTACATTAATAATTTTATTTTTCTTCTTTTACATCATTTACAAAAGTCACAATTAGATCTGATTATGAAGACTGAACCTAGTTACATTTTCAACACTCCTTATTAATTAGGAAAGTATTCATAATGGTACTTGGTCATTCTGAATCTGAAGAATTTCTCATAAGAAGAATAGGATTCATAACCCATTTGTTTAGCATCATACCAACTAGCATTTTCACATAGAAATGCCTTGACTAACATCTCTATCTCTCCACAAGATCTGAGATCAATGCCGGTGAGACCAATGATCTATAGACACTCTCATAATTGTCTCTCTTCAAACATACCCTACCTGGCTACTCAGGAAATGTCCCATGAGGACTATTCTTATATTGGAATCCCCAATCCTAAAATATTATGTGTCCTCCATGACTACTCTTGTATTGGATTCCCTATCTCATCCTCAAAGAGTATTGGATGCCAAATTATTACCGAATCCTCTCATTTTGTCTTTCAAGGTGAAGACCAAAATGATGTGTCTCTCTCTCCTTCTCAATTAGGGAGGACATATCTATTCCATCAAAGGAATTTACTCATTCCTACACAAGGAATGTACCTAATCTCCCCCTTGGATTAGGAATTTCCAGGTTTCTTTCAAGTAAGAAACTTTCCATGCTCGCTCTCAAAATAGGCGCCTTCAACAACTCCTCGAGTGGAGATGATGGGACAACCAATTGCTTGAAGAGCTCCATTCTTCAATGTCATGAATTTCTTCTTTGTTGTGGAGTCTTCATCCTTTGGGTAATTCTTCATAAGGAACATACCATACATCACTTTCATCCATCAGTCATGTCATCATTCATTTCATCGGAAAGTTATCATATTAGTCTTCATATGGAATTGCTTCATGTTATGCTACCTTCATCAGGCTTTCTTTTCCAGAAGGTTCTTGCATCCTTCTACATAGTTCTTCATGGAAGACATTCATATTTCTTTTCCTTCGGTAGCCCTACATACACCTATCCAGATACTAGTTCATAAATAATGAATACTTTAAAACATAATTACCTTGTGATGTTATTTCGTCATGACATGTTCTTGTGGGCATCAACATCCTACATACATGTTGATGCATCTCCTTAAAGATATGTATTGTCAAGGGTCTCCATATTTTTCCAAACTTTCATTCGAGTCTTCATATCTTTTCGAAATATATCATAGTCAAATATGTTGGGTGTGGAGCCTGATTATTTTCTTTATTTAAAGGTATCACCACATTGGACCCCAGTTCATAATGTGGCGGCAACGCTACCCGTAAAATATATGTTGCAGGGGGGATCTCGGGGGGGTCGGCGTCCTCGAAGCTAAAAATAGATGTAAAATTGCCTTATAAAATGTTCTAATTTCGTAGTTGATCTGGGTCGTTCATTAGGTGGAGATCGGACGGTAGAAGTTATGTTTAATTTAGGGTTCTTTGCCCTAGAAGGCAACACCTCGCTATATATGAGGGAATTTTATTGCATCTATGTAGATTTGTATTCTGAGAGAGAAAGAGAGAGGAGATTGTGTGAGAGCAAAGAGGGAATTACATCGGATCTGTTGTAGGTTGTATCTCTTTAGTTTGCTGGATAATATAAAAGGAAGTACTAGCTGTTTTTCCCTGGACGTAGCCCAAATTCGGTGAACCACGTATATCTGTGTCTCTCTTGTTTTATGTGTTTTATGTGTTTGTATTTCTGCAATATATTTTATGTGCTCTGTTGCTCTGAAATATATATTTTCTAACAATTGGTATCAGATTCAAAGGTCTATTTGGCTGATAGACTCATAAGAGAGAAGAGTTCCTAATTCGAGTGGGAGGAATGGTGGGAGATGGTAGGTTTAGGATCGAAAAATTTAAGGACCAAAACTACCAGCTGTGGAAGATGCAGATGGAATATTATCTGTATCAGAGAGATTTATACCAACCATTGAGTGGAAAGGCAAAGAATCTGACAAGTATGATAGACACATAATGGGATATTCTCGACAGAAAGGCACTTGGAACAATACGATTGTGCCTAGCATCATCAATAGCATTTAATATTTCAAAGGAAACAACAACAGAGGGTTTAATGTCAACATTGGCCAAACTATATGAAAAATACTTAGCCTCAAATAAGGTATTCCTTATGAAGTGCTTATTTAATATGAAAATGTCAGAAGGTGGATTTGTTGCTGATCATTTAAATGAATTCAATATAGTTACTAGTCAGTTAAGTTTTGTAGGGGTAACTTTTGATGATGAAGTTAGGGCTTTGTTATTTTTGTGCTCATTGCCAGAAATTTGGAATGGTTTAGTTATGGCCATTAGTAACTTTGTCTCTAGATCTAGTGCTTTAAAGTTTGATGAAGTTGTTGGTGCAATCCTTAGCAATGAAATGCGATGGAAAAGCTCCGGTGAGACATCAGGTAATGCTTTGACTACAGAGACTAGGGGAAGAAAAATGGAAAGAGGAAATAGCCCAAGATATCATAGTAAGTCAAGGAAAGGTAGATCTAAGTACAAATTGGGGATAGTGTGCTGGAAATGTGGGAAGAAAGGACACCTAAAGAAGGACTGCAAGTCTCGGAAGGGAAAAGAAGGAGATGTGAACAAGAAAACAATCATGAAGAAAATGTGATAGGTGATGTGTTGCAAGATGCTTTGAATATTTCTTTAGAAAATATTATTGATGCCTAGGTGGTAGATTTAGGGTCCTCATTCCATGCCACACCTGATATGAAACATTTTCATGATTATGTTCAAGGAGATTTTGGACAAGTTTGATTGGGTGATGATAAACCATGTAAAATCATTGGAATGGGTACAATTTTCATAAAACAACAGAATGGAAATCAATGGCTATTGAAGGAGGTAAGGCATGTTCCCAATCTAAAGAAAAATCTTATTTCAATAGGGTAATTGGGAGGTGAAGGCTATGTGACTACTTTTACAGATAAAACCTGGAAGGTCACTAAAGGGTCCCTAGTAATAGCAAAAGGAGAAAAGGTTGGTAAATTGTATTTATGCAATGGTATTTCTAACTCTGTTAATTCTTTAACCTCTATAGGAGAAGATACGACATTGTGGCATCATAGGCTCAGGCACATGAGTGAGAAGGGGATGCATATTATTCACTCAAGAAATTTGTTGCCAGGTTTGAAGCATGTTGATTTAAAATTATGTGAGAATTGTGTTTATGGAAAATAGAAGAGAGTCAGATTCCTTAGAGTTGGGAAAGAAAAGAAGAGCAAAAAATTAGAGCTTGTGCATACAGATGTATGGGGACCTGCTTAGGTATCATCTCTTGGTGACTCTTGTTATTGTGTTAAGTTTATTGATGATGAAACCAAGAAAACTTGGATTTATTGTATTTGAAATAAATATGATGTATTTGATACTTTCAAGAAATGGAAAGATTTGGTTGAAAATAAGATAGAAAAAAGGTTGAAATGTCTCAAATCAGACAATGGAGGTGAATATTGCAGCAAAGAGTTCGATAGGTACCATTCAAAGAATGGAATTCGCAGAGAGAAGATAGTTCCAGAAACACCACAAGAAAATGGTGTGTTAGAAAGGATGAATTGGACAATCATGGAGCGTGCAAGGTGCATGAGATTGCACGCAGGATTTCCTTTACAATTTTCGGCAGATGCTGTAGATATTGTGGTTTATCTAATAAATAGAGGGCCTTCAAGTTCCTTGGATGGTGGTATTCTAGAGGAGGCATCGACATGTAAAAAGGTAAACTACTCATTTTTAAAAACTTTTGGTTGTGAAGCCTTTGTCCAGATTAATAAAGAAAATAGAACAAAGCTTGAGATAAAATCAAAGAAATGTATTTTTATTGGATATGGTGTTAATGATTTTGGTTATCGCTTTTATGATTATGAAAAAGACAAAATCATTAGGAGCAAAGATGTCATATTCAATGAAAAGGTTTTGTATACTGATCAGCTGCAGGAAAATAAACAAGAAAAAGAAAACACAGAATACACAGTGCTTGATGAGATCACAGAAAAAGTGATGGTGCCTGAAAATCATAATGATTAATGGCCAGAACAATAACCACAACAGCAACAAGCACCTCAAAGACCTGAAAGTGGTGTTAGAAGATATACTCGAATAGGTAGACCCCCTGAATGATACTCTCCTTCATTATATTATGTACTGTTGACTGATTCTAGTGAACCACAATGTTATGAAGAAGCAGTGCAGGTAGAAACCAGGAAGAAGTGGGAGCAAGGCATGAAAGAAGAGATGGAATCCTTAGCACATAACCAGAATTGGGACTTATTCAAGTTGCCTGTAGGAAAAGAAAAATTTCAAAATAAATGGATTTACAAGTTGAAGGAAGAACATGAAGATAGAAAAAGGTATAAATCTAGACTTGTGGTGAAAGGGTTTGCACAGAAAAAGGGTATAGATTTTGATGAGATATTTTCTCTTATTGTTAAAATGATTTCAATCAGAACTATTTTAAGTCTAGTAGCGGCTAAAGATTTGCATCTTAAGCAGTTAGATGTAAGGACAACCTTTCTCCATGGGGATTTAGACGAAGAGATATATATGTAGCAGCCACAAGGATATGAGGTAAAAGGGAAGGAGAAACTAGAGTGAGGGTTGAAGAAGATCTTGTATGGCTTAAAATAGGCTCCGAGGCAATGGTATCTAAAATTTGACAGGTTTATGTCTGAACAAGGTTATACTAGATGTCATTCTGATCATTATGTTTATCTCAAAAGGAAAAATGATGACAGTTATATTATATTGTTATTGTATGTAGATGACATGCATGTTGTAGGTTCTAACATGTAGGAAATAAATGTTCTCAAAAGAAAATTGGTGAACTCATTTGCAATGAAGGATTTGGGTGTTGCAAAACAAATCCTTGGTATGAGAATAACTAGAGATAGGAAGAATCGCAAATTAACATTGTCTCAAAGTGAGTACATTGAAAAGGTGTTGAAAAGGTTTAATATGCAGAATGCAAAACCAGTATATCTTTGGCTAGCCATTTCAAATTAAGTAAGGAGGAGTGTCCCAAGACTCAAGGATAAATGGCTCATATGTCTAAATTTCCATATGCATCAGTAGTTGGAATCTTAATGTATGCAATGGTCTGCACAAGGCATGATATTGCACATGCAGTGGGAGTTGTAAGCAGGTACATGAACAATCCAAGAAAATAACATTGGATGGTGGTGAAGTGGATTCTCAGGTATTTGAGAGGTACCACAAATCAAGCATTATGCTTTGGTGGTTCAAAAATTTCTCTACAGGGATATGTTGAAATAGATATAGTGGGTGATAGAGATAACAGGTATGTGTTTACTATAGGTGGAACAGCTATTAGTTGGGTCTCAAAACTACAAAGTGTTGTTGCACTCTCAACAACATAAGCAGAGTATGTTGCTGCTACAGAGGCTAGTAAAGAAATGATTTGGTTACAAAGGTTTCTAGATGAATTGGGTAAGAAGTGGGAGTTGGGCGGGTTATACAGTGACAGCCTGAGTGCCATACATCTTGTAAAGAACTCTGCATTTCATTCCAAGACTAAACATATACAACTCAGGTACCATTTCATACAGTCAGCATTGGAAGATGGACAGCAGAAGCTTGAAAAGATACAAACTAGCCAGAATCCTACAGATATGTTAACAAAAGTTGCAACTAGGGAGAAACTAAGAATCTACTCAGTTTCAATTGGTCTTCAAGTATGATGAAGAAGATGAGAAACAACCAGGTCTAAAGTGGAGTCATTTTATAGCAAATGATGGTGGAGTTGCTATAATCAGTCTCCAAGTGGGATATTGTTGGGTGTGGAGCCTCATTATATTCTTTATTTAAAGTTATCACAACATTGGACCCTAGTTCCCCATAAAATATATGCTGTAGGGGGGTCCAAGGGGGGGCAGTGTCCCCGAAGCTAAAAATAGATGTTAAATTGCCTTGTAAAATGTTGTAATTTTGTAGTCAATCTTGACCATTCATTAGGCGGAGATATGATGGTAGAAGTTATATTTAATTTAGGTTTTTTTGCCCTAGAAGGCAACCCCTCGCTATATATGAGGGAATTGTATTGTGTCTATGTAGATCTGTATTCTGAGAGAGAAAGAGAGAGGAGATTGTGTGAGAGTGAAGAGGGGATTACAGCAGATCTGTTGTAGGTTGTATCTCTTCAGTTTGTTAGATAATATAAAAGGAAGGACTAGTTATTTCTTCGTGGACATAGCCCAAATTGGGTGAACCACGTATATCTTTATCTCTCTTGTTTTATATGTTTCTTGTGTTTGTATTTCTAAAATATATTTTATGTGTTCCGTTTCTCTGAAAGATATAATTTTCTAACAAAATATTTCTTGGTTCTTCGAATGTTTACTTCCTTTACCATAGTTGCATAGCTTCATGATCTCTTCCTTTCTTCACAAAGTTCATTCCTAGTAGCTTTAGATTTCCTCAATTATAGTCAACCACCTCATACTTCATATGAGGAAATATTATGTTGATTTCCTCTAGTGTGACCCATGCCTTCTGACAACTTTTCATAGGAGGATATTCCTTTCCTTTCAATATCGAGCAGTGATCCATGTTACCTTCAACCATAAAACATGACCTTATAATATTGAATACAAGCACAAATACCTTATTTACCTTTAGGTTATCTAGGCTTATTTCAACAGCTTCCTTGATTGAAAAGGGCTCCAAACCCTTGATCCTCTTCATATGTCCTCATACCACGATCCCATGAATTCCACATGTTGGAGTTCCTAATGAAACACTTTCTTCCTTTCTAGATCGGTGAACCCTTCTGATGATGATTCCGTTAAACAATCTTTAGGATCTCACATATCGTTATTCAACAAATGTTTCCCTTTTAACTGATGTATGATGAGACTTGTGCTAGATGACCTCTTCCCTTTCTTAAGTTTCCAGTGAGGTTACCAAGAGCTATGACATTCATAGTTGACTATCAAACATCTTTCATGTTTCCTATAGTCATGTCATGAGCTCTTACTTCTAATGTTTTTCCTCTTCCTTGGACTTCCTTCTTTCAACTTCCTCCACTTCTTTGGTGAAATGGACTTCTTCTCTATCTTTCTTGTTATTTCCCTACTTGAGCTTAGGACAATCTTTCCTATAATGCCTATAGCATTGCATCTTAGCTATGAGGACCAAATTTTTGAGACTTCCCTTTCCTTCTTGCAAATGTTTGAATCATTTCATTTTAACCATCAACACTTTTTCCCTCAACTTTTCATCTCCTACCTTTCATAGAACCCACAAGTTGTTGAATGGGATAGCCTTCTTATCCTCACAGACATTTGTTACCTTTTTCATCATTTAGTGCATTTAGAACAATGAGGAGTATCTCTCCCAAATCTTGCAACTGAGATCTTATGAAGGTAACCCTTTATCCTTTGATACCTTCAATATGTGTAGATCAAACCTAAGTGATGTGACCTTCTTTATCGCATCTTCAAAGAATAGTTCTACTAGTTTATCATATATATCTCTTTGATGTCTCCAATACTACTATATGAGGGGAACTTTCATAAGAATCTCCTTCCATGTATTCGGAAGAGACATTTCCATAGATATGTTCGAGGACTATGTCTATCCTTCCTTTTCATTTAAGGAATTTCAATGACCCAACCAACTTATAGATCTCCTTGGGAACTCATTTTACCAAATTTGATTATAGAATGAAAGATACTTACTTGAAAAATGAAGATGAAATCTTCAACTTGATCAATTTGATGGTTGTTGAAGAAGATGTATCGGTGCCCTTTTTGAATGATATTCTTCCAAATGAAAATCCCTTCTTCAATAAAGGAGATTTCTCCTTTTACGATGTGAACGCTTTTAGATCTATCTTCCTTGGATGATATTCTTCAAGGATAAGGAGGGCATAGTTGCTGCAAATGATAATGACCTTTGCTTATAGTTTTGAAGATGATGATAATGTCTTCTTGCCTTCAATATACTTCAGCTTCTTTGGTAGTGAATTAGTGCATATTAGAGATGCTTCTAGAGTTTCGACTTTCTCCAAGATGATGTGATCTTTATCTTTTAAAGTACTTTGAGCTAACTTTATTTGTAGATAACTTTATGAGGGTATTTGTGGTCTTTTGATGATGACTATAGGATCCAACACTTTTGCTAGTGTATATTTCTAGTTGCTTTGATATGTAGATATATTTTCCTTGAGTGGGAATAAGGCTTTTGCCTCAATTGATAATCCCAAGACTTCTTTTGAGGTAGACCTTATTATTTGATCTAGTAGATATTTGAAATTTTTCTTTGATGTTCTTCGACTCGCTTTGATGCAATTCTTCATTTTTGATCCTTAGTGTTGATCAAGTGCTTAGTATTTAGCTCAAAATTCAAAGTTCTCAAATTGGATCGAAAACTATATGGCTACGTCTGCTCTATCAAGACACTCACAACACAATTCTTTTCATCGAAAACAGAGTCCAAATGAAGGAGGAAAGGCCTGCTATTTGTTTTCCTAAAAAACTAAAAAAGTTGCAGAATGGGACAGAATGATGACATGGCAGTCCAGTCAACAAGGGGAATCTTCTTTAGTTTTCGCCGAATGGGGCTGTGACAAGTGTCACCTACAGATTCGCGAGTGTGGTTGTGTGCAAGGGAAATTGCGTAATTGGCCTCTAAGGTGGAATTTGATTTTGTTTTATTTAATTAAATATTATTATATATATTTTATATATAATTTTTATGTTATATTATATAGTTTTTAAATTATATATTATAATATATATATATATAGATAGATATATACATACATACATATATATATATATCTATATATATATATATATATATATATATATATATATATATATATATCTTTATATATATATATATATATATATTAATCAAACACCCATCGCATATCATATGTTTCAAACAATATATGGCGAATTAAACCAAAGTTTCAAAGTATTGGTTGCATATAATTATATGGTAAAAAAAATGTGATGGGGGGAGGGCGGGTTTGAACTCGTGACCTTCCCCTCCAATTCCTTATGCCTTACCAGCGAGCCACAAACAACATAGTTGAAAAAGGGGCAAACACACCATATTTAAATGTGTGTATTGTGCTGAAGGCAGAGAGGAGGGAGCCAGCCCCGCGGGTCCAATCCCCTCTCCATACGACCTCAACGATACGTCCAAGGGCCAACGGAAGCGCAATTAGTGCACCATTAATCCAAGTTTAAGATTTAATTAACCCATTTATTAAGTTAGTAGAATTTATGGTGGACCTGCCAAATCCAGAACCGCCACCAAACTTGGCAGTCTTAACTAGAGTCTTTCTAGAATTAGTGGAGGTTTTCTAGGAAAAAATGTTTGAGCCATAACTTACACAATTTTTGACCAAGTTGAGATCAGAAAGAAGTGGTCTTAGCTAATTTGGACCTACTGAACACATTGGTGCAAGTATCAAGAGCCATAGAGCTTTTTAAACAACATTTTTGCCACATTGAGCTAATATAGAGGCCCAAGCCATGGAAGCTGGACCAAGGGGATGTAGCCCAGAAGGGGTGAACTCCTTCATCAAATTTTTTTTTTAATGTGTCTCTTTGATGGTTTGATGTATTGCACATGTTTTTTATTCAGTATTAATTTTTTAAGCTGTTTTTCTCATGAATGTCTTGTTTAACTTAAGGAAATTTACCCATTTGTAAGCACCAAGAACTAAGGAAACCTCAACAGAAAAAGCAAGAAGAAAGCACATTTTTATTAATCTATAAGTGATATTAGCACAACAAAACTAATCTTACAAAAATAGATCAAGTTTCTATCAAAGCCAAGGTTGAATTGCTTGAGTTTGTGCAATTAGGATTTTAATGGTTGCAAAATTGTGATTCTTACAAGGTTAAAGTTGTAGAAAGGAGAAGGGAAGCTATTGGTTGCAACTCCCAAGTTAATGCCCAGAAGAAGGAGAGACACAAGACCACATTTTCCATCACCCAAAGTTCCAATTCCAGCTGCACTTGAAACTCCTCAAGTTTTCCTTCAATTGAGGTTGAAGAGGTACAATCAATACAAATTTCTGAGCCTAAATCCATAGCCATTATGTCTCGAGAAAGAGAGCATGAAGGTCCCTCTATAGAAGAGGAAGAATTCAAGAAAGATTTCTATACTTTGATTGAGATGGTTAAAGTCCTCTATGAAAAGAGGAACACTAGAATGATCGGAGAGAGTTCTAAACCTCCACATGGAAAAGGAAGCTCAGAGGACAAAAAAGATGAGAATAAGGATTCCAAAGGGAATGGTGGAAAGCCACCTCCATCTCCACCATCCTCATCATCATCCTCATCGTCTTCACCATCTCACACAACATCATCTTCTACTACCACCACTGAAACTTCCTGTACTCATTCCAAAACCCCAATAGGAAAAAATCCATTACTAAAATTGGACATAAAATTCGAACTTCCTGTGTGTGATGGATAAGTGAATGCAAAAAAGTTAGACAATTGGATTTGATAGTTGGAGGTGAACTACAGAATTTAGAACCTTCAAGAAGATGACATAAAGATCCAGTTGGCTTCACTGAGGCTAGAAGGAGTTGCACTAGTGTTGTGTGAAGCAAAACCTCAAGAGGAAATGAGAATCCAATGTAAGATATTCATCACTTGGGTTGAATTTATTTCTGCAATTAAAATACAATTTTATCCTTTAGCCTATATGAAAAAAACCATTGTGAGTTGGCAGAATTTTAGGTAGCTTAAAGGCCAAACAATCTAAGATTTTACACTGGAGTTTAGGAAAAGGGATTTGTTATTAGGAGTGAATTTGAATTCTCAAGATACATTTCTGAAATATATTGGGGGTTTACATTCCTATCTTAAACACACTTTTCTTATGTTCAATCCAACTAATTTAGATGAAGTATGTGTGCAAGCCACACATCTTGAATCTAGAGGAAATAACACTTATGAAGAGGATAGTAATAAAAATCCACCTAAGGGTAAGGAGAAAGAGAAAGGAGGAAAATGGAATGGAAAGAAGAATGCAATTATGAAGAAAGAAGTGGATAAAATCACATGCAAACATTGTTCCAAAGAGGGTCATGATGAAGCCCACTACTGGAAATTACATCCAGAAATGAGACCAAATAAGTTCAACAATAAAGGGAAACATAAAACCACTGTTATCACTCTAGAAGATTTAGGTTCTGAATCAGGCGCTGAAAACAAAATCACTATCATGGGAGTTAAAGGAAAACAAGATATTGCAAGCACTAGTTCACAAAATTGTAACACTACTACTAATCTGGATGAAAACAGATGAATTGAGTTATTTCATGTTAGGGTCATATCTAAACACACCAAGATTGACACACTCTTTGATAGTGGGTCATAAGTGAATCTAATCTTTGAGGACTTAGTCAACATATTGAATCTTGAAATTGTACCTCATCATAAGCCATACCCTTTGGGATGGATAGCAAGAGACACTAGTTTACAGGTTACAAGAAAATGTTTGTTTAAGTTTGGAATCACTCCAAATTTTGTTGACGAAGTAGAGTTAGATGTGGTACTACTTGATTTTTCAGGTGTGGTGTTGGGTAGTCCATACTTGTATGACTGGAAAGCAGTATTTTACCACCATGAAAACATGTATCACTTGTTCAAGGATGGTGTGGAGTATATAGTGAGATTCCATGGCAAAAAGCTGAACATTTCTTTGGTTAATGCAGGGAAGGCAAAAAGACTAGTGAATTCAAGTAAAAGATTAGTACTTCTTATGTTCAAACCAAATGATGATATTATTTATGAATTTTTTTTTGCATGTAATGCAAGTTTCAATTCTGATTTGGTTGGTTCAGTTCATCAGAGTGATGAAGTATTTCAGGTTGTGAAAGAATCATCCTTCAAGGAGAAAGAAACTTCACATGAAATATCTTTGCAGCAAGAGTTTTCTCTTTGTGATCTTACCATGCAAGGGTTGACAAAATTTCAAAGTGTAGAGACACCAATGCAATGAAAAATTTGGTTGAACAATGGGCTCATTCAATCATCCCTTACACCATGTTTTGCACCGATGGTCATGGTGCCAAAGAGGAATGGTAGGTATTTCAAGAAAGAGGACAAAAGGAGTAGTTTTCGCCAAAGAAAAGTTGTAAAAAGAGGTCAGTGCAAGAATATACATAACACCAAACAAGAATGGTTTGTATGGCTTTTAATGTTGTATGTTCTTTGTAGCACTTCTACTACATACATGTATTTGAATTATGGAAAAAAAGAGTCATTTCTTGAAGAAATTATCCACTTGGGTGACATAAACATGTTTAGAAAGTTTCTTATGCACATGTCATCTATGAAGGAAATTTTTTTGATGTTTTGAAGATATCAAAGTGCAAGTTGGGTTTCACTTCTTTGATGCATTTGGGCCATGATATTGGAGGAGGTAAGTTGAAGGAAAGCCTCTCCAATTTGGTTGCCATAGTTGATTGTTCAACACCCAAGATCATCATTTTGATAAGAGGTTTTCTAGGAGCAGCCCAATGTTGGAAGAGAGTTTTTGTTGACATTTATGATTTCCAAGCTCCTCGCCATGCATTTTCATGTGTGTGCAAAGTCTTGCAGTGGTGAGGCAACAACAAGAGGCATGTGTTGCTTCAAACCAAAAGATGAGTTCAATTCTTTTTTATGCTCTTTCAAACTTGAAAGGTTCATTTGAGTTTCAGGTTTATGCAAGCAACTTCACCATATTATTTCATTCAAAAGATTTCCATGGTGTAAAGATTAAGTTTTAGCTATCCATGCACTATCATTGGATGGATACCTGTCAAAAATTTCACTTGGTTCAAAGGTAAGAAAGAGGCATAAACAACAAGTTCATTGTTATGCCTATTGGTTATGTAAATGTTGTATTCAAGCATCATTATGTTTTACATGAATGTTATGTTCAGAAAATTTCATACTTTCAAGATGTAAAATTGTGCTTGAGTCATGTAAACCAAGTAGTGAAATTTTTCATCCATTTGCATTACATTTTGTTATTTCATCTTGGTAAGAAGGATGCTACTTTTGATGTGACATGGAAAAAACCATGAGTTTCTATGAACGACTGAAAATGGTGCAAGAAACAGTGCAAGATCAGCTTGTAAAGGGTAAAGACAAGTACAAGTATAGAACGAGGTCCTAAAGGGAAGTGAATGTTGATTTCCTTAGAGAGTAGCTCAAGGAAACAAATTCGTCAAAAGCCAATTGGATGAAGCTTGGAAAGGTGAGGGGGTTGTACCCTCATATACTTGTCAGATAATAGTATATTTTGGGGTCCAAAAGGCTTCTAGTGGGGAGGAATGATCAAGTGCTCAGTATTTAGCTCAAAATTCAAAGTTCTCATATGGGCTCGAAAACTATATTGCTACATCTGTCTCGTCAACATGATCGTAACATAGTTTGTTTCGTCAAAAATGGATTCCGGATGAAGGAGAAAAGGCCTTTTGTTCGTTTTCCTAAACAATTAAAAACATTACAAAATGGGATAGAATGATGACATGGTAGTCTAGTCGGCAGTCCAGTCAGCAAGGGGAATCTTCTTCAGGTTTTGCTTAATGTGGTTGTGACAAGTGTGACCTCTGGATTTGCCAGTGTGGTTGTGTGCAAGGGAAATTTCCTAATTGGCCTCTAAGGTGGAATTTGATTTTTTTTATATTTAATTAATATTATTATATATAATTTTTTTGTTTTATTATATAATTTTTAAATTATATATTATAATATAATTAATATATATATATATATATATATATATATATATATATATATATATATATATATATATATATATATATATATATATATATATATATATATATTATATTAAAATATTAATTAAATATTAATAAAACACCCATCGAACAATAAATGGTGAATTAAACCAAAGTTTCAAACTATTGGTTGCATATAATTATATGGTAAAAGAAATGTGATGGGTGGAGGGAGGGTTTGAACCCATGACCTCCCCCTCCTATTGCTTATGTCTTACCAACGAGCCATAGACAACAAAGTTAAAAGGATGTCACACACAACATATTTAAATGTGTGTTTTATGATGAAGGCGAAGAGGAGGGAGCCAGCCCCGTGGGGCCAGTCCCCTCTCCATGCAATGTCAGCGATACGCCCAAGGGCTAGCAGAAGCGCGATTAGTGCACCATTAATCCACGTTTAAGCCTTAATTAAGCCATTGATTAAGTTAGCAGAATTTATGGTGGAGCTGCCAAATGTAGAACTGCCACCAAACTTGGCAGACTTAACTGGAGTCTCTCTAGATTTAGCGGGGGTTTTCTAAGAAAACCTGTTTGAGCCATAACTTACTCAATTTTCGACGAAGTTGAGATCAGAAAGAAGTTGTTTTAGCTAACTTAGACCTTATAAACACATTGGTGTAGGTATCAAGAGCCATAGAGCTTTGTAGACAACATTTTTTGTGATATTGAGCTAATATAGAGGATCAAGCCATGGAAGCTAGACCAAGGAGATGTAGCCCAGGAGGGGTGAAATCCTTCATCAAAACACTGTGTTAATGTGTCTCTTTGATGATTTGTTGTACTGCACATGTTTTCTTTTCATTATTCATTTTTGAAGCTATTTTTCTGTTGAATGTCTTGTTTAACTTAAGGAAATTTACCTGTTTGTAAGAACCAACAACTAAGGAAACCTCAACACAGATAGAAAGAAGAAAGCACATGTTTATTAATCTGTAATTATTATTAGCACAACAAAACTAATCATACAAAAACATATCAAGTGTACCTTGATGATATGCCTTTCCTTGAATTTGACACCTTAGCTCTGATACCATGTTGAGAAATATAGGGAATTAGCATTAGGTGATTTCTCCTAGATTAATTACTTCTTGTGAATTCTTATTGCTATTTTCGATTAGGATCTTCTTCTTATTATATTATTAGTTTTATTCTTCACCAAACGTTAACCAATGCATGAACATAAATAGATAAGAGATACATCATGTAGGCTATGAGCTAGGGCCAAAACTTCTCACTCTTTGAGAGGAAAACCCAAAAAAAATCTTCTTATAGAGATTCGAATTGATGAATACCAAGACCAAGACCCTTGACCTAGTAGCCTCTCCAAGACCAAGACACAAATCCTCTTCCATCTTCTTGTCTATTCTTTCTAGGTTCCTTCTAATCCATATTTAGCACCATAGATGATGATGCCCAACTGTGACCATTGTGCTTGTTAAGGAAACCAAACTTTCTCCTTCAGCTGTAACACTCAATTCTGAACCAAAGTCACTGCCGCTTTTCGGTGCCATCGATATCTTCTTTCTTGTCATAGTAATGAACCCTTGTTACCTTGATTCGAACTTTTTTCTTTTCTTTTCATTGTAATGTATCTATTAGACTTAGATCAACCCTTAATGCCCCTTCCTTTCTTCCTCATTGTCCCTTCCTTTTCTATCCAAACTTGACAACCTAACTTGACCCTTGATCTAGGTCTGGGTGTGACGAAGGACCCTTCCAAGACCTTTTTCTTTCGTGATGTGTTAAATTTCATTTTAAAAGAACATTAATGAATACATCTGCATGTGGAAAAGAAGAGGAACATACAAATCATCAACACATTAAAACATAATCGTTGATAACGGAGTTCGTCCTAGAGGGACTACGTCTCTGGGCCCTGTTGTCAAGATGATGTAGGCCACTGCATTTAGTGTTGTCAATAAAGGTTATGTACACAAGAGATGATGTCGTGATCATACAAGGGAAAATTTCCTCACACAGGAGTGGCTCTAAGAGATATTCCACAACCAAAATTCTCAATCAAAAGACTCCTATCAATATGACACAAAAACATGCATGATGAATCATCTCGCCAACATGGAATAAAAGGGATTTCAAACACAAAACATGCATGACAACAACAAGAGTATCCCAACAACATACAACAAGGGATCTCAGAACATAACATGATGAGTTATGACAATGAGTACATCACATAGAAGATTCCCCATCAAATCAAGCAAGGAATCATGACAACATGTAATAAACAAGATCTAGCATCAATATCAATGAAGGATCCGTGCAACATAATGTAAAAGAAGAAGAACATGAACAATAATCATATACCTCACACCATGGGCCATCTGAAGAAGTGGATGTTCATATATTTAGCGAAAACAATCCACAGTGAATATGTTGTTCACATTGTTGATCCGTAGGAAGGGCCTATTACCAATCTGGACTTTGGCTCCCTTTGCATTGATCATTTTCTCACTTATCACAATCAGTAATCAGGGGCATCTAAATAGAAGCTATCAATGTGCTGAAGCTTGCTGAAACATTGATTTCACACATCGATCACAAGAAGAAGATTGTTCTGGACTTCTCGACAATGTAGCTCTCTGGCTATCTAGTTTGAGAGTATGATGGCTATGTCGCTGTAGTTCTACGACTCCACCTGACCCTCTGGTTGTTTGGCTACCTTCTCATGCTGCATTGATCACACTCTGTCGCTCTGCAGCTCTCGAAGCTCTCATTTTCAAGCGCTTTGTTTTCATGCTTCTCTGAGTCACTCACGGGAAATGTCTAGTCTGGCCCTCTCATTCTGCGGCTCTCCATCGGGCGCAGCCTCCTCATTGGGATGTTTTTGACACTTAGGCTCTCTGGCACTCTAGCACTTCTCCAACCTTAGCTCTCTATCACACATCGTGTTTTATAACACGTTTTTGTGACAAGGCCACTTAAAATTTGGAGTCTGTTAAGTTAGAATAGAAGCCATTTGAATAGAAGGTTCGGCCAACGCAACAAAACCACTGAAACAACATTTTTTCATTCAAACTAAAAATACACAGAAAACATTGAAAAATTTGATAAACCAGACTTCAAATTTCATCAAATCGGGTCGATAAACCCATTGGGTCTGTGCTATATCGCAATCGCATATCGCTCTATCAATGGCCTTGTTTATCGGGGAATCACCGATACACCGATCGATCGATCGCCAATATGCCGATTAGATCTGGACCATTGACCTGTTCCTTGATTGGATGGTCTAGATTGCATCGCATCGCCCCTTGGTATCTAGGATCGTCGATCTCTCGACTGCTGATTTTCCGATCGTTGATTTGCCGATATGTCGATCACTGATTTGCCAATAGCCGATTCGTCAAACTGTCGATCGCCGATATTCTGATCACCGATTGCTGATAAGCTGATTAAATATGGGGCATTGATCTACTTCCAATCCGATGGCTGAGGTCACATCACATATCACAATCGCTACGACCCAGGGTTCTTCGCCAATACGTTGGCATACGGTGACGCTGATCGCCGATGGCCAATCCGATCACTCCTCCGATCGTTGATCGCATGACCTAAGCCCTGATATTGCTAATAGCATACCTCTAACTCTGATTGATGAGAGATCGCTGAATGGGGGTTCTAGAGGCCCAGCCTTAAGTCCACCCTTTGGACTCCTTCGATCGTGATTTCCTTTTAAAGTCTAAAAACCCATTTTTATAGGAAATGCCTCTTTTTTCAAAGGAACCAAAGAAAACACTTTCCACGATAACTTCATCATCTAGAATCAGATTGAAGTGTTGTTTGCACCTCCATGATCAGGATGACGAGATCTACGCTCTGGTCCTAGGCTGACATCATTCTGAACACTTTGATTTTTGAGCATTCATAAACCCTCTTTGTCGTGTGTGTCTTTCTGGAGCCACCTTGATCAATCCTCCCCATTGAGGAGCTTTTGGTCCTCCAAAAGCATGAAAAATAATCTACAACACTCTCTGTACCCTGCCTACATCACAAGCATCCTGAAAAGGTCTCGCTTCCATCTCCTTCACCTTTGTTCTTCGGAGCCTTAAGCGACGAACTGACACCTGCTACCTCTGCATCCTGTAGTACATTGTTTTGAAAATTACATGCTTGAATGAAATGAGCAACTAATGATCCAAAACATCCCATACTTTCCACGAGTTTATAATAGATACTCAGTGGTCAAGTTTACAACAATATGGAAGTAATATCCCAGCTATGACAGTAAGGCCAACCTATCATGGTTGCTCCAACAAGTGATGGAAAACACATCATCACTGCGACACATGATTTTCATAGATAAGGCCAAACACTATTGTTTCGACAAGTGATGGAAACATAACATCACTTTCAGGGTAAAATACGACTCAAAACATGACCAAACATCATTGTTGCTAACCAAGTGATGGAAAGCACATCATCACGTTTACATTTTAAATTGCAACAAATGATTTACAAAAGAATGACCATGAAACGACAACATGTCTAGAAACCATTTTTCACTTATCAATGTGAATGGGTCACCTCCTTGAGGTGATTTTGCTTGCCGCACAACTACTCTTCCTGGTTCACACACCGACGCTTTGTCTTTAAGGCGCTGCTCTGGATGGAGCCTCCAACAAGTGGCTCTTTGATGGCCATTTCTATCGCAATGACTGCAGTAGGTTTTCTTCCTCCATATCTACTTAACCTACTTCTTTTCATGTTGTTGAGAGGGTCTTTCACACCTCTTGAGTGTTGCCATTCTTTTCCAACACTTAGAAAAGTATGGTTAGGTAAACCACAAAAGGTACATGTTTTTCAATGCCTTGATCTTTGTTCATTATTAACAACATGATCATAATCAAAATGAACATTTGAGGATAAAAAATGGTTATACCTTCCTTTATTGTCTCTAATGTCAGTATGGCGTTGAGAGCTTGCCTTAGCTCTATCCCTACAATGGGCACTTCCGTGGGATGATGGGGATGTTTTCCCATCATTCTCTTTCCTCGATGATGTCTCGGACTAATCTGACACCCTTTAGCACTCTCTTTTGGTGTATATCGAGCCTATAAATCGATGTTCATGCACAACCTCCAAAGGTTGCATCATGACTTGGTTATTAACACCAAGTTCTTCTTTCTCCTCGTGCCTCATCCTTGTAAGGAGCCTCATGTTTTTCCCTCTAGTTGGGGTCTCCAAATCTCCAACAGAAATCATACTATGAGAAGATGAAACCAAAAGGAAATCAATATCTTTTACCTTCTCTTCTAATTTGGAAAGAACTAATGAGGGTTGCTCATCATCCATTGTTGGTGGTTCGCCAACTGTCTCAGTGCCTTCCCCAACTTCTTTCCTAACATACCCAAGTCCTATGTGACAGGGTAATTCCTCTACTTTGATGGGGTTAACAATGCCTTGGCCATTAATGGCCAAGCCTTTTCGTTCAAACCCCATTCTCTTCAATATTTTGGAGCCAATTCCTGTGGTGTGATTTTCAAAAATAGTGAAATCATCATCAGGAAATATACATGAATATGGAGAACTACTTTTTACCTCACATGGGTCACGCTGCAACTTTTCCAAGGCCTCATCCTTTTCTTGTAGTTGTTGTAGAAAAATTTGTTTCTCCTCTTTCTCTTCATGTAGACACATCTTCAATTCATCATTCTCTATTTGAATATTAGGTTTGTTTTTCTTCAATTCTTTCATGGCCTCTTCTGTGGCTTGCAACTGAAGCTGAAATTGCTCCTTTTCCTCTGTTTCTTTATGTAGAGTTTCATACATGATCTCCACTCTTTTGGAAATGTTGACCATGGTCTCGTACATCGCTCTTTCATTGTCTGTCGATGCATATTCCATTGTTCACATTGAAATTCACATACACATAAAGACCGCTCTGATACAACTTGATCCAGGTTTGGGAGTGACGAAGGACCCTTTGAAGACCTTTTTCTTTCGTGATGTGTTAAATTGCATTTTAAAAGAAAATTAATGAATACATCTTCATTCGGAAAATAACAGGAACATAACAATCATCAACACATTAAAAAATAAGAATTGATAATGGAGTTCGTCTAGGAGGGACTAGGTCTTCGGGCCTCGGTGTCAAGATGGTGTAGGCCGTTGCATTTTGTGCTGTCAATAAAGGTGATGTGCACAAGAGATGATGTCATGATCATAAAAGGAATAATTCCCTCATGCGGGAGTGGATATAATAGATATTCCACAACCAGAATTCTCAATCAAAAGACTCCTATCAGTATGACACAAAAACATGCATGATGAACCATCCCGCCAACATGGCATAAAGGGGATTTCAAACACAAAACATGCATGGCAACAACAAGAGTATCCAAACAACATACAACAAGGGATCTCAGAACATAACATGATGAGTTATGATAGAAAATACATCACATAGAAGATTTGCCATCAAATCAAGCAAGGAATCATGACAACATGTAATAAACAAGATCCTGCATCAATATCAATCAAGGATCTATGTAGCATAATGTAAAAGAAGAAGTACATGAACAATAATCATATACGTCACACCATGGGCCTTCTGAAGAAGTGGATGTTCATATCTTTAGTGAAAACAATCCACAATGAATACGTTGTTCACATTGTCGATGTGTAGGCAGGGCCTATTACCAATCTTGACTTTGGCTCCCCTTGCATCAATCTTTTTCTCGCTTATCACAATCAGTAATCAGGGGCATCTAAAACAAAAGCTGTCAATGTGATGAAGCTTTCTGAAACATTGATTTCACGCATCGATCGCAACAGGAACATTGTTTTGGGCTTCTCGGTAATGTAGCTCTATGGCTATCTAGTTTTGTAGCACGTTGGCTATGTTGCTGCAATTTTATGGCTCCCCCTATCCTCTGGTTCTTTGGCTACCTTCTCGCACTGCCTCGATCACGCTTTGTGGCTCTGCAGCTCTCAGCACTCTCATTTTCAAGCACTTTGTTTTCATGCTTCTTTGAGTAGCTTGCGGGCAATGTCTAGTCTGACCCTCTCGTTCTGCGGTGCTCCATGAGGTGCAGCCTCCTCATTGGGATGTTTTTGACACTCAGGCTCTCGAGAACTCTAACACTTCTCCAGCCTCGGCTCTCTATCACTCATCGTGTTTTATAACAGGTTTTGATGACAAGGCCACTTAAAATGTGGAGTCTGTTAAGTTAGAATGGAAGCCATTTGAATAGAAGGTTTGGCCGGCTCAGCAAAACCACTGAAATGGATTTTTTTCATTCAAACTAAAAATACACAGAAAAAATTTGAAATATCAGATAAACCAAACTTCAAACTTCATCAAATTGGGTCCATAAACCCATCGAGTCCATTCTATATCGCAATCGCATATCGCTCTATTAATGACCCTGTTTATCGGGGAATCACTGATCACCGATAGCCGATACGCCGATCTGTCGATCGCCGATATGCCGATTAGATCTGGACCATTGATCTATTCATTGATCAGACAGTCTAGATTGCATCACATCACCACTTGGTATTTGGGATCACCGATCTCTCGACCACCTATTTTCCGATTGTCGATTTGCTGATATGTCAATCGTTGATTTGCCGATCATCGATTTGCTGATCTGCCGATTGCCAGTCTTCTGATCGCTGATATGCTGATCGTCGATCACTAATTTTTCGATCAACTGATTGTCGGTCTGCCGATCGCTGATATGCTGATCGCCGATCGTCGATAAGCTAATTAAATTTGGGTCGTTGATCTTCTTCTGATCCGACGGCTGAGATCACATTGCTTAGAGCAATTGCTACAACTCAGGGTTCTTCACCGATACCTTGGCATACATCGACGCTGATCACCGACGTCGATCACCAATGGTCGATCCGATCGCTCCTCCGATCACCGATTGCATGACTTAAGCCTCGATATTGCCAATAGCATGCCTTCGACTCTCATTAATTGGAGATTGATGATCTAGGGTTCTAAAGGCCTGGCCTTAAGTCTTCCCTTTGGACTCCTCTGATTGTGATTTGCATTTTAAAGGCTAAAAACCCATTTTTAGAGGAAATGCCTCGTTTTTCAAAGGAGTCAAGGCAAACTCTTTCCGCGATAACTTCATCATCTAGACTTGGATTGAAGTGTCGTTCACACCTCCACGATCAGGATGACAAGATCTATGCTCTGGTCCTGGGCCAACATCATTCTGAACACTTTTATTTTTGAGCATTCATAAACCCTGTTTGTCCTATGTGTCTTTCTGAAGCCACTTGGATCAACCCTTCTTCGCTGTCACTATGACCTGAATCTTAGAGGGATCTAAATTCCATACTAGACTGTACCCTTCACCAAATTTTCTCCTTCACTGAAATGGTTATGTGAATCAGAGATAACTCGAACTTATCTTCCATCACAATCATCTAAAAAACTCACAAAAGGATGTCTAAATTTCTATTTTTGTGGACTTGACCGATGTTTCTATTCATAGTGGTTTGTTGTTCATATTAATTTGACACATACTTATGAATAGGTGTGTCTTTATAATGGGAAGATGACACAAGTTTTCCAACTTATATTGTAGTCAACATGAAGAAAGGGCTTTGTACTTGTTGTTGGAGGACTATATAGACTCATATACAATTGACACATGCTCAAGAAGATCTCTTCATACATGAAATTAATTCTATGACTCTAACGATAAATCCTAAGGCTCTCAATGGGAGCCAACAAAATAAAATAAAATCTCTTTCTCATGAAACCCATGAAGAAAGCCTTACAATAACACTTTTATTTTTCTTATTTTACATCATTTATAAAACTCACAATTACATGTCATTATCAAAACTGAACCTAGTTACATTTTACAGCATTGATCTGTAGGGGTTCTTGTTGGACTCTTGAGTTATCTGGTGTCCCTGATTGGTGGAATTAGTAGTTCTAGTTAGTAGGTCCCACTTACAAAACTAGAACTTGGAGGCCGGGTCATGTCATAGTAACTCTCAACTCATGTGTACCTTGGAGAGCTTGTAAAAGTGAGTAGATGTGGGATCAGTTTGATACAAAGTTGTATCAGAGCACATTCCATTCTTTTTGGGTGATATGTGATGCCACAAAGTGGTATCAGAGTGGGTTTCGTTCTGTTTGGGTGATATCTAATACCACATAGTAGTATTAGAGTGAGGTTGCACTAGTGAAGCTCAGGGTGAATGTGATCGTTATGCATGCATGTCAGTTGTCTATGCGTTTTCTATGCATGCATGATTATGGTTATGGTTATGATATTCATGTATGACTTGATATGCTTATGATATTGTATCATACTAATGTCAATATTCTTATGCAGATGTAATATCCTCCTCTAAGATACTTTGAGGTATGATTTTGACTATGTTTTCCATTTGGTCTATCTAACACGGTATGTTTGTAGGAAATAGAAGATAAGAGATGAAGAGAAGAATGGCGTATTACATTTCACGTTACTCCCCTTACATGCATGATGTAAACTTTGTGGAATGGGAAAGGTCCATTGAGAAGCAAGGATAAGAGTATTCTCCTGATCTATCAGATACATTGAGATGTTTGAAGGAAGAAATTGTGAGTTGCAAGGAAGCCAATGAGCGGTTGATTGAGGCCCATGAAAGGATTTCTAGAGCTCAGGGAAAAAAAGTCGAGGTTGATGCAGTGGTTCTTTAGAGCCTTTTACATTTGTAGAAGGAGGGACAGCTAAGGACCTATTATAGACAGGAAGAAAACACAAATGGTGTAGATGGAAGTGGATCTTGGAAGGGGGTACAGGTTGAAAAGGGATGATACAGTGAGAGATGGAAGATCCTTGGATACACCTGACAGGAGGGGTATTACTTATGGATTCTATTTTAGCTTTCATTCTAGGTGACATCATCCCCATCACAACAATCATCTATATAAGATGAGTGAGAAGTGGTAATTGCTAGAAGAGTTCAAGAAAGGTAAGCCTCATACGTTTGATGGAGAAATGAAGGAATATGAAAATGAAGAAGCATGGATGGTTGGCATGATGTTTTTCTTCATATTTCATGATTACTCAAAGAACATGAAATCCAATATAGGTACCTTCAGTCTTGAAGGGAATGCAAACATCTGGTGGGAAGATGTGAAGCATGTCGGAGGCATTGGAGAAGAGGAGATGATTTGGGATGAGTTTGCAAGACTCTTCAAGAATGAGTACATGTATGAAATACCCTATGATGAAATGGAAAAGGAATTATATGAGTTGAGAATGTGAAAGAAAAGATCCAAAGATTTATCAGTGAATTTCCAATACCATTCAAGGACTAGATTGAGTTTTATGAGCATCTTTCATGAGAGGAAGTCATTAGAAAGATGAAGCATTTTTATTAGCAATCAAAGCGTGAGCCTGAGCTCAAGCATGAATAGAAGGGTAATGAAAAGACCAAGTAAATTTGGCTTGAGAAGCAAGGAGGATATCAGGATGTAGGTGATAATGAAAATGTGGCACCTTATAAGAAGTTCAATGCAACTAAGAAAGGACATGGGTCTCATCCTATGGAGCAACAAAATAAAGGCAATGGAAGAGAACAATTGCAATAGTGAACCTATGGTGGAATATCATCGCATGAAAGATTTCCCTTTGTAACAAAGAGGTATTCTATTTTGTATCAGAGTGGTGTAGTGGAAGGTTTAAAGGCCTCAAATCTATAGCACTCAGGAGGCACGTATAGTTGGGGATGTAGGTTAGAGCATTCCTCGGATCTATGTCGCAAGGGATAACAAGAAGGAAAGTCCCGAGCCATCCATCATTAAGGTGGAAATGGTTCCAGTGGGTGATCTCTACACAAAACCTCAATGAATTTTGTAGAAGAATAATCTCATGCTCTGGAATCAAGTAATAGATCAAAGTAAAGTGAATGGAAGCACTTTGGGTTCAAGTAGGCTACATGGTAGACAATTGGTTAGATTGAAGGATAACAACTGGTTTTCAGTTATGGTTGGATTCATTAAGGGAATTTGAGTCCTTTGAGAGATGATATGTATGTGTTTAGTTACAAGGCAATGTGCTTGGTACAAACATTTATGGTAAATGGTATATTTTTATATTTATTTATGCACTAAAAATGGTGTGTTTACCACTTTATGATGCAAGGAATTGCATGGAAAAAGAAACTTCCATGAAATGTTGAAGAAGGCTTAGGTTGAACTTTCCCTTGGAAGCACTCGGAACCATGGGGGTTGAGTCATGGTGTCTATTGAACATTTTGTGTTTTTAGTGCTTTGTGATTTGTTTGTTCTTGATTTGTGGTTTTTGCTGTGATTAGTGCATGGCCATCTGGTGTGTATACGAAAATAACAAAGAACAAAGGCAGAAGCAAAGAAAAATTTAAACATAAGTATTTGGATTTTATTTCAGTTTTAATTATGTAGATAATCTATGATTTTGATTTATGATGGTTGAGAGCTAATCAGATGTGATATGTTTATACATGATGATTTGATCAAAGAGATAATTTGACTTGATATGGCAGGAAGTAAATAGAATTGAAAATGTAGGTTATTGATGAGCTACCAATGAGGTATGATTTCAATTTATTACAATTCCTTTCGAGTCTAATGGAAATTATGTGCTTGGTACAAGAAATCATGGAAATGCTCAGTTTGGGTGGTTGGAACTCACTACAAGAAATCTAGAAACAACAACATAATAAATTGGAACATGCAACAGTGTGTTGGTAAAGAATTCAGGAGAAGGGCGATTATGGGATACTGTTACCCAAAAGTGTCCATTGATATCCATGATCATGCTATGACCAATATGATGGTTTTGAGGTAGGGAAATGAACTAGATTTTGGACATTCTAATGCAAGGAAGCCATGCAAAGGGATGGATTTCTCGAGGGACTAGAAAACAAAGAAGAGGATGTTGGGGCAATTGGAAGGTGAGTGACTACATGGAAGGGGGTGACCAGATTGCCCAAGGGGTTGGGAATTAGAGAAGGGAAGGTCAAGGAATAATTTTTTTTTGGTCATCACAATTTCCATTTTTAATCATAAGCACATTGGTATTGTGCACTCGAACATTAAGTCGGTAATTGTTCACTAAGAGAAAATGTAGTGTAAGGATGGTAGCGTTGGACATTACAGGCACACTTTGTTTTTGGCAAGGAATTCTGGACTTCCTCAGAAGGAGGTCAATCCTAGTACTACTTTGAGAGTGGAGATGTGAGTTTCTAGATTCTCTTGCTGCTAATGCAAGTACCATATACATTTATTTGTTTGTTACAGCAAATGTGCATATGCATATATGTGCATATTATTGTAAATATTGTATCGATTTGTGTTTATAAAGCTCCATAGATAGTATGATTATTTGCTAATTGAAGTATATGTGTTTGTCATTCTAAATATTGCATCGAGTTGTGTATAAATCTCCATAAGAAAAAAAATTTGTTGGTCATAAGCATCATAGAAAACTAAGGACAGTGTTCCCCCAAGGGGGAGTTGTAAATGCCCTGAGTTGATTTTCTATGTAAATGAAAATAAGACCAAGGTCATGGGAGATGTATTCCAAGTTGAATTCTAGGGAAACATTATAGTGGGATCACCTGCAATCTATTAATGGCTATGGAAATTGGCAAAGACATTGGCAGAGGAAAAGAGGCAACAAATGACATTTAATTAAGGAAATAAAGGAAAATAGGAGAAACTGAATATGAGCAAACACAAATATGCATGAGAGGGAAATTAGAGAGAAATTAGGTGAAAATGAAGAGAAAAGGAAAAAGGAAAAGAAGAGAGTAGACACCACTGTTAAAAAGACAACTGCAAAAAATTGACATCTTTTTCTCAACTTTTGATCAGGTTTGGCAAAGGAGACAAAACAAGTAAGGGATCAAACAGGCAACGAAAACAAGGGTTCCCAAGGGGAAGTGTGGACAACGACTAGTAGGGATAAAAATTAGCTATGTATTGCAGGTAATAGTGTGCATGTGAGATTTAGGATGTTGCAAATTCAAATGCATGGTGCATGCATTGGTTTATTGTTTATTTTTATTGTCATTGGCATGTGATTTTCCTAGATTGAAGGTGGTTTGAGCCCTGCCTTTCCATTTCCTCAATAGCCATGGTGTTGTGGGTGGCTTTTTTTGGTTTAAGCTTTGAATGGAAAGTAGACTTTAGATCCTAGTGAGGTGGTCTCGGGAAATTTGCAAGGGTCAAGGCTGAAGATGGGATTTCTCCTAGAACTCTTGATGGATGGGTGGAGTTAGGAAAATTCATCTGGTTATGGTGAAGAAAGTTGGAGGCAACCAATATTGTTTAATGTTAGTGATTTCTCGAGTGGTTTAGGTGAAATCATTGTGCTTCACGGTTGAGGTAGTTTCGCCTCTACAAGCCCCAGTTGGTTCCATTTTGGTTTATCCCATATGATCCCACATTCATGCTAGGGAATATGGCACAAGGTGATTATCTAAAAATGAGAATTAGTTTAGCTGAATATATGGTTGAGTGGTACGTGGAAGACCTTGAATTGGCTTGTTGTCACATATGTTAATATAATATATTTTCTTATTGTGATTGATGAGCAATCATACTACTTATTATATTGATCTTATGGTTGGTGTGTTATCGATTCCATGTTGGTTATATGCATGGTTATATGATGTGATCTTGCTATGGATCTTTTTCATGTTTTGATAAGTGATTGAATGGTTGATGAATGCACATGCTAGCAAGTGTTGTTACAGCTACCTTGAGAGGGAATTGGACCTTCTTGATGATTCTATGATGAAGTAAAAAATATCATGATTAGATATGCATTCATGACTTGTAGCTTCTATTTTTACCATATGTTAGACAAAATGTTTACTATGTGACTCGCATTTCTTGAGCAATATCTAGCCATAGAATTGATTTTTTAGATTTGTTATCACTTGCGATTTGACTCTAGAATTTTTTGGGAAATTCGAGGTAGTGACTTGTAGACGAGCCCTGAAAACTTGTGTAGCTCTCACCACCGCATGTGCAAAATTAGAATATTTTGGTTATAACTACATGCAGGAAAGCTTGTGTGTTTTGGAGAATTTAGCATCTACGGATAAATACTAATTCCCTAGATAAGTAGTTGTATCTAGAACAATATTTTAAAGTGTTTTAGACTTTTCCTATAAGCAATATATAAGATGAGAAGATAGAAGGCCTGCCTGTAGTTCTACTTTCCTCTCGTCTCCCTTGTATCGATTCCGTCGCTCCTTCCCGTACTTAATCCGCCTGGGAATTACCCTGTAAAAACAATAGAAGACAAAAACCAATCAAAGAATATGATCTACTGAATATAAGTGAAAGGAATTATATACAATTCACACACATAAGCATTATGAAACAATACAAACATATGGGAAAAAGATTCAAACACTTTAGTAGATAGAAGAAGGAATTACAACCATTAGTGTCTGATTCAAAGCCATCCCTCTAGCTTGGACCCCATCCACATCACATCAAAAGCATGAAAAAATTGTAGCATCACAATACTTGCTTCAAAGAAAAATCTCATAGCAGCATTATCTCCTTACAATTCAACATAGTCTAGCCCCTAATCACTTAGATGAGTGGTCAATTTATAGGAAGATGAAGGAGGTTTTTTCATTAATGGTGGCATTGAATGGCCTTCCATACTTAGAATTAGTTCCATGGAGGACATTGAATGGCCTTCCATACTTAGAATTAGTTCCATGGAGGACATTGAATGGCCTTCCATACTTAGAATTAGTTCCATGGAGGAAGGGATGAGAGGGAAACTTCTAGATGGTTCCAAAAGATAAGAATATTCCCCAAACCCTATGTGAATTTTGCTCATTCTCACCCAGCGTAGGTGAAACGAAGCCTAAGGGCTCTGCAGGGCACCCTGGAAGTGGACTTAACTGCTCTGCAATGCACCTTCATAAGGGCTTACCTGTGTTGGTCCCTCTAGAGGTTATTTTTGGATGTCTTCAAGTCATGAAACTGTCTGGGAAGGAGGCATTCAAAGGGGTGACTTGTTTAGGGCATGAAGAAACTGAAATTAGGGTTTGATGAGCCCTAAAACATTGATTTGGATGTTAGGATTTGATGTGCCCAATGGATTTGTAACAACTTCCCCCTAAAGCATGAAGTCAGAAAAATGCCAATGTCGAATGAAATGATTTACGATGTGATGAGGAGGTATAAAAGTGGAAGGTGACCTGCATCAATTACAATACGTATATCATGATATTTGATTTTTCATGAATTGCTGAGAGAAGGCATACCCATGCTCAGCTTATAAACTTTCATTACATGTACATAAACAGTCGTCTACAGATATAGACCCATGATCGGAATGACTATCAATGTAAAGCCATTGTACATATGATTTAGTACTCCTGAAATCACAGCCTGGATGGATGAAACTAGATCTGGGGTCTCCAATCTCGTTCAACCATTTTCTCAAGTACAAGTCAAACCATGTGAATATGTGATATGAAGTTTAACATGGGAAGACACCATATGATTTCCAGCTAATGATGTAAGATGTTAACAGATGCGAGAGAAATCGCCGATAATGATAATGATCCTCAAGGTACTGCGGTACATTCTACATGGTGTGAATGGATGAATTGATGTGAAACACCATACAAAGTCTTTCGGTCGAAGGCCATTGATGTATGCCTATCGCCAGAAGTGAGAAACCTGCCATTGATGTATGCAAGCCTCAAGGTACTAGAAAGGTGTTTCTAAGTCAACTTCTTGGATAATGAGCTGATCTCAACAAGAAGCGATTTGTCACAGGAGAACCTTGATGTATCCCACATCAATGACAGGAAATGAGTGTAGTAATTTTAGAGATGGAATTTGACTAATGACACAAGATTCAGGAATGGCGGTCATGAAAATGAAGGCTTATAGTATTGCAAAAGATGATTTTTGACTGAATGACTTCTCTTGAACATGTCGGTGACACTAAAGTGATTGGTAGCATTGACCCAAAAGAAAGTGATGGATGGTATGGTAGACCAACAGTGTGATAGTAATCAAGCTAATGAGCCAACCTAAATAGTCAGGGTGATGGAGTGAAAGTGTCATGTTCAAGAGTGACCTGCTACCATACAGTGGTTTTCCCCTTTTCCCATTTTCCTCAGTCATTGTTGACTAGTACATCTTTATTTTTATCAAGTTTGAGGAGTATCACATATGCTTGTTCTATAATTTCACCCTTCAGGTGAATCCATTGCTATGTAATGTTTAACGAGTCTAGCGAAGGTGAAACTCGGTCTTGTTTAGATGGACAAGTTTGTCGTTATTTGACATTTTAATCAGTTTAACGAAAAATATAACTCGGTCCTTTTCATGTTTAGAGAGTTTGAAAAGGGACAAAAAGAAAACTCCATAAGTTCTTTTTCATAAATTAATCTCTCAAGGCCAAAAAAATGTAAAATAATACAAGAGAGATGTCATTTCCAATCCCTTAATGAGCTAGAAAAGGCAAGCACTCGACAATCTTTTCGTGTTTAGAGAGTCTGAAAAGAGCTTAAAAAGGACTCCATTTTGTGGAATGAGTGCTGTCTAGGATAGCAACTGGTTCCGGTGATGTTGGAACTTCTCAAAACATGTTGATTTATGTGAAGAGGCTGGCTAATAAGACCACTCATTGCAACTGTTCCTCAAAAAGGGTAAAATAGCCAAGTGAAAGTGTATGATCGGCCAAAGGGATGGTGGCAATGGGATGAAAACAACCAAGGCTCATTTGATGAAAGAGGCTGATAGAGTGGAAATCACCAGGGTTAAAATGGAAATGGCTTCATTTTTAGACAAGCTTGAACCATAGGGAACTATGCTTGGATTCAGTTTCATGCTTACACAAGCTTGAAACAAAAAACTATGCTTGGATTTAGTTTCATTTTCACACAAGCTTAAAACGAAGAACTATGATTGAATTCGGTTTCATTTTTACACAAGCTTGAAATGAAGAACTATGCTTGAGATTGGTTTACATGCCCCCAGTATGATGCAAGGGCGAGTCTCTTGTAACCAGATGGAAGTCGCTACGGTGAAGTAGGACGGTTATCCAACACTTTTTGGCTTCGTCCAGATAGGGACAAAGGTGAATGGGGTGATTCCCTTCACATAACCTACACGGAAACTTAACTTTACCACTAGGTGCATGCCCCCAAGCTTCATTACATTCACCTAAGTAGACTACTCGTGGCTATCAGGTGGATGTAATGAAGATTCTTTTACGAGATCAAGTGAAAGACTTGACTGGGATTTTACAAGATCTAATCAAAGACTTGACTTGGAAATTTGCTCCAGGGGACGTTGTTTCATCTTTTAATGAGATTGACACAAGACAAGGAACTATGCTCAGATTCCTTGTTTCATTTTTTAACGAGCTTGACATAAGACAAGGAACTATGCTCATACCCCTTGTTTCGTTTTTTAAGGAACTTAACGCAAGACTAGGAAGTATCCTCATATTCCTTGTTTCATTTTTTAATGAGGTTAACACAAGACTAGGAACTATCCTCATACTCTTTGTTTCATTTTTTAACGAGGTTGACACAAGACAAGGAACTATCCTCATAGGAGCCGTTTCATTTTTAATGACGTTGACATAGTAAAACAACTATCCTCATACTCGGTTTCATTTCTTAACTAGGTTGACACAAGACAAGGAACTATCATCATGGGCCTGTTTCATTTTTTAATGAGGTTGACACAGTAAAAGAACTATAATCATATCCTTGGTTTCATTTTTTAACGAGGTTGACACAAGACAAGGAACTGTCCTCGTGCTTTTGTTTCATTTTTTAACAATGTTGACACAAGACCAGGAACTATCCTCGTGGGAGCTGTTTCATTTTCTAACGAGGTTGACACAAGACAACGAACTATCCTCATGGGATCTGTTTCATTTTTTAACAAGGTTGACACACTAAATGAACTATCCTCATAGACCTATTTCATTTTTTAATGAGGTTGGCACAGTTAAAGAACTATCCTCATGGACCCTTGTTTCCGTTTCTAACGAGGTTGACACAAGATCAGAAGTTGTCCTCATATTCCTTGGTTTCATCTTTTAACAAGGTTGACACAAGACAAGGAACTATCCTCATAGACCTGATCACAACTCATAAGAGGTCATGAAGGAGAGATCTAGTTCCAATACCCTAAGTACATGATGTACAACATTACTGAATTTATCGTCAGTTGATGTAGGTATGGAACGAGTTTCCACATAATTAACTCATGACAGGGATGATATCATTGGTACAAAAGGACCATTTAGGGAAGATGGTTTATTGGAAGCCATATTTGGATCGGGAAATGAAAGCTGGTCAACGGTGACAATTTTGCCTTCATGCGGGAAACACATTACTCAAAAGAGTGTGGAAACAATAGCTCCCATGTCATAAACATAGTCGCACCCTAGAAGTAAATTGTAATCTAAAGGTGCTGGGACTACCATCACTTTCAGATAAATGATTTTTTCTCCCAAGGTAATAGGTAACTAAGGGAGGATCCCTAATGGTTGATTAGTTCCTCTATTAAAAGCCAACAGATTCTGGGTGACAGGCACAAGTGGTAGTGAACCGAGCGCTTCCCAAGCAGTTGAGGAAAGGATACTCACATATGCACCTTCATCTATAATAGTGCCAGGTATAATCTTATTACAAACCTATACTATGATCTGGAAAGGCACATAAGAAGGAAGATGAAATCCGGCCAGTCGATTCCAATCGAAGGAAGTGACTAGACTACTTGGAGGGGGTGCTGTAGAAACAAGAGAATTAACCCATTGAGTTACGAGAGCGAGAAGATTTTCCTCCTGTCTTGATGGAATAGGAGGACTACCCCCAATCTCATTAGAATTTGAAGAAACAAAAAGAGCTTGAGTGGTATCATATTCACTCTCTTCGGGAAAGGTACGATTAATTGAAGGTGAAATCAGGTCAACTGTTTCCTCAACTTGTGATTGGTCAAGTATAGACTCATGGGATTCACATTCAGAGAGAGTGGGTTTGAAAGACGATTGATTTGGGTCATTCATTTTATCAACTAGTGAAGGATAAAGGGAAAGTCTCCTGTAACCAGATGGAAGTCGCTGCGGTGAAGCAGGATGGTTATCCAACACTCTTTTGGCTTCATCCAGATAAGGACAAAGGTGAATGGGGTGATTCCCTTCACATAACCTACAGGGAAACTTAAGTTTACCCTTCTTTCCATGAACTTTACTACCACTAGTTGATGGTGTGTCACCAGCATGATCTCCAAAAGTTGATGACACAGGATGATGTGAACGAGAAGACCATTCTTCTAAGATTTGGGGAATATCAGGACAATTTCAAAGAAGATGGTCTCCCACACAAAGTTTGCATGGATATCGAACTTTGTGAGGCTTGACGGATGGTTTCTCATCAGATGTTACATTCAAGGCAATGGTTGCTTGGTTACCCCTCTGCTGAATTTGCTTCTTCTTCTTCTTCTTCTTCTTTGCCACCTGGTTACTAGTACCAATACTTTTGCCAAGTGAAGAGGAAGAAGGGGAGGAAGAAAAAACCGAGGAAGAAGTCAAAGGGTCAACTTTAGGATCAACTAGAGGTTGATTTTGTCTAGTTGGAGGAGTACTCGATTGTACAGAAATCATGACATTTTGAACCAAGGAGGTTGAAAAAAACCATACTAGCAAGCCAATGGTACATCCCGAAAGGGACAATGTAGCCATATAAGGAGCACCAATATTTCTGAAAGGAGGAAAAGGACTAGGATTCCTATGAAAGGAATTCCTTAGTTGGTGGACTCTAGATTTATCGCCATATGTTTCAACCTAAGATAAACTAAGGAGTGAGCATGGAGGATGTTATCCGCAGTCAATTAATTTCATTTTAATCAAAGTAATATAACAAAACAAAAGAGGGATATCTAGCCAACAGGTTTACCGAGAAACTGTGAACTACAGAATACCTCCCGGCGAACCAAGAAGTATGAGCAAGAGATCTCCTTGAATGTTGTGTTCAGTGTATCATAGTGTGCAAGGCGGCCGACTCGATTACCTAAGGATGGATAGAAACCTAGTGTTGCCCTCCCATATATACCCGAAAGTACTTGGAGGCCCAATCTATATAAGCGTTGTCTAATGCAAACCCGCACAGTGAGAGCATTCCCATATACTTTACGTACTGTAACACCACCCTACATACCTGAAGGTATGTGGATGAGCTATGATATACTCACATATGTGGAATAAGGTATCACACTCAGGATGTATCGCAGACAAGTTAGCGACAGCTGCTTTGTTTTACGACGCCAGAGCATGTCTCTAGCCTAGACCTCTAAATGTTTTTTGTTAGGTGACAATGCTCCATTAGGTAAATTCAGATAAATTTTAAGTTGATATTCTTTAGAATTTTCCTTTCAAGGTTCACCATGTGATTTATGTTTTCAATTCCTAAAATGAAACTAATATGATAAGCATTATTTTCATTTAATTGAACAATGAAAACCTTAGCTAGTAGGGATAGAGCAATCAGATCTTTGACAAAGAGCAAAGAGCACATCTAATGCAAATTCCCTAGCTATTTCTTTCAAGAATTCACAAACTACAATATGAATGATGCAAGTTTTTCTTTTCGAATCCCTTAATGTTATGATGAACAAAAAGGAAATATGCACATACAATCAATCAATCTTTCATAAGAATGAAGACTTTGACGACAGTTCTGTTTCGAAGGAAAAGAAGAATTTACGACACTTTCTTTCGAACAAAGAATAATAAACTATATTCTAGCTTGGATTATGGATTGATAATGACAAAGAAAACATTTAAGAAACATTAATCAACCAAGTCAAAGTAGGGGTGGACAAGGAGATAGAAACTTGTTCTCTGAGACATAACATTCATTGATTAATCATAAAGCAAACAAGCAAAGAAAATTTGGTAAAAACAAATTCAAAAGGTGAAAATTTTCCCTAAGGTGGATCAAAGTAGGTCAAAGAGGGCCTAGCTACGTTGAAAAGCACTGTCCCCTGACCAAGCTTGCGCTGATCACTGAGAGGCCACTTAGGAGTCATCTAACCTCAATTTTTGACCAAAATTCAACACAAAAGGGCTAAAATACAATCAATGAAGACAAGTAGGGTCTACAAGAATGTCCTAAGAGGTGGATAAGCTACTAGGAAAGGTGATAGCTCCCTAGTAGAGTCTATTAGGCCCCTATACTACTAGTGTAACGCCTTATTGTTGTTAGTACAACCCCCTTTATATATTGATGTACCCATGTAGTTCCCATATTGTTACTATTGTGCCCCATAGAAGCCCACTATTGTTATTATTATGCCCTTATATTATTATTGTTATGTCGGCTCTAATTATATTATGACCCCTTAGACTCCTATATATAGAAAGGAGGTATTTTCATTTATATCATCCAAGAATTGTTCATTTATGTAATGTAAAAGAGGTTGCCGCCTCAAAGAGGCTGAATTCTAAGGCATTGATCTGTCTTTTCTATCTTTTTGTGAGTTGGTTTCATAACATTTGGTATCAGAGCTTTGGATTCTAGGGTTTCGCTGCTCCTAATAGATCATAGTGGCATTTTCGCTATAACTTTTTTTTTTTGCGACGTTTCAGAAGTGAAAAAAAAAACCATTTGAGATGAAATAGCACTGAACCTTGGTCTGAATTTTATAGCTTTTCGAGCTATATTTGCAAAGATATAATCTAAGGAAGTTGGTCTTTTTGCAGACTCCTGAATTACATTCCAAACAGGTGACCTGGGGAAAATCATCATAACTTTCTCTCTGAGAATCGGATTGAAATTTCATAAGAAGGTGCAGAAAGAGGACAGACTGTAGTTGCTTGTATATATTTTTCAAAGCCAAAGGTTGAAACAGTAACACATGGCATGTCGTACAAGTTCGCTCTAGTGAACTAGTCTATAATCAGGTCACTGTGGGAGATTTGGCATAACTCTTCCTTGGAGAATCCAATTTGGATCATACTGGTCGCATTGGAAAGAGGACGTAGAGGGCTGCTGCAGGTTGTAATTTTAGAACTTAAAGATACAAAATTACAAAGTTACAGTCATTTCAAGACCGAGCTCCTAAAATCAAGAAAAAACAAGATGAGGAATTTTGATGGCAAGGATCCGATAAATTGGATACTTCAGATGGAGAAATATTTTGATCTACATGGTGTACCACTATTACAAAACATATGTATTGCATCTTCATATTTAGAACCAGATCAATTTTTGTGGTATAAAGGGCTTTGTTCTTGTAAACAACTTGTTACGTGGTCAATTTTCATGGAGGAAATGATAGCACATTATGAGGATACAAAGAGAAACACCTTCTTTAGAGCAACACCACAACAATTGGAAAGAGTAAAAGGGCTTTGTTACATAGTGGAAAGTAAAATTATGGCAACAAGGAAGTCTACCCCTCACAACTATAAAGATGGAAGTGTTGTTTCTTCTAGCCTTCCACAACCTACAAGGGTTACACCACAACAATTGGAAGAAAAAAGAGAAAAAGGGCTTTGTTACAATTTTCATAGAAAATGAACTAAAGGTCATAAGTGTGCTGAGAAGAAATTATTTTACATAGAGTATGAAGAGGAGGAAGAGAAGGATCAAGAAACATCAAAAGAAGAGGATATATTCCAGGACCCAACCCAAGAGAAAGAAGAAATGAATAAGACCATATCTTGTAAAGCATTGGCAAGAATTACCACTCCTCAAACTCTCAAGATAGAAGGACATATCAAGAAGAAACAGGTGCAAGAAGTGAAAGATCACATCGAGAAAGAAGAAATGAATCCAACCATATCTTGTAATTCATTGGTCGGAATTACCACTCCTCAAACTATCAGGATAGAAGGGCATATCAAGAAGAAAAATGTTCAAGAAGTGAAAGATCACATTGAGCATCAAGAAATGAATCTAACCATATCTTGTAAAGGATTGGAAGAAATTACCACTCCTCAAACTCTAAAGGTAGAAGGACATATCAAGAAGAAAAAGGTTCAAGCAATGAAAGATCACATCGAGCATCAACAACAAGTTCTCCAACTTTTAAAGGATAATGCCACTTTGGTGCAAAATCGAATGAAACAACAAGTAGATCAACATCGTACTAAAAAATGTTTTGATCTAGTTGATTGGGTATTTTTACTGCTACATCTCAAGTAAGTTATTTATGAGAAGGAAATTTTGACAATACTATATGCACTTAAGAAATTGTGACCTTACCGAATGGGAAGACACTTCAAGGTAAAAATGGATCATGATAGTCTTAAATAATTTTTAGAACAACTATTATCTTTAGAAGAACAAAAAAAATGGGTCACAAATATGTTGGGTTATGACTTTGACATCATCTATAGAAAAGGGAAGCAAAATTTTGTTGCAGATGCACTCTCAAGAAAGGATGAGGATGTGGAAGCATTGTTTTGTGCTATTTCTATTATCCAATCAGATTGGATAAACGAAGCAAGGGATGAATGGAAGAAGGACGAAGAAGTATGCACACTTATTTAGAAGCTGCAAAAGATCCCAATTCAAACAATATTGCCAGAAATTGAAAAGGAAGGAAAAATCATATTTGAACCTAGAGCAGTCAAAGAAACAAGAGCCCGATAGCTATGAAATCGATCAATTTCAGAGTACCTCATTAAGTGGAAGAGCTTACCCGCTGAAGATTCCACATGGGAGGACAATAATTTTATACAGAAGCATCAAGAACTACTCAAGCGTTGAGGACAACACTTTTTGAAGGAGAGGGGCATGTTAGGCCCCTATACTACTAGTGTAACCCCTTATTGTTATTAGTACAACCCCCTTATTATATTGATGTACCCATGTAGTTCCCATATTGTTATTATTGTGCCCCATAGAAGCCCACTATTGTTATTATTATGACCTTACATTATTATTGTTATTGTGGCTCTAATTATATTATGACCCCTTAGACTCCTATGTATAGAAAGGAGGTATTTTCATTTGCATCATCCAAGAATTGTTCATTTATGTAATGTAAAGGAGGTTGCCCCCTCGAAGAGGCTCAATTCTAAGGCATTGATCTATTTTTTCTATATTTTTGTGAGTTGGTTTCATAACAGAGTCGCCAATTTGTTTTGGATAATTAAGCATCTACAGATAAATACTAATACCCTAGATAAGTAGCTGTATCTAGAACAACATTTTAAAGTGTTTTAGACTTTTCCTATAAGCAATAGATAATATGAGAAGATAAGAATACCTACTTGTAGTTCTACTTTCCTCTTGTCTCCCTCGTATCGATCTTGTATCTCCTTCCCATCCTTAATATGCTTGAGAAGTATCCTGTAAACACAATAGAAAACAAATAACCGATTGAAGCATATGATCTATTGAATATAAGTGAAAGGAATTAGATACAATTCACACATATAAGCATTATGAAACAATAAAAACATATGGGAAAAAGATTCAAACACTTTATTATATAGAAGAAGGAATTACAACCATTGGTGTCTGATTCAAAGCCATTCCTCCAGCTTGGATCCCATCCACAACACATCAAAAGCATGAAAACCTTGTAGCATTACAATATTTGCTTCAAAGCCAAATCTCATAACATCATTATCTCCTTACAATTCAACATAATCCAACCCCTAATCACTTAGATGAGTGGTCAATTTATAGGAAGATGAAGGAGGTTTTGTCATTAATGGTGGCATTGAATGGCCTTCCATACTTAGAATTAGTTCCATGGAGGAAGGGATGAGAGGATAGGATGCACCTTAACTCATTCCTCATCCATTTTTTAGCTCACAGGAGTTGATAAGCTAGGGAAACTTCTAGATGACTCCAAAAGATAAGAATATTCCCCAAACCCTATGTGAATTTCAGTCATTCTTGCCTAGCACAGGTGAAAGGAAGCCTAAGTGCTCTTTAGAGCACCTTAGCAGTGGACTTAACTACTCTGTAGCGCATATTTATAAGGTCTTGCCTGCGCTGGTCCCTCTAGAGGCTATTTCTGGATGTCTTCAAGTCATGAAACTATTTGGGAAGGAGGCATTCAATGGGGTGACTTGTGTAGGGCTTGAAGAAAATGAAATTAGGGTTTGATGAGCCCTTAAACACTGATATGGAAGTTGGGATTTGATGTGCCCAAATGGATCTGTAATATTGTGGGTGCATTTAGAACCTTCGAAGTGCATGCACAGTGTGTCAAGGGTGTGATTAGTAAGTAAATATTTTGAAAAGAAGATCCATCTTAGGGATTGATTACTAGGGGTGCTTTTCAAACTCCTGATCTGGTATCCCTAATGGGAGGGAGTAAGAGTCCTAGTTAGTAGGCCCCACTTCCTTAACTAGAACTTGGAGGTCAAGTCATGTCATGGTAACTTTCAGCCCATGTTTACGCTGGAGAGCTTGTAAAAGCAGGTAAATGTGGGATGTGGTGGTTACAGTCATTGATATGAAACTTCATGGGAAAAATCTAGCCATATTAAGTGCTCTGTGTGGTCCAAGCCAGGTGTGATCTCTGAGTGATTTTGACGGCTTCGATGTCCCCTTGTCATGATTTATGAAGGAAAATTTTAACTATGTATCTTAGGACTCACATAAATTCGCAAACATAAAAAATATCGTATGATTGAAAATTAGAATTATGCAGAAAATAAAGAATAACCAAATAAAAGATTGCACACGCATTTGACACAAGTTATGACCTGGGAAACCCTTTCTGGAGAAACATCTAGCTTGTAGGTGAGGTTGCTCCACTCTCTTTATATGAATAGAAATGTGGATGTTGTTGGAAATAATGAGAGGGGGGGTGAATTAGTATTCCTTTTCAATTGTTATTTTTGTCAGTTAAATCATTTATATTTAGAACAAAAAATGAACAACATGAATAAATGATTTTATTAATATAATATTTACACTAAATAAAGTACAATGTATATTGGGCTCCAACCACTTTCCAAGCACCGACTTGGAATTTTTATGAGGCTCCAACCTCCAGGGCACCAACCCTATCTTGTCAAGGCACCAACCTTGGATTTAGGAGAACCAACTCCAAGGACACCAATCCTTCCAATTTTGAGGCACCTTCAGCTTCCTTCTGTCCTACTAGACCTTTGGCTTCCCTCTGTCTTGCTACTTACTTCTCTGTCACTCAATCTTTGGCTTCTTTTGTACCTTCATCATCTGCCATACCTTTGGCTTCTCGATCTTTCAAATTTTTCTTTCGTTTGCTTGAACTTTCATCTTCCTCTATTCCTTCAAGTTCGCGAGTTGCGAATTGTTACCTCTTCTCTGTGATAGATGTCTAGGAATTTACAGGGTAAGTTCCTCAGATAGAACAACAAAGGACACCGCTCTTAAAGAGATCATAGATCAATACACCAGTATTGTTGACGTGGTTAAAACCCTCAAAGAGGGAAACAGTCCACGGCCTGAGCCAACGCGGCCACTTCAGGCAATTTATTAATAAACGAATGAAAATTTACATAGGCTTCTCTCATGAATGGTTACCCTACAAATGGCTCTCCATGCTCTTTAAATAGAGATCATGGACCAATCGAGTGTTAAGCCATGGATCAAGTGTTGGTAATACCGAGGAGAGAATGAACTGTCGAATTGTAAGTTACAAAATTACATAGTAAAGAAACACACTTTACCTAACTCGACACTAGACCAAGCTATACTTAACTATTTCCTATGTGTCAGAATATCCTAACATCCCCCCTTAAGATCGACTTTGTTTAGGATTGAAGGATGTACAAATATGACACAATAGGAGAAGGAAGGAGGCATTAGAACCTATCCCCCCTTAGTGACAACTTCCTGAACTCCAACCATAAGTCGAAGTTTAGTAAACTTCACCTCTGTGAGAGCCTTTGTAAATATGTATGCAACATGATCATCTATTAAACAATATTGCACTTCAAGAACATGGTTGTGAATGAGATTTTTGATGAAGTGCATGTGCAGTTCAATGTGTTTTCTGCGTTGATGTTGGACTGGATCTTTGCATAGTTGAATGGCACTTTGATTATCACACCAAAGTGTAGTCAAATGCTGCTGCTGAAAGTCAAACTCTGACAGGATTTGATGAAGCCACAGGGCTTCGTTACTAGCTTCTATGACACCATGATACTCTGCTTCTGCTGAAGAAAGAGAAATGGCACTTTGCTTCTTGCAAGCCCATGTAATAGGCCCTGAACCAAGAGCGAACACATAACCTGCAGTAGACTTCCGATCATCAGGGTCGCCAGCCCAATCAGAATTAGTGAAACCAACCAATAGAGGAGATGCTTCTACACTGTAATGAATCCCAAATTGAACTATACCTCGAACACAACGAAGTATTCTTTTAGCTGCTTTCCAATGACTTTCATGTGGGTTTTGCATAAACCAAGAAATAAGGCCAACGACAAAGGAAATTTCAAGACGAGTATGGGTCAAATACAAAATTTTTCCTACAAGTTGACAGTATAAGGTAGCATCAACTTCACGGGAAGTACGCGTGACTGATGTTTGGCTCCAGACTGAAAGGGAGAAGGGGTTGGCTTACAGTCTTCCATGCGAAAATGGCGTAGAAGATCACATGCATACTTGGACTGGGAAAGGGAAATACCTTCCTTGGATTGCAAGACTTGAAGACCAAGAAAATAATGCAAGTGTCCTAACTCTGTCATTTCAAACTTCTTTTTAATTCTAGACTTCACATGGTTTATAAGGTTGGGATCACTACTAGTAAGGATAAGATCATCAACATAAAGAACAAGAATGATAAGAGAGTTTCCCACTTTCTTGGTGTAGACAGTATTGTTGAAATGACACCTACAAAATCCAATTTATAAAAGAAATCTATCCATTTTGGCATACCAATCCTGAGGGGCTTGCTTGAGACCATAAAGGGATTCCTTAAGCTAACATACAAGGTTGGAGTCTGTTTGTATAAAGCGAGTAGGTTGTTCCATATATATTTCTTCATGCAAGTCCCCATGTAAGAAGGCAGATTTAACATCCATCTGATGGACTTCCCATTTGAAAGAGGTAGCAAGGGAAAGAACAAGGTGGATAGAGTTCATTTTGGCAACAGGGGAGAAGGTTCATGATAGTCAATGCCTTAAACTTGTGAAAAACCCTTACCAACAAGACGAGCTTTATGTTTATCAACTTTTCCATTTGGTCCATACTTGGTTCTGTAAACCCATTTGCATCTAACAAGTTTTCGTCCCTTTGGAAGGGGAACAAGATCCCATGTATCATTTTCCAATAATGAATGATATTCTTCATTCATATATGCATCCCAATCTGGATGGCTTGAAGCTTCTGCAAAGGTTTCAGGATCATAATTAGCTGGAGCTTGAGCTATTAAAGAAGATGCTCAATCGAACTGAGAATGTGTATGTCGCTGATCTATAGGATCACCGACAAGAGCACCTACTGCATCCGAAGTAGCACGGACCCATTTTGGAAGCTGAGGAGCTGAAGGAGGATCCTAAGAAGGTGGGGGAGGATTTTCATTCTTGTTGTCATCATCTAAGGAAGAAATATTTTCAGAAGTAGAAGGGATAGAGAGAGGTGGCACATCTACCGAACTAGGCTCATAGGCTAATATATTTTCTGCGAACTTTACATCTCTTCTAATGATAACATTTTTGGACTTAAGTGGAATAAGTCAGTATCCTTTGACATCTTCAGAATATCCAAAAAAAACACATTTTTCACTCTTAGGTTCTAAAGCTTTATGTTTCTCGTCTGGAATATGGGCCCATGCTTCACTTCCAAAAACAAAAAAGTGACTTACATCTAGTTTAATTGAACTCCATGCTTCTTCTGGAGTGATATTCTTTAAAACCTTAGTAGAAGTGCGATTTATTATGTAATTTGCACAATTAATTGCTTATGCCCAAAAATTAAGACTAAGTCCTTTAGATTGAAGCATACAATTAGCCATTTCCTTTAAGTTGCAATTCTTCCTTTCAGCTACACCATTTTGTTGTGGATTATATGGAACAATATGTTGCATTTGAATTCCATTCTTAGTGCAAAAGTTGATCAATTTGTTGTTAACATATTCTCCACCATTATCAAATCTTAGCTTAAGAATTTGATGTCCATATTGTTTTTCAACAAAGGCCTTAGAGGCCAAGAACATGTTAAATACTTCACTCTTGAGTTTTAAGAAGTATACCCAAGTGTGTCTAGACAAATCATCAATGAAAGTTAAGAAATACTTGTAGCGAGAGAATGAAACAACTGGAAGTGGACCACATAAATCACTATGCACAAGCTGTAAAGGGGCCGAGGCGTGCCAAGAGGCACATTTTTCAAAACTATCCTGATGATGTTTTTTGTGTACACATTCGGAACAAACACCATCTCTGCAAGATACCATTGGAAGGCCTATCACCATATTTTTTTTACATAGATTCCGAAGGGAGCAATATTTTAAGTGACCAAATCACTCATGCCAAAGTTTGCTCGCTTCATCATTATGAGCAACAAATACTGAAGGAATATTTGATGACCCAAAGTTGTTAAACTTATGCAACCTTGTAGAATCATTAGCAATGCCAGTAGCTAAAGCTTATCTAGGATCTCTTAGGTCCTTAATTGCAACGTCGTGAGGTGAAAATTCAATAATTTTACCTTCACATGAATGAGTTATCTGATATAAAGATAGAAGGTTGTAGGATAACATTGGAACACATAATACATCATTGAATTGACCATTGTCTATATGAACAGTTCCCATCCCTACAACACTAAGAGATCTATCATCACCAACATATATATTTTTGGTGTTACAATCATTTAAAGAAGAAAACATGGCTTTGTTTTTGGCCATGTGATAAGAAGCTCCAGAATCAATGAGCCACTCATGAGAATGAGAATAAGAAGATACATTTAGTGCATATCCAGACTGAGATGCTTGAAAACCACATGCAGAAAGTGTTATTCCTGAAGATGAAGTTGAATTTGTTGAGTGTGGTGGGCTCCAGTATTGCAGCAATAATGTTGCAACTCCTGGGACTCCCTTCTTTACTCTTATCAACCCGGTAGTTCGTAACAAACTTGGAAGCGACGGTGTTGTATGCACAAGTACTAGCTCTTGCCGCAGTTGTCACTTGGTCAGCTGGCACAAGTCTGCTAGGAGCTTAGGCCAACTTCTATGAGCTCTGAGAAGAATCTTTCTAACTGATGGATGAAAGCTAACTCAAAGGAGGCCAATCTACTTGCAGAAAGAAACTGAAAAGCTGAAAGGAAATGCAAACCCTAGCAAACCCTAATTTTACCAGCTAATCCTACTGATGCAGGAAAGAGGAAGAAAGCTACTGAAGGAGATGCCATTGACTGCTAAGAAGGTGAGATGCATGTGTTTAAGCTACTTCTACAGTAAAATATGAAAAAAACATCTTTTTGTATTTTTTGAGTAAAGTGTCAGAATTGTCACGCATGTGCTTTCACCAGTTTTTGACTGTGCAGAGGTGGATTGGCGAGAGGAAATGCTTGTAGGAGGCTGGGAAGGTTAGAAGAGGGCCTAAGTGGTCCCTAGCACCCTTCAAGAGAGTTTCACAGAGTTGGTTATCAAGAAACCACTTTCGTGAGCTTCTACATGAAGTTTGCAGGGGTTCTACAAGATGTTCTGTATTTTCTACAGGATGTTCAGAAATGGGATTTTGGAGGGTTGATGGAGAGAGAAAGGTGTAGAAGTGAGTGTGTGGGTAGGATAAGGGTATGAGGAGGTCTAGGACTTGGTGGATGGAGCTGAGAAGTGATGAAGATGGCTAGATTTGTTCAAGGAGGAGTGGAGCAATGTTGCACAAAAATATGGAAACTAGGTCAAAGTGAGGAAACGTAGCAAATGTGAGGCAAGAATCAGAGTTAGGGGATGGAGCAAATGGGATTGATGGAGTACGAGTAGATGGAGAGGTATTACAGGTGCTCTGTAAGTTATTTCTCCAACTGAAAAAACAATGACTTAGAAATCCAATGACCTAGCTACTTTACTCTAATCTGGCTTAAGTAACAGCAAGGGAAATGAACAGAAGTTTATTTACAATGAAATAATGAGAACTAGCTATGCAAACTGAGCAATCATGAATCTGAATGCTTAACCACAATTGGTATCAACTTCTGCAAATGAGAATCTAACACTAATGATTGCATGGTGAGGCAAAGACAGTGTTTTTGTTGGCAGCAAGGTCACCTTTGCCCTAGCTCATGATCCCACTGAGGGAGAGGTGAGATTAGAGGTGGTTGATGGCATTTTTCTGAAGATCTTCCCTGTTATTAACCTATCAACTCAATCTGAACATAAAAAGCCTTTCTAATCATCAACAATGACCTAGGTAACCAGCAAGATTTTAATCTACTTAACAGAAATTATTTTGTGAAGACATAAAAGACAAATAACAGTACACAAAGGAAGCCTTGGCACTTTGGTTGGCCCCAAACCCAAGAGCTATAGGCTCCTAAGAGAAACTCAGAACTGATGCCAAATAAAGCTTCCCTTCATTATTCAAACATAATCATGTCACATGAAAGTTATACAGTAGCAGCTACGAAAATGAGCTGAGAAAATGACAACACTATAGTGCAAAACCCAACAGTTCCAAAAGTAACCTACGAAGGCTGAAGCCTTCCTATTTATGCACTACGAGGGTCCTCAGCATCCCTCCTTAACTCAAGGGGCTCAGCTGTCCAAACTGCCAGTGAATAGTCACTTTTCACAAAGCTACTCGGCTACCTTTAGGATTCGTTTTGGTGGCCTGCTGAGCTCCGAGTTGAGGGTGGAGCTTTCGAGGAAGGGCCATTTAATGCAAGAGACACCCTTCCTACAAATCCTCACCCTTGTTCCTTCATGCTTGGCTGTCATCTGGCTCATAATTGCTTGGCCTTGTTCCAAAATTTGTCCAGAAAACCTGAAATAACCACGTATTAGCCTTCTTGGTAAAGTGACCACCCTCATTCCTGCAAATAACATAAAGATACTCAAAAAACATGCATAAACTATGAAAAATGGTGGATTGATGAAGAACAGTAGGCAAAATGAGCCCAATAAGTTACCCATTTTTGGGGCTCATCATCACCCCCCTGCTAAATGGGTTGCTCATCCTCTGAGCAACTAGTCTAGCTCATCATCCTTGATAGCTTTGACTGCCTCTCTCATGTCCCAGGCTTCTGCGGTGATGTCTTCTTCCTGGTCGTGAAATCCTGCTTTCCTTTCCACTTCCTCCTCTTCCTTAACTCCTTCTAGCAATCCTAAAAGCAAGGATGGACTGAATTTCAGGCCGATCCATTTGGCCCACAGATTTTGCATCCACTGTTTGTAGAGGGGTACCCTTGCCAAGGCCTCCCTCATCTTGGTGGAAGAATGGTATTCTCTTATCTTCAAGCTGTGGGGTAGTGTGTTGCATCGCCTTGTGTAGGCATGAAGGCAGTTATCCCCCAACTGACTCTCCATGTCCTCAAAGTGGGCAATAGCTTGAGCTTGTTGCTCAATGTACTCTGGTAAATCCTGAGGGCTGTTGGCCAAGTGCTGGTGGGTGTTTATCATTACTGAGGGATCCTCTATCTCTACTCTGATCATTAGTGGCTCACTGAGTTCCCTGCTCATGATATTTCGGACCTCTGCTGCTCTTTTTTCCTCGTGATTCATCCAAGAGGCCATGGCCATAAGTTGGACGTCTCCTACCACAGTTTTGGGATCCCATGAATTCATATTTGGAAGGGCTAAGCTGTGCAAATAAAACTCTTATAATTTAGCCTTGTCCTATGATGAGCTACTGTCACATAAAGCCACAAATTGATGATAATTTTGAAATGGAGTGATGGCCCTTTGGGCCAAGGTGTTAATCTGAAACTGCAACCACTGATCATTAAGGTATAGGGCGTATGATTTGGCAGGTTTCCTACACTGCAGAGCTTCCATTGCTGAATTAGCCATGCAGGCCAGTTGGGCCTCCTTTTCTTGCACCTGCTGTTTTAGAGACTGTATCTCCTAGGCTGCTTGCAAGTCCTTCTCCTATAGCTGTCTAGTTAGTGTTTCTATTTCAGCCTGCAAGCCATCTCTTCTCTGCTATTCATCAGGGGTTTCTTTTTCTATTGTGGGCTCCTCCTGTTGCTGTTGTTCTCACATGATGTGGGGCTTGTCTTCCTTATAGTATCCCGGTAGCTGTAGCTGTTGTTTAAGCAGCTCGTTTTCTTCCTGTAGCTTGGCCCGCTGGCTGCTTTCCACATGCCATACCATAGCCAATTCATTTCTCGCCTCTTTGAGTTGTTCCTCCAGTGGACCTATATCTACCACACCCTTGGACTTGACGATCTTCATCCAAGTGTGGGTCCTCACTCTCTCTTCTTCTAGTGCAAGGAAAAGTGGCACTGCGAATTTTTGGGGAATGATCTTTCCGGCCTCTAACAAGTTATAGTAGGAGCCCAAGCTAGGCTAGGGGCTTGGTTCCACAATGTTATCCATCTTTTCTTCCTCCTGTGGTGATTTAGCTTCCTCTCCTTCCATTTCTTCGGTCTCCTTTAGCCTAGCTAGCGTTTCCTGTAGAACAATCTCAGCATCCTATAGAGAGGTCTTTGTGTCTAGCATTTTCTTCCTTTCTCTCCAGCTGGATGTTTTCGAGCTTCCCCATTCATAGGTGATGGATGCCTTCGAAGGTGACCTTTCCTTTTGTTTAGCTAGGGTTTCCACAATCGTAATTGGCTCCTTTGACTGTGGTTGGGGTCTTCTAGTCTTTATCCACATGCTCCTTCTTGCCTTAAAATACATGGAAGGCTCCCTTTTTCGCTTCCCTTTTTCCTTTGGAGATGTGCTTAAGGCATCCAGCAATGTTTCCGCCTCCCTGGCCAAAATATCAGGTGATTTCTCCTTTTGCTGCTCCGTTTCCATGCTTCCTGGAGAAAGTCTTGTGTCGACTGTTTTCATGCTTCCTGTAGAAAGTCCCGTGTCGACTGTTTTCATGCTTCCTGTAGAACCTGTTTTCATGCTTCCTGTCGAAACAATTCCAAATGTTTCGGTCTGCTTGGCTGGATGTGTCTTTCGTTTTAATTTCTATGTGGTTGCCTTGGTTGTGCCCTCCTTTGTTTGGAATTTTTCAGTCCTCTCTCCTCTACTCTGCAATCGTTTCTCTCTGGTTGTTTGTTCCATTGTTCCTCCTACAGTTTTAGGCTCAGCGACTTGGCCTTTCCCTTGTTTCTCTTCTTGTTCTTTCTCTGGTGGTCTATCTTATGTTTCTTTGCCACTGTCTTTCTCGCCTGCCTCAGTGTGTTCCCTTTCCTCACTGCTGGATGAGGTGAGTTCCTCGGCCAGAATTCCAACATCGTCATCTCTGGTCATGTTGCGGAAAATCTCTGAGGAGAGAGGGACAGTGTAGGTGTGGAGGGCATCCTCCACTAAAAGTTTGATGAGCCCATGATGGGCTAGCTGATCCGGTGTCCCTTCCTTCAATTTTGTGCCACACTCCATTAATGATTGCAAGATAAAATAGGATATGCTTAACTTCTGTTCTAGAGGTAAATCCATCCCATGTCTGAGTTCACTCAGCAACGAGAAATGATAGCTGTAGACAATACTGAACCGCCCCTCACAGGTAATGTATTTCATGATCTAGAAGCTGACTTTGCTCCAAAAAGGATGTAGGTTGGCTCTCCGGACCCCTTTCTTGTCTTTTGCAAACTATTCCTCTGGTAGGAAGAATTCTTTCTTGGCTTTCTGGTCCAATTCCCTCTCCTCTTTGCTCCAGGGTATCCCCAATGGCAGATCAATAACTCGACTAATGAGTTGTGGGGTAAGCTTTAGGGTCAACCCTCTGAAATTCACAGTGGCTAGTGTCTTTGATTTAGGTTGCAGGGACATTAAGAACTCCTCCGTTATCTCATTGTCATGACCCTGAATTCTGTCACAAAAGGTCATCCAATTGGCACGGGTGAAAAGGTTCACCTCCTCGGGATGTTCACGCAACTTTCTGGAATTCGAGGGTTCCTTCCTGATAAACCCCCCTGGCATGGTGAGAGTGCTCTGTTTTATGCTTTGAGTAGAGAGGACTTGTTGTTTTATGGTTTCCTCCTTTTAACTTCAAGACTATATCTCCCAGGTGTTTATATTTCACTTTGCACCAATTCCCTGGTTCTAATGCTTTTGTTGCCCAAAACTCGACTGACTATGTATAAAAGGAAGAAGTAGGTTTCCTTAGACAGAGTGCAGAGCTCAATTTTCATCCCCAACATACATACAACCATGTGAAATTCACATCCTTCATACACAAGTTAGCCCTGACAATGCTTTATCTTTTCTACAAGAGGAATTTTCTTAATAGGAACTGTGGGGGAGAATTTGGACGCAGAACCATCGAAGAAATTTCGTGCAACACATAAGTAAACTGCTATATTCGATTCACAGGTAGACTTGTCTCTAACCCTCCAATTCAAGACAACTAAATTCACCATTTTTTCAAAATATACCATGCATGGAAGAGTGTTTTGAGCCTACCTCTCTCAAAACTCCAAATTTGGCGAAGAAAAGTCTAGGCTTTTCTGCTCTGGAAGGCTATGCTATATTTCCTATAGAGCTTCTTCCTGTAGAATGCTTGCCGGCTTCTGTAGGATGTCACGATGCTTCTGAATGAGCCTGGTACACGGGAGAATTTTGAAATAGGCCGAAAATCTTGGGTTAATAGACTATGGAAGTGAAGGACGCGTACTTCGGCCGAGAACGGTTGTAAGTGCAAATGAATAGCGGTTAACGCGAGTCTTCAGCCGAGCATTTTTGAACTATAGTGCAATTCGTGGCGAGGGGGTGAGGTGGCCTGATCGAACCGTTAGCCAACGTCACGGCCATCATTCCTCTGTGTGTCCCTGACCGCCATTACCTCTCCTCTGTCATTAACCGCCGCCACCACTGCCAGTCCCGCCGATTTTCCCTGACTGGATACTCCACACGTGTCGATTGCACGTCTTGTTGGAAAATTCAAACGTAACTGAGCTTGTTCGGATCCCATGAAGCTATGTGACTGACTGTGGGTGGCCAGTTGACAGGCCGCTGAATTTGTTTAATCCGAACCATTTTCACAGACATGCAGTTTTCGAAATATAGTTTATGCAATTTGATGAATAAGGTTAGACACTTACCTGCGTGGCCGTGGACGTGTTCTGCAGACTTCGGGACTTGGAATGACTGCTTCGCTTGCTACTACCTTGTGCATAGGTGCTAGAACCCATTCTTTCATTTGTTGATGCTGTATGCATGTCTTTGGAACCCGATCCTTCGATTGGCAACGCTGCATGCACAGGTTCTGTTTGGTTTCAGCTGTCGAGGATCTTTTCACATCCAGGAGGAGCCTTTTTACATGTTTCCTTTTGCTGGTTTCTGCTACCCCTGCCTCTAGAGTATGTCTTCCAGAGGGATCAGCCGCTATAGGATTCCTATAGGATGTCCTGTAGCTGCTTCTCCTCCTAGGATGCAGGCTAAATGAGTAGGGCTAAATTCGCTGATGAAGAGTCTAGATGGAGCTTGAACAGGTAGAGTGTGTGGGCCGTTCTGCTTGATTTGTCACTTGAATTTTTTTTTATTTTTTATTTTTTTTATTTTTTTTATTTTTTTTTATTTTTTTTTCTGTCCATCTGAAGAAAACAGAACTTCTTGTATGACTATGCAGGAACACATAACCAGGTGGGTGCAACAGGGGTGACATATGGTGATGGATGGAATAGAGGGGTGGCTACAGGCCTAATCAACAGATTCGATGTTCAAGATCCCTTTCCAAAATCGAATTTGGCCCACCTGAAGGTTCTACAAGATGTTTCCTGTAGAAATGCAGAACTTCCTGCAGAAAGCCCAAAACTTCCTGTAGAAAGCCCAGAACTTCCTGTAGGAGGTGGAATCTCAACCCGAATGTGATCAAATCTTGGGAAAGGTGATTGGCCATGGAGGGAGTGTCTGTAAGGATGTCCTGTAGCCTGGTACGGACCCCTATCCTCGTTTTGCACGACCTTATTTATCTGCAATGTATTCCCTGCAACCTGCAATAATTTTATAGAGATTAGGCGTGTTTATTTTTTCTTTCTATTTTCTCTTTTCTCTTTTTTCTTTCCTTTTTTTTTTTGAGAGAGATAGTTGGGGCACCTCCATGAGGTTTTCACCCCCATTATCTGCCCTGGGCGCCTCAAAGAGGTTTTCACCCAATGATCTTTTCTTTATTCCATTTCTTTATTTTTTGAGAGACGCTGGGGCGCCTTAGAGAGGTTTTCACCCAAGGATCTTTTTATTCCTATTTTTTTTTTTTGATGATCAAGGTGTGGGTGGAATAGAGGCAGAGCCTTGCTCTACTACCAGCACTAATTTTTCCACTTTTTTAATGAAATCTTGCCTCAAGAGGGGTTTCTTGTAGATTTTCAATCAATGCCCATTGACAAGCATGGGGATGGCTTCTTCATCAATGGTCCTGATAAGGACTGAACCATTGTCATTGCATTTTTCCACTGTATATGGTCCTAACCATCTGGTCCTTAGCTTCCCTTTAAAATCCTTGTATCTTGAGTCGTACAACGGTGCCCAATCTCCTGGCTGGAATTGCTTTTCATTAAGGTGTCTGTCATGCCATATCTTCCTCTGGAGTTGAACTACTTCTGAGTGGAGGAGGGCCTGCATTTTGTGTTCATCTAATCCATTCAGCTACAGTAATCTTTCACGTTGAGCATGGCTGAGATCTAAGTCCAGCTGAGCTGCCACCCTCAATGTGTTGTACTCGAACTCTATGGACAGCAAAGCTTTCTTCCCGTAGACCAGCTCATAAGGTGTGAAACCTATTGTAGTCTTCCGAGTGGTGTTGTAGGCCCAGGTGGCCTCAACCAGGCAATCTGCCCAATCCTTTATGCTGCTGCTCACCACCTTAGTCAAAATCCCTTCCAATGCTCTATTAGTGATTTCCACCTGCGCATTTTCTTGTGGATGATATGGGGTGAAAGTCCTGTGCTTGATCTTGTGATGAGTGAGCAAGTCTTTAATCAGGCTAGAGGTGAACTGGCTTCCTTGATCGGTGACTAACTCTCTTAGGTAGCCAAACTTGTAGAAGATATTTTCCCTTAAAAACTCAGCCACCTTTTCTTCTGTCGCTACTTTGATTGCCTTTGTTTCTGCCCACTTTGTCAGGTAGTCGATGCACACAATGACGTAAGACCTTTGCTTTGAAGGAGGGTTGATAGGACCCACAAAATCCATGCCCCACTTCTCAAATGGCTCGAAGGTCACTTGAGGTTGGAGAGGCATTTCATCCCTTGGAGTCGGTTTCCCCATCCTCTGACATCGGTCACATTGGCTGATGTATCTTTTGACATCTTGATGAAGAGTAGGCCAATAGTAGCCTGCCTGTAGAATTTTGAAGGCAGTCCTTTTTGTTGCAAAGTGGCCTCCACAGGGCCCATCGTGACAGGTTAGGAGGATGTCAAAGACTTCCTCCTCCCTAACACAACGCCTCAAGATCTGATCTGGGCCAATTTTGAACAGGTTGCCCCCGATCCAAGTAAACGGGGCACTCTTCCTCACTATTCTTCTCTTCTCCTTTGAGGATAGATGCAGAGGGAACTGTGCTGAGACCAAGTAATTTTCTATATCAACAAACCATGGAGAGAGCATTGATATAGCAAACAGGTGTTCATCTGGCATCTGGTCATCCACTGTCCCTTCTTCACCTGCAGGCAAATCCAATCTAGACAAGAAGTCAGCAACAACATTTTCCTTACTTGGCTTGTCAACAATAGTCAAATCAAATTGCTGCAACAAAAGTAAGCAGCTAATGATACGAGCATTTACATCAGGCTTATTCATTAAATATCTAATCGTAGCATGATTAGTGTGTACGAATGTTTGATAACCAATGATGTAGTCTTTGAACTTGTTTAGGGAATGGACTATAGCCAGGAATTCTTTCTCGGTTACAATATAGTTCATCTCCGCCTTGGACAGGGTCTTACTGAAGAAGTATATGGCATATGGTAGTTTCTCCTCAACTTGTCCTAAGGCTGCCCCTATGGCTTTGTTCGAGGCATCAGTGTGGATGTGGAAAGGTAGGGCCCAGTTTGGACCTCTCAAGATCGGGGTGGACACCAGCTTATCTTTCAACTCAACCAGAGTCCCTTGACAGTCATTGGTCCATTTAAACTCAACATCTTTCCCTAAGAGGCCAAACAATGGCAAGGCTAGCTTACTGAAATCTTTAATGAATCTTCTATAATATCCTGCTAAGCCTAGGAATCTCCAAACATCTCTCACCTTTTGAGGAGGTGGGACCTTCTGGATGATAGCAATCTTGTTAGGATCCACCTATAATCCTTGCTGAGAAATTGTATGACCTAGCACAGTCCCTTCAGTCATCAGGAATTCGCATTTTTCGGGACTGAGGGACAAGTTCATCTCAATACACTTGGTTAAAACTTTTCCCAGGTTAGTCAATGCTTATTGGAAGTTGGACCCATAAGGTGTAAAGTCATCCATATAGATTTCTACCGAATCGTGGACAAACTTAGAAAATATGCTCAATAATGCTCTCTGGAAAGTAGTAGGAGCATTGCATAGCCCAAAGGGAAGGAATCGGTAGGCAAAGGTACCCCATGGACAAGTTAAGGTGGTTTTATCTTGGTCCTCCAGGCTGACTTGGATCTGATTATATCCGCTGAACCCATCTAGGAAAGAGAAGAACTTCTTCCCTGCCAGTCCATCCAACACTTGATCTATGAAAGGCAAAGGGAAATGGTCTTTCTTGGTGGCTTTGTTAAGTTCTCAGTAATCTACACAGATTCTCCACTTCCCATTTTTCTTGGGCACAAGCACTAGAGGTGAGACCCACTCACTGTTGGAGATGGGGTAGATGAATCCTGCATCCAACAACTTTTGCAATTCTTCTTTGACAATGTCTTTGAGGGCTAGATTCATTCTCCTCTGAGGCTGCCTAACTGGTTTACAATATTCTTTAATTTAAATGTGATGGGTACAGACTGAAGGGTGGACTCGTTTCATATCTTTATAGCTCCAAGTGAAAGCATCCAGATGATTGTTCAGTAGGCTACACAGCTCCTTCTCCTAGGAGGGAGATAGGGAGGAGTTGATCTTTAAGGTTCTTTCGAGGTGAAATTCCACATTCTTAACTCTGGGAGAGGTCAGATCAGTGACACAGAGGTCCACTAAAGTGCTGGCTTGGGTATCTTCCACCAACTCCTCTAAGGACAGTGCACTGGGAGGTGGATTTTGAATCAAATTCTCAATCAAGTCATCCTCAGTTTGAGGGCCTCCCCTGGTGGTTTCTACTGTGCACAATGGTGCAGAGTAGACCTCATCCTCATCTCCCTATTCCAACCAGAGTGGTAAGGCATGTTCTAGCAGAGGTTGGGCAGTAGGGTATAGGGTTAGCTGTTTGGACATAGGCCCATTCTTGATGGTCATGCTTCCTACTCGACGACTGATGTAAGCATCCTCAATAGCTAACCAAGGCCTTCCCTAAATGAGGGGGTATCCAGTGAGATTTTCCTTTGGCTGAAGGACGAAGAAGTCCGCAAGGTACTTCCATGAGTCAATGGAGACCAGGACATCTTCCACAATCCCTTCGGGAGTCACAGTGGAGCGGTCTGCTAATTGCAGGACTGTCGAGGTCTTCCTTAAGGAACTCTGAAGGTTGAGTTTAAGCATAGTGTCCCTGGTCATCACATTAATGGCAGCCCCTAGATCAATCAAGGTATGGGGGATTATGGTGCCATTAATGTGGACATCAACTACTAGACTCCCAGGATCCAAATACTTTGGACAGATTACTTGCCCCAACATCAGGTTGGACAGTTGTCCTATGACATTGATAGTCGAGGCATCTCTCTTTCGCTTGCCTGGGTGCCTGAAACACTTCTCCTTGATGAATTTGTTGTATATTGGTACATCTTTTATGGCTTGGAGAAGTGGTATTTTCACACGCAACTGCTTATTAAGTTCTCCCAGAAGTTTAGTCTCCTTTGGGTTTTGTTGTGTGGTTACTGTTAGTCACTTAGGAAAGGGTGGAATGGCTTTGGGTTCACTTTCCTGTTTCTCTTCCTCATCCTCCGGGGGAGGAGGTTGGCGATCTGGAAGGACCTTCCCAGATCACAAGTTGATCTCCTGGATCTCCACAGCATAGGTAAGGCATGTTGTCTCCCCAGTGTATACCTGCTGGGCCTGTCTATTGTTGGGGTTCGGGTTCGGTTGAGCAAGCATCTGGGGTTGTCTTGGAGGAGCAAGAGGTAATGGTTGTGGTTGAGCTGGTGGTGGAGGTAGAATGGCGGGAGGAGAGTTGTATTGGGGCCTCCACCCCGGTTGAGGTTCATTCCACTGAGGTTGTGGCTGGACATGTGAGTGGAACGAATGAGCAGTGGGTTGAGTATGGTATTGAGATGGATAAGACCATGGAGGAGGTGCAGACCAGGAAGGATGAGCAAGGGGGGCCCCAAGAAGGCATGTGAGCAGATTGGTTGGGGCTATAATAAGCTTGGGATGTCCCTTGCATCCCCTGCTGGTAATGCCTGGGCCCATGCGGCCTCCTTTGGTTGAGGAAGTAGAGAGGTTCAGTGGTTGCCTCAATCCCTTGGTACATGGCTTTAAATCCGAGTAAGGTTGGGCATTGATTTGTGGGGTGGTCTTCCTCACAAACGAAACATACCTCTACTAAGTGAAATGGACACTCGTTCTTAGGGTGCTTCCTCGTACATCTGGGGCAGAAAATGGCCAAAGCCCTCTCAGCTTCCTCTTTCTTTTGTTGGATTCGGAAAGTATCAAGTTGCATGGCAATGGCTTGTCTCATCTCACTTTTGAGGTCTTCCATCTGATTACAAACTCATGCTTGGAGAAGACAGCACTAGTTGAAACTGGATTCCCCCTACCTCTTTTCTGGGGTACCCAAGAATGGTTTCTAAACACAGTCTTTATGTCCTCATAAGGTAGTTGGTAGATGTCCCCTCCAGCTAGCAAATGAAGGGTATCTAGAAGGTCTTCAGGGACTACTCGGAGCAGAACCAGCTTCAGAGATTCAAGGTCAAGTGTGCATCTAGCCCATTTATAACTAAGTTGGAACCTTTCCTTATAGTCTTCTAAAGACTCATCATTTCCCCACAGTCATCCAGAAGATTTCTCCCTTTGTTTCCTTGGATCTACAGTAGTCCCAGTATTTGTTGTTAAAGGCTTGCTGCATCTGAGCCCAAGTGGTGATACTGTTTCTAGGTAACCCCATGAACCAACATAGTGCTGCGTCCTTGAGGGTAGAAGGAAAGAGTTTCAGCTTTTGCTCGTCCTTAGCATAGTCATAAGTTTGACAAAGGACAACAAACTCAAACAGGAAGGTATTAGGGTCTTCATTAGTCAATCCATGGAAGTGCAGTAAGGCTGAGGGACTTATGTTTTTCATTTTCTTGTCCCCATTGGTCTCTCAGATGGGAAAGTCACCTTCTATTCTCTGATCATCCTCTCTACCATTTCTTTTTTCAGCCATGGTCTCAAAAGGAAAGTTTTCTTGCTCTTCTTCTATTATAGGATCTTCGTATATCTCAGGAGGTTCACCTATAGGTTCTTCTGAATCACTGCCACCAAAGAAGAGAGAAGGGTGACTCTGTGATGTGGTGGGGGTGTTGGGTAGGAATTTTCTGGTATTATCTCTGTTCCTACGAGGCATGAAAATATTTTTGGTTGCCTTTGCTTTTTTCTGCTTGTACCTGCAAAAATGAAACAGATGGAATTGAAACTAACTAAAATCTATCTTGCGGAAATGAAAATGTGGAATTGAAATGAAAGCAAGAAAGGACTAATCTATTTTGCTGAAATGAAACTGCGAAATTGAAATGCTAATCTACACTTGCAGAATTGAAATGCTATTCTACGCTTGCAGAATTGAAATGCTATTCTACGCTTACAGAATTGAAATGCTATTCTACGCTTGTAGAATTGAAATTGTGGAATTGAAAGGCTAATCTATGAAAGCAGGAAATGTCTAATATACTTTTGCAGAAATGAAATCGCAGAATGGAACTAAAATAAACTACTTAGTAGAAGGTTGGAGTAGAAAAATAGAAGAAAAGCAGCAATCAAAAATACTCTACCGCTTCCTCGGCAACGGTGCCAAAAATATGGTGGGCTCCAGTATTGCAGCACTAATGCTGCAACTCCTGGGACTCCCTTCTTTACTCTTATCAACCCGGTAGTTCGTAACAAACTTGGAAGCGACGGTGCTGTATACACAAGTACTAGCCCTTGTTGTAGTTGTCACTTGGTCAGCTAGCACAAGTCCAATAGGAGCTTAAGCCAACTTCTATGAGCTCTGAGAAGAAGCTTTCTAACTGATGGATGGAAGCTAACTCAAAGGATGCCAATCTACTTGCAGAAGCAAACCCTAATTTTACCAGCTAATCCCACTGATGCAGGAAAGAGGACAAAAGCTACTGAAGGAGATTCTATTGACTGCTAATAAGGTCAGATGCATGTGTTTAAGCTACTTCTACAGTAAAATCTGAAAAAAAAAAAAACAAAAAAAAAAAAAAACATCTTTTGTATTTTTTTGAGTAAAGTGTCAGAATTGTCACGCATGTGCTTTCACTGGTTTTTGACTGTGCAGAGTTGGATTGGCGAGAGGAAATGCTTGTAGGAGGTTGGGAAGGTTATAAGAGGGCCTAAGGGGTCCCTAGCACCCTTCCAGAGAGCTTCACAGAGTTTGGTTATCAAGAAACCACTTTCGTGAGCTTCTACAGGAAGTCTGCAGGGGTTCCACAGGATGTTCAGAAATGGGACTTTGGAGGGTTGATGGAGAGAGAAAGGTATAGAAGTGAGTGTGTGGGTAGGATAAGGGTGTGAGGAGGTCTAGGACTTGGCGGATGGAGCTGAGAAGTGATTAGGATGGCTGGATTTTTTCAAGGAGGATTGGAGCAATGTTGCACAAAAATATGGAAACTAGGTCAAAGTGAGGAAACGTAGCAAATGTGAGCTAAGAATCAGAGTTAGGGGATGAAGCAGATGGGATTTATGGAGTACGGGTAGATGGAGAGGTATTACAGGTGCTCTACAAGTTATTTCTCAAACGGAACAAACAATGACTTAGAAAACCAATGACCTAGCTACTTTACTCTAATCTGGCCTAAGTAACAGCAAGGGAAATGAACAGAAGTTTATTTGCAATGAAATCACGAGAACTAGCTATGAAAACTGAGCAATCATGAATCTGAACGCTTAACCACAACTGGTATCAACTTCTGCAAATGAGAATCTAACACTAATGATTGCATGGTGAGGAAAAGACAGTGTTTTTGTTGGCAGCAAGGTCACCTTTGTCCCATCTCATGATCCCATTGAGGGAGAGGTGAGATCAGAGGTGCTTGATGGAATTTTTCTGAAGATCTTCCCTGTTATTAACCTATCAACTCAATCTGAACATAAAAAGCCTTTCTAATCATCAATAATGACCTAGGTAACCAGCAATATTTTAATCTACTTAACAAAAATTATTTTGCAAAGAAATAAAAGACAAATAACAGTACACAAAGGAAGCCTTGGCACTTGGGTTGGGCCCAACCCCAAGAGCTATAGGATCCTAAGAGAAACTCAAAACTGATGCCAAATAAAGCTTCTCTTCGTTACTAAAAAATAATCATGTCACAAGAAAGTTATACAGCAGCAGCTACGAAAATGAGCTAAGAAAATGACCACACTATAGTGCAAAACCCAACAGTTCCAAAAGTAACTTACGAAGGCTGAAGCCTTCCTATTTATGCACTACGAGGGTCCTCAACAGCCCTCCTTAACTCAAGGGGCTCATTTGTCCAAACTGCCAGTGAACAGTCACTTTTCACAAAGCTGCTCGGCTGCCTTTAGGATTCGCTTTGGTGGCCTGCTGAGCTCCGAGTTGAGGGTGGAGATTTCAAGGAAGGGCCATTTAATGCAAGAGACACCCTTCCTACGAATCCTCACCCTTGTTCCTTCATGCTTGGCTGTCATCTGGCTCATAATTGCTTGGCCTTGTTCCAAAATCTGTATAAAAAACCTGAATAACCACGTATTAGCCTTCTTGGTAAAGTGGCCACCCTCATTCGTGCAAATAACATAAACATACTCAAAAAACATGCATAAACTATGAAAAATGGTGGATTGATGAAGAACAGCTGGCAAAATAAGCCCAATAAGTTACCCATTTTTTGGGCTCATCAGAGTGCTCCAAATGGATGTTATGCTTCTTCAATGTTGCTTCCAAGGCTTCCATCTTCTTAAAGCATTTGGATTCCAAGTGGCCATCTCAATTACAAAAGTGGCAATATCTATCAGTCTTCTTCCCTTTGTTTTTATTTGCCGTATCATTTTGTTGAAATGATTTTTCATTTTGAGACTGAAATGGCTTAGGACCCTTGTTTGGCTTAGGACCATTATTTTAGGATACAGCTTCTTAGGATTCTTTGAATTTGGTTGTTGCTGGGTAGCTAAGGATTTCTTAGAAGAGTTTCCATGATTAAGAAAACCAAGATGTAAGAGCGTTGTTCTCTTATTAAATAATCACAAAGGGCATCAAAGTGTTGGAAATAATACTGAGAAGGGGGGGGGGGGGGTGAATCAGTATTATCAAATCAATTATTTTTCATTTCACAATCAGATTTGTATACGCTACTTCAGCTACGTGAAACTGTGTATATACGCTACTGTGTCTAAAGGAACCAGCGTATATCAGAAAACTTAAGATTCATTAGATGTAGATCTTTAATCAGTGCATCAGGACTTCATTAATCATAAGAACAGTAAACAGGAGCAGTAAAAAAGAATAGATCATCACACACATGGACACAAAGATATAAGGTGGAAACCCAATGTGGGAGAAAATCACCTGCTGCAATTCATCTCTATCTTCTTTTAATTAGAAACTTCTTTTTACAACGATTCTGTACTGGTGCAGTCTTATACAAGTACACAGGCTGCTACCTGTAGAAGGATACAACCTTCTCTCGTTCTCCATCTTCTCCTGAAAGGGAGCTACAACCCCCTTAGCTTTTGTACTAGCTGAGGTACTAGTATGTAGGTGCTGACCTACAGAAGGCTACAACCTTCTCTTTTCTTCCAGGGACCACGTTTCATAAATTTTCAGATTGGATCCATGAATAACATCAATCAAACATCAAGTATATCTGCATCAACCAATCTCCTTTGCACCAAAAAAACTGAATCAAATAGTCACTTCTCTGAATGTTGTACCCAAAAAACAGTAACAGTAACCAGACACCAATTCTGAACCCAAAACATTGCAGCAATAATCAGAAGTAGCTAAAACATATTTCAAGAGACGTATGCTACTTCAATTTGTACAACATGCGTGCATATGCTTCTGACTTAAGGCCAACCTGCGTGCATACGCTTCTAAATTAAGGCCAACCTGCGTATACGTTGTTTTTAATTACAGAACCAACATGTATATGTGCCTTTTCTTCACTGAACCTGCATACATATTTGTAAAAGATAATTCATTCTTTCAAATATTCAGACATTAGTTACACCCAGATTATCAGATTTATAGATCAAGTCATGTGCCAAATATAATAGATCAAAATCACACAAAAGATACTACTATTCAAGTCTTGAGTTTTGACCCATCAATAGAACTTATCCATCTTCTTGCACTCAGGTTCCTCCTTCATTCAAATTTAGCTATGCACCATAAACCAATCACCAATATTTCAGATCTTTCTCTTCATAAGATATTCAGAATACTTGAGTCAATCCTTTGCCAAATGATCTCCTCCTTTTTATAGTCCTAGGCCTTACTCAAACCATGGTCCAAAACCATAGAGAACTAGCACTAGGGACCCAATACCTAGGTTCAATACTTCGGACACAATACTAAGGTCCAAAACCATAGCTCCAAATACCATGGACCCAAAAAATAAGCTTTCCCACATGTATGCGCTTTTCCGTGCATGAAAGTGCATGTATACGTATACACTACTTTTGATCATCAATACTTAGTGTATACGCGGCCTGGTTAAAAGGAACCTATGTATATGTATTTTTCTTCCATTCTGAGAGCTTGAACTATGATCTGCCATCTACGTGAGTTGCCATCAAGGACAACACCTGTGCCATAGTGCCAAACCTGTGTCATAATGCCAACAATCTCCCTCTTTGGACTTGATGGCAGCCAAATCATTCAAAGTCATTCTCCCCCTTTGACATCAATGTCAAAGGGTTATGCTCCCCTTGAGTATATGCTGGAATCTATGCTCTGTTGTACTGTCCATGCTCCCCTTGAGTATATGCTGGAATCTATGCTCTGATGTACTGTCCATGCTCCCCTTGAGTATATGCTGGAATCTATGCTCTGCTGTACTGTCCATGCTCCCCTTGACTGTAGGCAAGGTCTGCAAGAAGATGTTCTACAAGAAGATACATAACCTTATACATCATAAATGACCTTTCTACCACCAAAGACTCATACATACATCCATCTCCAAACCAAGTGGGGATTGACTCATCCACCCAACCAAGTGGGGATACACCAAAAGTTTACATAAGATAAAACAAGAACGTTACATTATCCATCCCAGGCATAGTGTGGAAATCAAAGTAGGCCGTTACATGTCCTTGACAAAAAAGAAATACATGAGATAGAGACGAAATATCTACAACCAGCTAGTTATCAACAACTATCATCAGCAGCATCTGTCAATCATCATTTAGATCAGCAACCATGTTCTCCTTCTACACCTGTTTCACTTGAGACCAAAATATTGTGAACTTGAATCAATATCTTCTACGATAACGCCAACAATGCATTATTAGAAGAAAATGTATGCTCCCCCTGAACCTGTTCCAGATGGTCTCTGTCAGACCCATATCAGACTCCTTTCATCCTAAGCCTGGCGCACTGTTTGTCTTCAAACCAACATATACGCGACTGTGTCCACATAAACCGGCGTATGTATGCGGATTCTCCTCATTAAACTCACGTACAACCACTTTTCTCTGAAATAGACAAGTTTCAACAGTAGGATGATGCATCAACTACTCCCAGCTTCTGTTTGAGGTATTCAAATGTCTCCCTGGGCAGTGGTTTGGTGAGTATATCAACAACCCGTTCCTTGGAGGGAACATACTCCAATTTGACCTTTTGTTCAAGCACTTGTTCTTGGAGAAAATGATATTTGATAGGTATGTGCTTGGTATTTGAATGCATGACTGGATTTTTTGAAATGTTGATTGCACTTGTATTATCACATAAAATAGCGATAGGTGGAGTACAAGTGATTTGAAAATCTTGCAGAATTTACATCATCCAAAGGATTTGTGTGTAGCAAGATGCAGCAGCCACATATTCCACTTCAGTTGTAGATAAAGAAATTGAACTTTCCTTCTTGATGAACCAAGAGACTAATATGGAACCCATAAAGAATGCACCACCGCTAGTGCTTTTTCTGTCATCCACGCTTCCTGCCCAATCTACATCTATATATGCATGAAGTGTTAAATCTATATCTCTAGGATACCATAAGCCATAGTTTTGTGTCCCTTGAAGATATTTGAAAATTCTTTTAACTGCCTGAAGGTGTGCTTCTTTCAGATTTTCCTGGAATCTTCCAACTATTCCCAATCCATACATGATGTCTGGTCGGGTACCTGTCAGATAGAGCAGACTACCAATCATGGATCTATAGGTTGGTTGATGTACTGCTACTGAATCATCATTGGCGCTAAGGCTGCATCCTATTACCATAGGGGTACATACTGGTTTTGAATTTTCCATGCCATATTTGTTCAAGATCTCCTTCAGGTACTTGGTTTGTGACAAAAAGATACCATCTTTATTTTGTTGGACTTGTAAACCAATAAAATATGTGAGCTCTCCAAGCAAGGACATTTCAAACTATTTCTGCATCAGCAAAGAAAATTTTTGGCTCATGGCTTCTTCATTGCTACCAGAGATGATATCATCAACATACACAACAAGTATTAGAAATTTATCATTCTCAATTTTTACATATAGATTGCTATTTGCTGATCCTTTTGAAAAACCTTGTTGATGGAGGTATTTGTCCAGACGATAATACCAAGCCCTTGGAGCTTGTTTAAGACCATATAGTTCCTTCTTAAGTCTGCATACAAGTTTTGGATCATTTCCAAGGATGAATCCATCTAGTTGCTCAATAAACACTTCTTCTTCCAAGTCTCCATTTAAAAAGGCAGACTTCACATCCATTTGAAAAACTTTGAACTTTTGAATGCTAGAAAGAGCAAGGAACATTCTTATGGTTTCAAGTCTAGCAACTGGTGCAAAAGTTTCTTCAAAGTCTATACCTTCTTGTTGAGAATACCCTTTACAAACAAGTCTCGCCTTGTTTCTAATAATATCCCCATTTTCATTCAGCTTGTTTTTGAATATCCATTTTTCCCCTATGACATTCTTATCATTTGGTGTAGGAACAAACTCCCAAGTGTTATTCTTTTCAATCTGCTCAAGTTCTTCATTCATGGCCTTGACCCAACATTCGTCTTTACATGCTTCTCTTACATTTTCTAGTTCAGTGGAGGAGAGCAATGCTAGATAGCTTGAAGCTTTTGAAATAGTTCTTCTTGTTAGTACACCCGCCTCTTTCTACCCCAAAATTTGAGTTTCTGGATGATTCTTCTGAACATACCTGGATGGAGTCTTTTCTTCTATCCTTATCTGTTCTTCCGGTGCCTCATGGGTTTCTTCTTCATCATAAGTTTGATTTCATGTTGAAGGATAGTCCTCATCATCTTCGAAATCTTCGGATTTTACCTGCCTAGGAATGTTTCCTTCTTCATCAACCACTACATCAATACTTTCAACAATTTTTCCAAGACTTTTATTGTGACACTTGTATCCTTTACTGTGGGGACAATAACCAAGGAGAATGCCTTCATCTGCTCTAGGTTCAAACTTGCCAAGGTTTTCATCAGTGCTTTTGATGTAACATTTGCTTCCAAAAATCTTGAAGTATTTATCCCTGGGAATCTTACCATACCGAAGTTCATGAGGAGTTTTAGTGCTGTTCACTCGAACATTTATCTTGTTGAGAATAGTAACCGCAGAAAATGCAGCTTCACCCCAGAAAGTTGCGGGAGTTCCAGACTCATCAAGCATAGCACGAGCCATTTGTTGAACTGTTATGTTCATCCTTTCCACTACTCCATTTGGTTGAGGAGTCCTTGTAGTAGATAATTCCCTTATTATTCCATGTTCTTCACAAAAATCGAAAAATTCATCCGAGGTAAATTCCCCTCCTCGATCAGACCTGAGGCATTTGATTCTGCGATTTGATTTGCTTTCAACCAAGGTTTTAAATGCTTTGAACTTTTCGAAATCTTCGTCTTTATGCTTCAGAAGTCCTATCCAACACATCCTTGAAAAGTCGTCAATGAACAATATGAAGTATTCTTCTCCTCGAGGTGACCTCTTCCTAGTTGGACCACATACATCAGTATGGACCAGTTCAGGTGACCTACTAGCTGATCCTTCCTTCTCAAGGAAATTAGTTCTAGTTTTCTTCCCAAACTGACATGATTTTCATATTGTATTGTCTAGAATTCTGATGTCAGGGAGATCATGAACCGCCTGGTATTTGCATGCTTTCCTTATCTTAGAGAAGCTTAGATGCCCCAATCTTCTGTGCCATAGCCAGTTTTCATCATTCTTTCTTAGATAGCATTGTTGTTGTCCTCCCTTAAGTATGTATAAATTATTTGGTGTTCTTATGCCTTTGATCATAGTTTCTCCTGTATCAAGCTCACAAACAATACATCCATTTGATCGAAATATTACCTCATTTCCTTGATCACACATTTGACTAACACTCAATAGATTATGCTTTAAGCCATGAACATACATAACATTTCCAGCCTTGACCTTTTCTTTCAAAAGAACATAACCTTTACCTTTTATGAATGCAGGGGTTTCATTTCCAAATAAGACCTTCTTTTACTTTTCTAAAGCACTATATGATTGAAGTTTTTCTTTATCACCTGTCACATGTTTCGAGAATCCACTGTCGATGTACCACTGATTTTCTTTCCGTTCCACATATAAGCCTATACCACATCTTTCCGGTTGTGGTTCTTTCTTCCTCCATGTTTTGGGACTTAATGAAGCTTGCTCCTTCTGAGTTGTTTACCAAAACCTACTCCTGCATTTAGAATCTTCATGACCAAAATTGTTACAAATAGAACATTCTATCTCATTTTCAAGAGCAGAAAAGTTATCGTAGGTTCTTTTCATGATTCCAGTCATACTCCTTTGATTTTGTGCTTCTCTGGTCATGATGGTCTTGTAGTAAACACATTGAGCTGCTTTATGTCCAAAGTTATGCCAAGAGAAACATTGACCATTGAAGAAATTCCTGTGATTATCAAACCTTTCGTCTAGGTGATTGTAATAGCCATTTGTTCTAGAGGCAAATTGAGAATGATTTACCTACGGTTGGTTGTAGCTTCTGTTCATCCTTGAAGTAGATTGCCTTCGATTTACTTGGTATCCTCTGTTCATTCTTGAAGTAAATTGTTCCCGATTTACCTGGTGATCTGAATTGTGCCTTTGTTGTCGATTGTCAACTTGTTCACTTCTCCTTGCTGCTTCAAGATAACTTTTGGAGGTAGATGGATTCTGTGCTTGAGATGCTTCTTCAGTATACCCAAGACCTGTCTTGATTAGATGAGAACGCTGCACTTTGATAATCTCATCTAAAGTTTCAGATCCTTTAGCAAATCTAAGATTAAGAGCTTTTGTTTTCTCAATATCTTTTCTAAGTCCCACAATTTCACATTCTAACTTTTCATTGTGTTTATCCCTTTCAGCAAGTTGGAATGTCAGAGTTCTATAATCATATTCTTTTCTTCTAAACAAATTTTAAGTTTAGAAATTTCCTCATGAAGACCTTCTTCATCTATAGCATCCAAGAAATCATCATCCTCAAAAGCCATCAAAAGTCTATAATCATTACCTTGTTCATCTTCATCGCTATTTGAAAATCCATCACTATCTTCATGTGTATAATAGCTCTTCTTACTTACATTTTGTTTTTTGTTCCATCTAACTGGTTCCGTACCTTTGTCAAGCTTATCTTTATGAGGACACTTGGTTGCATAGTGACTGACTCTTCCACAAGAAAAGCATTTAAAAGGTAGCTTACCTCTAAATCTTCCAGAACCCCGTTGAAGGTTCTTAACAAAGTTTGATTCTTCCTCTCCTTCTGACATATGTCCTGACTCATTGTATTCTCCTTTTCTTGGGGCTTTGAATGCAGATTCTCTCATGTCTAATGGTCCCCCTTTTCTCATTTCGAAAGCAGTTAGGATTCTGTGCAGCTGTGACATGGTAAGGCTTTGAAGATTCTGCTTTTCCTCTATGGCCAAAACTTTTGATTCAAAATTAGAGGAAAAAGATCTTAGAACCTTTTCAACCAAAGTAGCTTATTTTATTTCTTCACCCAAGTCTTTCATACAATTAACAATCTCATCTATATGTAAGAAATAATTAACCACACTTTCATCTTTGTGCATTCTGAGAATTTCATATTGAATTCTAAGAGTTTGTAGTTTTGCACGTTTTACCTAATCATCTCCTTCATAGCTCAGAACTATCTTGTCCCATATTTCTTTTGCGGTTTTGAGCAGCATAACCTTGATGAATTCTAATTGAGATAAACTCCCTGATAGAGTATTGACAGCCTTTGCATTTGTTTCATATTTCTTTTTACCAACCGTATCTGTAGGTCCAGTTGCTGATGGAAATGTGTATCCTATTTCTACGATATCCCAAACTTCTGTACCAAGAGATTGAAGATAGGTTGTGATTCTTACCTTCCAATAGATGAAGTTGCTTCCATCAAATATTGGTGACCTGATAGATGCCTCCTTTTTGTAGTTGCTCATGATGATAGATCTTCCTTCAAGCAATCAAGCTTCTTCTGAAGGACTTGCTCTGATACCAATTGTTGGAAATAATACTGAGAGGGGTGGGGGGCTAAATCAGTATTATCAAATCAATTATTTTTCATTTCACAATCAGATTTGTATACGCTACTTCAGCTATGGGAAACTACGTATATACGCTATTGTGTCTAAAGGAACCAGCGTATATCAGAAAACTTAAGATTGATTAGATGTAGATCTTTAATCAGTGCATCAAGACTTCATTGATCATAAGAACAGTAAATAGGAGTAGTAAAATAGAACAGATCATCACACACATGGACACAAAGATATAAGGTGGAAACCTAATGTGGGAGAAAACCACCTGCTGCAATTCATCTCTACCTTCTTTTAATTAGAAACTTCTTTTTACAATGATTCTGTATTGGAGCAGTCTTATACTAGTACACAGGCTACTACCTATAGAAGGCTACAACCTTCTCTTGTTCTCGAATTTCTCCTGGAAGGGAGCTACAACCCCCTTAGCTTTTGTACTAGCTGAGGTACTAGTACGTAGGTGCTGACCTACAGAAGGCTACAACCTTCTCTTTTCTTCCAGGGACCACGTTCCAGTAATTTTTAGACTGGATCCATGAATAACATCAATCAAACATCAAGTATATCTGCATCAACCAATCTCCTTTGCACCAAACAAACTGAATCAAATAGTCACTTCGCTGAATGCTATACCCAGAAAACAGTAACAATAACCAGACACCAATTTTGAACCCAGAACAATGCAGCAATAATCAGAAGTAGCTAAAACATATTTCAAGAGATGTACGCTACTTCAATTTGTACAACCTGCGTGTATACGCTTTTGAATTAAGGACAACCCGTGTATACACTATTTTGAATTACAGAACCAGCGTGTATAAACGCCTTTGCTTCGCTAAACCTACGTACAAATCTATAAAAAATAATTCATTCTTTCAAATAGTTAGACATCAGTTACACCCAGATTATCAGATTTATAGATCAAGTCATGTGCCAAATATAACAGATCAAAATCACACAAAAGATACTACTATTCAAGTCTTGAGTTTTGACCCATCAATAGAACTTATCCATCGTCTTGCGCTTAGGTTCCTCCTTGATTCATATTCAGCTATGCACCATAAACCAATCACCAGTATTTCAGATCTTGCTCTTCATAAGATATTCAAAATACTTGAGTCAATCCTTTGCCAAATGATCTCCTCCTTTTTATAGTCTTAGGCCTTACTCATACCATTGTCCAAAACCATAGAGAACCAATACTAGGGACCCAATACCTGGGTTCAATACTTCAGACGCAATACCAAGGTCCAAAACCATAGGTCCAAATACCATGGACCCAAAAAATAAGCTTTCCCACATGTATGCGCTTTTCCGTGCATGAAAGGGCATGTATATGCATACGTGAATTTTGATCATCAATACCGCGTGTATACGTGGCCTGGTTAAGAGGAACCTGTGTATATGTATTTTTCTTCCATTCTGAGAGCTTGAGCTGTGATCTGCCATTTGAGTGAGTTGCCATCAAGGATAACACCTATGCCATAGTGCCAAACCTGTGTCATAATGGCAACACAAAGGAAGGGGACTTGTAGTCTTGTCCTTGAGAAATGAAGGCTTCTATTGTAGAATGGAGGGTGGAAACAAACAAAGAGTAGGCTGGTCCCAACTTAGTAAGAATGGAATAGATAAGGTTACCATATTTTTTCTTAACCTTAACACCTTCCAAGAGAAGTCTAAGGGTCTTGAAATTGGACAAAAAATCTTCAATGGAAGAAAAATTATTGGGGTCCAATGTAAGCAACTCATTTTCAAGTTGATGGGCTTTAAGCTCATTTTTAATTCCAAAAACTTTAGTGATCTGTTTCATTGCTTAATCAGGAGTATCAAGTTCTGCGATATGGAATCTAAGGTATGGAGAAATAGACATCCCTATCAACCCACGTTCTTGATCTTGCCTATTTTCCCATTTGGTTGCCTTATCTTCATCTTTCGGTTTGGTTTCTTGGCCCGAGGCTATTCTGTAGATACCTTGACTTCTAAGTAAATCCACAATGTAGGACCACCATTGGAAGCAGTTGGTTCTGTCAAGAATTACTTGGCATGGACTCTCCATTTTAACAAAAACTGAGGCTATAGATGCTAAAACTAAGTGTTCCAATGGAAATATCTCGAAAAATTAGGCTGATTGAAAAACAAACGGCTCTGAAAAGGGCTTCCGGATGAAGAAGTTATGGCTTTTTGAAGAAAAGTTGTTGAAGATGCCGATGAAGTGCGAGAATGTGCGGAAATGAATGATAATGTTATATTTAAAAAAAATCCGCCCCCTTTCCAAAATTAATATAATTAGCTAAACAAAAAGAAAGACTTGAACTCATGACCTCTATTCTCATAAAGTAGCTTTGGACCAAGCGAGCTAGATTAAGAGGTTAGTAATTTTTGGAAAAGAGGAAGGGGTTTTTTTTTTCAGTCACTGAAGCTTTGGGGTGTGTGCTTACCTGAGAAAGATCTTTTTTTTGCCTACAAAAGAAAAAAACACAAAACCCAACACAGACATACCAAAGAAAAAAAAATACCTTACGGCTTGAAGTTAGCTTTAGCCGGAAACTAAATATTTTCCTTAATGTTTCTGATTTTCCCAGATCACACTAAGGCACAGCGGAAAAGAGCATACGCATGAGGAAAATCCTTCCTTTTTGTTTCTGATTTTCCGAGATCACACAGAGTCACGGGGAAAAGAGCATACGCAGAAATGAAATGTATAGATCCAGTAATAAAAAAAACAAAGAGCTAAATAAACCGAAATAAATAGAGAGAAAGTAACTAAAAACTGCAAATAAACATTGTATACCTCCAGATCTTAAAATAACGTAGATAGGGTCACCGGAAACCTTTTTTCATAAAAAAATGGGTTCCTCACTTGAAAAAATGCTCCGAACATAATAGAGTATTCCTCTCAGCCCGAAAGTAGTCAGTAACAGTAGATCTATGAAACGACAGTCGGATACAGTTCTACCAGCTTCAGATTTGGATCACCAAAGGATGCGGCCCTCAAATAGCTCTGATACCATGTAGGAATTTATAGGGTAATTTTCTCAGATAGAACACCAAAGGACACTCTCACAAATAGATCATAGATCAATACATCAATACTGTTGACATGGTTAAAACCCTCAAAGAGTGAAATAGTCCATGGCCTGATCCAACGTGGCCACTTCAAGAAATTTATTAATAAAAGAATGAAAATTTACATAGGCTTCTCTCATGAATGGTTACCCTACAAATGACCCTCCATGCTCTTTAAATAGAGATCATGGACCAATCAAGTGTCAAGAAATGGATCAAGTGTCGGTAATACTGAGGAGAGAATGAACCATCAGATCACTACATATCGTGACCGTCGGATTGTAAGCTACAAAAGTACATAGTAAAGAAACAAACTTTACCTAACTCTACACTAGGCCAAGTTATACTTAACTATTTCTTATGTGTCAGAATATCCTAACAAGATACCTGAGATACGTTACCGATATGGAGGTCCCACATGCCATGTCATCACCTTTAATCACAATCGGAACTTCCAGAGGTCTTCTCATAACATAGGCAATCCCCTATAACTGACGAAGAGGATGCAATATGATCTTAAGTAGTTGCTAATAAACCCATCAGGTCCACAGCCTTATCACAATCAATGGTTTGCAAGACATCGACTAGCACATGGATTAAAAATGACCTTAACCCCCGCAGTTGACCATGATCTAAGGTTTGACTATGAGATTGATGGCTAGGATTGAGTGCGGGACTTCGACCATGATCAAGGAAGTCCATATTTTCCTACCCGCACATTTCTAATAACTATTACTCCTCTGACTTCTCTTCACTCTTCCGCTCTTCCGATAGTTGTTGCTCCTGTGGCTTATTTTCCTATGACCTCTGATAATTCTGTTTATGCTCCTCCGTTGTTTTCTTCTTTACTCCTATGTTATCGTTGTTGCTCTTTGTTCCTTCGATAACACTTACCCTATTTCTCTTGCTCCGATGACTAGTTTCTTTGATGGCTTTCGATAAACTCTTCATCTTACTCTTTGGCTTCTTTCTCCTTTTGCTTTACTGGATCTACTGTGTCATTTGATGTTCAATTGTTGTTCAATTGCTGATCAATTGACCTCTTGTGTCATTTGTGTTCAATTGTTGTTCAATTGACCTCCTGCATCATTTGTTGTTCAATTGTTGTTCAATTTACCTCCTGCATCATTTGCTATTCAATTGACCTCCCACTGTTCAATTTCTGTTCAATTGACCTCTTGCATCATTTGCTATTCAATTGACCTCCTACTATTCAATTTATGTTCAATTGACCTCCTTCGTCATTTTCTGTTCAATTGACCTCCTGTTTTTCAATCCACTTGGGCCCTCCATCTCATCATATCATCATATATCAAACTTTCATCACTATGAGCATTATGATCAATGGGAATCAATGGGCGATCATGTATCAAAGAATTTTCCATCACAAACACTGTTATATTGACATCAATGACAACCTAGATTAATGATCTCCCCCTTTGTCATTGATGGCAATATTCTTCTTCTCTCCCCCTTTGACATCAGTGGCAAAGGAGTGCACAAGGACTCCGTGTTAATAAATTTACATCATACATAAATAATTACTGAGAGGAATAAATATAGGAAAATAACCAACAACAACCACAAACACATAAACACACATGCTTATTCGGGAAAAACCCAATCTAATAAGATTTTATTAGCATTGGCAAAAACCTTGGCCAATCCGTCCAAGTGAGCATTCACCGCTCACCTCCAGGTCTTGCATTACAATGAAGCCCTTCCAGCCTTTTATAAGCTCCATTACATATAATACCATGGGCAGAATACCATGGGTGCACAATACCATGTGCCCCAAAACCATCACTGTTTAACGTGGTAAACTCTGACAATATCCAAAGTCAAGTTTACCTAACAATTCCCCCCTTAAACTTGACTTGTGGTTCCTTGACTAACTCTAGCCAAACCTGCTAAGTGAGACAATCCCGATCACTCTAGCTCTTACTCCCCTCAGAGCTTTTACCTGGGCTATTGTTAACCTGACATCCCCCTATCACCTAGGTCTAACCCAGACTTTACCGATGATTACCTAGGGGTACGGATGTCTTACCAGGTCTTACAGTAGTATGCCCATTCACATGCAATAATTTTGACTTCATTATTTTTTTTTTTTTTGTTTATTGCTGTTGCAATTCTAACCCATCCTCTCTCAATTGCAGGCATCCTTGTTTCCTTTCTTTGCTGCCTTCTCACCAAGTTTAACTGCCTTTAATTCAGGTGACACATGTACATGGTCTAGAATAGTATACTGCGCTTAAACTGTCAATGCCTTTGCTGGAGGAAAAACCACTTCACTGACGAGGAATACGCAAATATCTTTCACTTGGCTGTTTTCTTGACCTACAAAGACAGACATGTCTAGAACCCAATAAGTGGAGTCAATCTGGACGCAATTGGAAGCGTCCATGGCTTGGCTTAAGGAACTCGTAGTCACTGGTGAAAAAGGGACTCCAAACATCGTTTAACAGGGAATTGAGATCCCTGTGGTGAGACGGTGGCTCCCAGCGCCACCTCTCATCAATTTCCGATGCATTTCTCTCTTCTGCCGTGTGCATTAACATTGAATACATCCTCGAGGAGTCAAACCCTACTATTACATTTCAACTCCTCCGATTCTCCTTCACCCCTAATCAACAGCACACCATCCTCGATGTGTATTTTGACATCTTCTTTACCCAATCCTGGCATTCAGATATTCACCAATATTTTCATATGGATCACTTCTCCATTTCAAACTTGGGTATTTTCCTTCTGGCAGCAAGCGATCCTAGATCCACTCATCCAATTTGTTGCTGGATGAGCATCACGACTACTCTTCAACATTTTTTCTCAGCATCATTGTCAAACCCTGCTTTGGAATGCTTCACGTGCAGAGGTCTACGAGGAGTCGACCAAGCGTATCAAGGCCTCCGCCAGATCTAATCCATAGATCCACATTAGATCTGGCCAGATTTGAATTCTTTTCATATGCATAACAGATCCATTCTCTTCTCATGCAAATTTATTTATCCACCAGGTCTTCGACCAAAATTGCTGATCCAGATCTATGCCAAATCTGAATTTAATTCTCTTTAACTATTTTCAACAGTGATCTCACGAGCAATAACAACAAACTTCTGTGCTAATCCTTTTATCCATTGGGCTAAAAATAAATCCTTGACTGAAAGCGTACTTTAGAAGCCCAAACCCTGAACCATGGCTCTGATACCAATTGTTAAGAAATTTACAGCATAGATAAATAATTACTTAGAGGAATAAATATAGGAAAATAACCAGCAACAACCATAAACACATAAACACACATTCTTATCCAGGAAAACCCCAATCTGGGGAAAAACGCAACCTAATAAGATGTTATTAGCATTGGCCAAAACCTTGGCCAATCCGACCAAGTGAGCATTCACCGCTCACCTCCAGGTCTTGCATTAAAATGAAGTCCTTCCAGCCTTTTATAAGCTCCATTACATATAATACCACGGGTAGAATACCATGGGTGCACAATACCATGTGCCCCAAAACCATCTTTGTTTAACATGGTCAACTTTGACTCTATCCTGAGTCAAGTTTACCTAACACTCCCCCTGTCGAACCACTCCCCCTGTCATGCAACATCTTTATGAATCAACTTAATGTGATGCTAGAGAAATAACCCCCATCTTTTGGCGAAGATATTCAAATGCTTCTTGAGGAAGAGGTTTTTGTGAAAATATCATCTATCTGTTCCTTAGTATTGATATATTCCAAGATGATGTTTTGTGCAACTACTTGTTCATGAAGGAAATGATACTTGATTGGTATATGTTTGGTCTTTGAGTGCATCATTGGATTTTTGCTGAGACTGATAGCACTTGTGTTATCACAATAGATGGTGATTGGTTGATTTGTACCGATGTTGACATCTTTTAGAGCTTCCTTCATCCATAATATTTGAGTACAACAATCTACAACAGCTATATACTCGGCTTCAGCTGTAGACAGTGATATGGATGCTTTTTTTTGCTGAGCCAAGATACTAGACAATCTCCTGAGGAGAATGCATTTCCACTAGTACTTTTTCGATCATCCACACTTCTGGCCCAATTTGCATCGGTGTATGCATTCACAGCAACGGTTGAACTCTTAGCATACCAAAGACCGAAATCAGGAGTTCCTTTCAAGTATCTGAGAATTCTTTTTACAACCACCAAATGGGATTGTTTAGGAGCTGATTGAAATCTTCCCACTATTCCTATTGCTTGCATAATGGCAGGTCTCGTAGAAGTTAAGTATAGGAGGGCTCCAATTATTGACCTGTAATGAGTTGCATCTATAGGAGGAGAGTCATTGTCTTTGATTAATTTGCAATTTGTGGTCATAAGTGTGCTCATGGGTGCACAGTCTTCCAATCCATATCTTTTAAGCATGTCTTTAAGATATTTTTCTTGAGACATGAACATGCCTGTTGTGGTTTGAGATACTTGTAGTCCAAGGAAGTAAGATAACTCTCCTATCATCGACATCTTGAACACTTTTGACATATTTTGAGCAAACACATGGCTCGTCTCATCATTATTACTAGCAAAAATTAGATCATCAAGATAGACAAGAGTGACTAGTAACTTATCCATCTTTATGTAGAGATTACTTCTTCCCACCCCCTTCTTGAAGCCTTGTTGTTGTAGATAGTGATCCAATCTTGGGTACCAAGCTCTAGGAGCTTGTTTCAACCCATATAATGTCTTTTTCAACTTACAAACAAAGTCTTTTCCTTCTGCTAGATTAAACCCTTCTAGTTGCTCCATGTAGACTTCTTCCTTGAGTTCCCCATTTAGAAATGCTGATTTTACATCCATTTGATAGATTTTAAATCCTTTTGGGCAAGAAAATGCCAAGAACATCCTTATAGCTTCCACATGAGCTACTGGTGCAAAGGTTTCTTCAAATTTGATTCCTTCAATTTGTGAACAACCTTTACAAACAAGCCTTCCCTTATTTATGATGATTTGTACATCTTCATTCATTTTGTTTTTGAATGCCCACTTGGTTCCAATTATATTTTTATCCTTTGGATGAGGTACCAGCTCCCATGTCTCATTCTTCTCTATTTGAGACATTTCTTCTTCCATGACTTTTACCCAATGAGGATCCTTACTTGCTTGAGTAAAGGTTTCTAGTTCTATCATAAATAGGAGAGCAACATCATTTTTATTTGGTGTAGTTGTCATCCTTCTTCAGGTTTGTATCCCTTCATCTATATTGCCAATAATCTTCTCTTCTGGGTGATGTTTTTGGAGAAACTTCATCTTTGAAGGGGTTTGAGATGGTTCTTTTTCCTTGTGTTTTTCTTGATCTTTTTCCTCTTTTTCAGGTTCTTCTTCAATGAGAGGGTCAACTTCATGATCTTCAATTTCTTTTTCTGGAAGGTCTTCATCAATCTTCACATCAATGCTTTCCACTATTTTCCGTAGTCGATTATTGTAGCACTTGTAGGCTTTTCTCCTTGTAGAATATCCAAGGAATATCCCTTCGTCAACCCGAGAATCAAATTTTCCTGGTGAGCCATCATTGATTTTTATGAAGCACTTGCTTCCAAAAATCTTGAAGTATTTTACTAAAGCAGGTCTTCCTTTCCATAATTCATAAGGAGTCTTCTCATTATTTGGTATTATTTGAGTTCGATTCAAGGTATAAACAACTGTCCCGACTGCTTCTCTCCAAAATTTTGGCTGCAGGTTAGCTGCTATTAACATTGTTCCTGCCATTTCTTGAACTGTTTGGTTTCTTCTATCAACTACCCCATTTTTCTTTGGTTTTCTGGCAGAAGATAGTTCTCTTTCAATTCCATGTACCTTATAGAATTCATCAAATTATTTTGATGTTTATTCTGCCCCTATATCCAATCTAAGAAATTTAATCTTAGAATCGTTTTCATTTTCTATAAGAGCTTTAAGATTCTTAAAACACTCAAATGCTTCAGATTTATATTTTATGAAATATACCCACATCATTCTAGTATAGTCATTAGCAAATAAAGCAAATTACCTTTCTCCTCGGAGTGCGAAGTTCTAGTTGGTCCACATAAATCAGCATGGATGATCTCCAATGGTTTTGATTTAGAAAATTCCTTGGTCTTGTGGCTGGTTCTAGTTTTATTTCCATGTTGACATGGACCACATACTCCTTTATTTCGCTTGAATAACTTTAGGATGTATCGTACTGCATTAATCTTGCTGATATTGATCAAGTTATCGAAACTTGTATGTCCAAGTCACTTGTGCCACAACCAAATTTCATCTGTTTGACTTAAGTAACATTTATCTTCTTGAATTTTGTTCAGAATGTAGACGTTATCTGATGTTCTAACTCCTTTTGCCACAAGTTCCCATGAGGAAGAGTTTCTTATTTCATAATCTTTAGTGCTAAAGACAACATTATGTCCTTGGTCACAGATTTGGCTAACACTCAGTAGATTGTGTTTGAGCCCGTTTACTAGCAAAGCATTTTGAGCCTTTCCTTTTCCATTAATAAGGGTAACAGTTCCTTTTCTAGCAATTTTGGCAGATCCACTTCCAAAGGATACATTTACTTCCTTTTTGTTTAATGAGACAAACTTCCTTTTTTCCCCTGTCATATGTCTGGAGCACCCGCTATATACAAACCTATTGACACCTAATCCTCTGAGATTGGGTGAATTTGGAATGTGAATAGTCATCAGAAGATGAACTGAGCAGTCACATTCTTTGTATATAACAATAGCTACCTAATGAAATAAATCGTATCAGTTTTCTACCAAACTGGAGTTACTCCTGGCCTAACATGGTATCAGAGCTAGCTCCCTGTTTACCCTTTATGTCTTTGTAACTCCTCTGTCCATAACGCATCTGTCATAACGCTTCCTCCTCGTCTGAATAATTCAGGGATGCGAAGTAACCACAAGCTGTGCATTTGCTACCCTCTGCGTTTATCTTCCAAAATCTCTTGACCACTGTCAGACCACCACAGTAGAGGCCCTTCTTCCTCTTCGTCCAGCAAACGATCTACAAGTAACTTGTCTTTTATTACCTGCCGCAACAGGTCGGCCTGCTCACTGTTAAGGTTTCTCTCCATGAAAATCTCTCGACTTAATCCCATTCTCCCGTTTTACTTTCACTCTTTCGGCTTTCTGGTTTAAGAATAAATATGGGATTAAGCCGAAAGTGGTAGAGATGGCTCTGTATGAAGAAGTTGTTTGATAATTTAATCAGAGGTCAGCTTTCTGCAACCGGCGAGTCCAGCACCACCGCGGTGAAAGGTTTCGAAAGGAATGGTGGCATTCACAGTAGTGGGATCAGTCAGGACTTTCATTGGCCTTTGCGCGATTCTCTGGATCCTTTACCTGGTATCAATTGGTATATTTATTTGAACAGCGCATTTAAATCGAGGGATAGAAAGTGTGAATTCTTGACTCATGTACAGTAGCTGCTCCATCATCTCGCAATCAAGAATGTTTCCTGCATGTAAATGCGTGTAAAAAAAAGGTTGTGCCTATGTAAATGCGGGTGAAAATGAGACTCAATATATCGATTTGTATATTTTTTGAACAACGCATTTAAATCATATCACTGTTCATATATGTAAATGCGTGTGAAAACTTGTTTTTTCATTGTGATTTTTCTGCCAAGGATGACATGCTTCTGCCACTGCAAAAGCAAATTTTCGAATAATGATGTGCTGATCGATTGGTTTCTGGTATCGATTGGTTTCAGTCTTTTCCGAATGAAATACTCTTCAAGCTCTTTGAACATAGATTTTATCATTTAATGGCAACAATTAGTCAAGAAAACAGAGCTCCCGTCTGTCATCCTTTCTTGTGAAATCTGGAGAGAATGTCTGAACTTTAACACTGCCATATTTTTATTACTGGTCTAGAGAATCAAAGGGATTTATGGTGATTTTTTTGTCTTTTCAGTGAACTTTGAAATTTTAATACCATTGCTGCTCCAACTTTGTAGAGCTCACGGTTAATACCGTTGCTGCTCCAACTTTGTAGAGCTCGCGGTGAATCACTGATTATTTTTAAACAACCAAAGTTATTTCCCACAGAAATATTTTGAGTACAATTTCACTGTATATCAGCAGAAGTTTTTTTTTATCAGCAGAAGTATTATTACAAAATGCATTCAATCATCTCTATGGTAGGAATAGTTCTCACTGGCAAGGAGAACTATCCTAAATGGTCCCGGATGATAAAACACACCCTCATCTTCAATGACTTGTGGAAAGGAGTGTGTGTCGGAGAAGCAGACAATGACCCAGTGTAGCCTACATCAGACAAAGAGCTCGTCATTTGGGAAAACAAGAACATCAAAGCCTATGCATTAATCGCAGGATCTGTAAATGAAGAGGTGAGTCGCCATATTTCATCATATTCAACTGCCTTTGAAGCTTTACAAAAGCTGAAAGAACTCTATGACTCACATTCTGCACTTGAAGTTGTTTAGCTCATGATTAAACTCTTCACTCTTGAACTGAAAAATAATGATCCTCTTGCTCTTGCATTTGAAGTAAAGTCTATAATGCATGATATCAAATCCACTAAGGTTGAGCTGGATATCCCTCTTATTGCTTTTCTCAAGGCACTCTATCCTACCTACTCCAATTATCTTTAGTCTTTACGAGAAAATGGAAATCTTAAAGATATAACCTTTGACTCTCTTGTGAAAAAGTTTGCTGAAAGAGAGAAAGCCTTTGGAAAGAAGACAACGCCTGAATCTTCTGAAGAGACTGTGTGCCTTGCTCATAAAGAAAAGCATCCTCCTCAAGATTCTACAAGAGGAAGAGGTGGACGAAGAGGAAGAGGAAGATACTTCAGAGGCAGGGGGGGCAGACATTCTCAAGGAGAAAAGGCAGACTTAGACTGCATTCGCTACAAAAGAAATGGATCACATGATGCTTCTACATGCAAGCTACCATGGGACAAAATTGAGCAAAAAAGAAACCAACAGAAAGGTAAAACTGATGATACAGACAAAGATAAAGAACCTGAATCCTCTCACTATATTGAGGCACAATGTAACATTGGAGTAAACGAAGATTTGTTTAATGCTTAACTTGCTTCTTCGAAAAATGATTGGTTGCTTGATTCAGGAGCAACCTATCATATGACTCATAAAAAAGATTTTTTTGAAGATTTCACTGACAATGTTGATGGGGCAGTATACTTTGCAGATCAGTCAAAAATCAAGCCATCAGGGCTTGGCACAATTAGGCTTAAACTGCCTGGTCTTCCAGACTTTCTTCTGGATCATGTTCTATATATCCCACAGCTCAAAAGAAACTCGATGTCCTTGGTTCACATCCGCCAGCAAGGTCACTCCATTCATATGTTTGATGGCAAGCTTGAGGTAAGAAAAGCATCTGACTACTCACTTGTCATGAGGGGAATAGAAGAAGAAAGGCTTCTCAAACTGCAAGGAAACTCTGCTCATGCACAACATTTCTCATATATTTCTCATCATGAAGAAGGTACACATCCATCAAGTTTATTATGGCATGCTAGATTTGGACATTTAAACTATGACAGTCTCCGCTTATTGAAGAAAAATTGTGTTGCTAGTTTGCCTACAATTCCTAGGAAACATAAGCAATGTGATGCTTGCATTCTAGGAAAGCATAGCAAACAGTCTTTTCATGATTCACATTCAAGAGCACATAGGAAGCTTGAACTCATTCATTCAGATTTATGTGGTCCAATGCATGTTCCTTCTGCAAATGGAAATAAATATATCATGACATTTATTGATGATTCCACCATAATGTGTTGGGTTTATTTATTGAAGAACAAATCTGATGCTTTTCAAACATTCAAGAATTTTCATAAATGGATTGAAAATGATGCAAAATCTCATATTGGGTCTATTCGCACTAATAATGGAAAAGAATATACGTCAAATGAATTTGAAAACTATCTTCACCAACATGGGATCAAACATCAAACAACTGTGCCTTATAAACCCCAATAGAATGGTGTAGCTGAAGAATTAATAGAACAATCATGAATATGGTACGGTCCATGCTTTTCTTCAAAAATGTAAAGATAATGTTTTGGGCTGATGCTGTTCTATGTGCTGCATATATAAAGAATAGATGTCCATCTAATGCTATAAGAAACAAGACTCCTTATGAATTGTGGTATGGACATGTTCCTTCAGTAAAACATCTCAGGGTCTTTGGTTCCACCTGTTATGCTTTGATACCAAAGGTTCATAGAAACAAACTTGGTGCTAGAAGTCGTAAGCATATCTTCCTGGGGTATTCAAACACCTCCAAAGCATACCGCCTCTATGATGAAGTAAACAAAAAGTTTGTTGTATCTAGAGATGTCATTTTTCTTGAATCATCCAAATCTGACAATGTTGTTGAGCGGCAACTTGATCGCTTGGATAGATTCGCACAAACAAAATCATTTCAAGAATTTGATAATCAGATTCCACATCTTGAAGGGGGGATTCCTATACTAGATCAACATGTGGAATCTTCTTCTGAAGAACATTCTCCCCCGAATGAAACTCCAACAACGGATGATGCTTTAAGTGATGTAATTGATAGAATTGGGAGACTCAATCTTGATTCAGTCCCAACTCAATCAACAGAGCAGCCTGGACCATCTCAGAAAGGTACCCCAAAGTGGCTGACAAAGACACTTGAAAGTGTTCATCCTGATGAAATTGGAAAAACAGGAACCAGAAATTCAAACCGACAAAATGAGGTGATGTAGATGACTCTAATTCACCTGTTGATATGGATGTTACTTATGATTGTGAATTGAACTTGTCTACAGATTTTGAACCAACTTCCTTCAAAGAAGCTGTTTCTCATGATGAATGGAAAGAAGCGATGTAAAAGGAGTATGATGCCCTCATAAAGAATGGCACTTGGAAGCTGGTTGATCCTCCATTTGGAACCAAACCAATTGGCTACAACTGGGTCTACAAGAACAAGTACAAAGCTGATGACTCACTTGACAAGCACAAAGCTAGGCTTGCGGCAAAAGGTTTTGCACAGAAGGAAGGGGTCGATTATGAGGAAAATTTTGCCCCCACAGCACAATGGGCCACCATTCTGACACTCTTTGCACTAGCAGCTCAGAACGGTTGGAAAGTCCATCAAATGGATGTAAAAACTGCCTTCTTGAATGGAGATCTAAAAGAAAAAAAATGTATGTCCCATCCTGAAGGATTTTCTGTGAAAGGACATGCACAAAAAGTATGCAAACTTGTGAAGTCCTTGTATGGCCTCAAACAAGCACCGCGAGCCTGGTATGAAAAACTAACTGAGCATCTTCTGAAGCTCAACTTCAATCATTTTGATCTTGATGATGCAACTTTATTTGTGAAGAAAGTTGGCAAAACAGTTGTATATCTTGTGGTATATGTAGATGATCTTTTAATGACAGGGAACAATGAAAGCTACATTGCATCAATAAAGAAGGAATTGGGGAAAAGTTTTGAAATGACAGATTTGGGCTATGTTCATTACTATCTTGGCATTGAAGTAACCCAACATCCAAAATCCATATTTCTTTCTCAAAAGAAATACATTGGAGATTTGTTAAACAGATTTGGCATGACAGAGTGCAATCCTCTTTCTACTCCAATGTAACAAAACTTAAAGCTCACATCTATTGAAGGAAAGGAGTTTGATGATGCAACAAAGTATAGACAGCTTGTAGGAAGTCTCATCTACCTCACTACTACCAGACCAGACATTTCATTTGTTGTTGGAATCCTCTCCAGGTTTATGCAAAAGCCTTATGAGGGACATTGGTCTGCTGCAAAAAGAATTCTAAGGTACTTGAAGGGAACTCAAGACCTTGGAATCAAGTATACATAGGTGGACGACTTCAACTTGATTGGATACTCTGATTCAGACTTCGATGGAGACAAAGAAATTGGGGTATCTACTTCAGGATATGCTATGAGTCTTGGATCAGGAGCTATCTCTTGGAGATCATGCAAACAATCAGTTCCAGCAGATTCCACAACAGAAGCAGAATACATGGCAGCAGCTGAAGCAACGAAAGAAATTGTGTGGCTCATAAAAATTCTTGAATATTTGCAGGTAAAACAAGTACAATCAACTCCACTCATGATTGACAACACCTCTGCAATAAAGTTGGCCAAGAACCCAAAGTTCCATGATCGTACAAAGCACATCAATACTAAATATCATCTAATCCAACATCATGTTGAGGCCAAAACAATCCATCTCTGTCATTGTTCCACAAATGAGCAAATTGCAGACATATTCACCAAAGAGCTTGGAAGAGAAAAGATTGAAAGATTCAGAACGATGCTTGGACTCACCAACATCCCTTCAGATTAAGGGGGGGAATGTTGACACCTAATCCTCTAAGATTGGGTGAATTTGGAATGTGAACAGTCATCAGAAGATGAACTGAGCAATCACATTCTTTGTATATAACAATAGCTACCTAATGAAATAAATCGTATCAGTTTTCTGCCAAATTGGAGTTACTCCTGGCCTGACAAAACCAATGATTTTCATCATTGTGAGCACATAGAGCTAGGCCACATTTATCCATGTTGGGATTCTCATTTTTTGCTTTTCTTCTTTTGAGGGGGCAATTTTGTTCATTATGTCCATTATCTTTACATAATGAGAAAATTGGATCAAATTTGGCCAAGGGATCAAAAGAGTTGTAGGTCTTGATTTTTCCTTGCCCTTTGAGGCCATATGGTGTGTTTGTTTGATCCTTCAGTTTTGGTGTTTCATTCTTATGGGCCATGCAATGTTTAGCTTGATGACCAAAATTTTTACAATAAAAACAATGCCAAAAAAAAGATAGTTTTGTACCTATTGTAATAGCCATGATTTGAATCAACATTCTTCCTTGGAGTTACTCTCTCTTCATTCTTTGGATTTGAGATGGGTCTTTTATGAAATAATATTTCTTCTTTTGGGTTGCTGGAAAGTATGTCGGCATAGCTTTTCACATTATTCTTAGTACTTGATGATTCTCCTTCAAAACCTATCCTAGATTTGTCATGTTGAGGTTTTTGATTATTTAGGATAATGTCAAGTATTTGAGTTTTTTCCCAACCCTTTTTGACTTGCTCCAATTCCTTCCTCAGAGATACTATTTCGGCTTAACGTTCTTCACAAATTTGTTCTTTTTCTTTTAGTTTATTTTTCAAGCGGTCTTCCCTTCTTTTTGTTTCCTCGTTTTATACCTTGAGAGAGATGATTTTGTTTCATAATTTCTTATTTTCTTCAATGGCACTCATTAACAACTCATCTACATTTCCTTCTAGACTTGAATCATCATCATTTGTGAATGCCATGAATAATACTTCTTGGTTTCCAGCATGGTTAGTTTCTTCATCTAATTCATCATTACCTCCTTTGTGGTGAGGGAACTGATTGGTTGATTTATTTTTGATGTCTACAAATTCACCTTCATCAGACTCATCTTGCTTAGAGAATAAATTCTTCTTATTGAATCCTTTCCTTTCGTATACCATCCTTTTAGAATTTTCCTCACCATCGCTATCACGGTTAAGAGGAAATTTTACAGCATAATGACCCATTCTTCCACATTTGAAACAAATAAGAGGGTACTTACCTTTTAGCTTAGATCATTTCTTTAGTCTTCGTACAAATTGTGCCAATTTGGATTCAACATCGGAGTCATCACTACTGGTATTCCATTCTTTCCCCTTTTTTATTTTGAGGCCTTGAATGCTACATCTTTGGAACTTGGGCTTCCTTTTCTGATCTCATAGGAAATGAGGATTCCATGAAGTTCATCCATCTTGAGAGTATCTAGGTCCTTCATTTCTTCTATAGCACTAACTTTGGAGTTAAATATTTTTGGGAGAGATCTTAAGACCTGAACAATAGTGCTTTCCTCAATGTTTTCTTCCAATCCTTTAAGAGAGTTGACCACTTCAGCTACTCGGAGAAATTATGATGCAATATCTTCTTCATCATCCATTTTCAGACTTTCAAATTGCCTTCTATGAGTTTGAAGCTTTTCTTTCTTAACTTTGGAGTCCCCATCGTATAAACTAACTAGCTTATCCCATACTTCTTTGGCCAAGACACAATTCATGACTTTTTTAAATTCAAAATCAGTGATTCCACTAGTGATGGAATTTAAGGCTTTTGCATTTGCAATGTAAGCTTTCCTTTCATCTTGATCTCTTGGAAGAGTGGAAGGAGCTGTGTACTCATTTAAAACTAAATGCCAAACTTCAGGTCCAAGGGACATTAAGTAGCAGGACATTCCTTTTTTCCAAAAACCAAAATTTGTGCCATTGAACAGAGGAGTTCTTCCTCACACTTCTTGATTTCTCATTGTGACTAAGAATCCTTCTTCTAGATGTTAGGCTGATATGAAGAATCTGGCTCTGATACCAATTGTTGGAAATACTGAGAAGGTGGGTGAATTAGTATTCCTTTTCAATTGTTATTTTTTCCAGTTAAATCATTTATATTTAGCACAAAATAAACAACAAGAATGAACGATTTTATTAATATAATCTTTACACTAAATCAAGTACAATGTATATAGTGCTCCAACCAGTTTCCAAGCACCAACTTGGACATTTTTTGAGGCTCCAACCTCCAGGGAACCAACCCTGTCTTGTCAAGGTACCAACCTTGGATTTAGGAGCACCAACTCCAAGGACACCAATCCTTCCAATTCTGAGGCACCTTTGGATTCTTTTTGTCCTACTGCTTACCTCTCTGTCACTCGATCTTCGGCTTATTTTGTACCTTCATCGTCTGCCAGACCTTTGGCTTCTTGACATTTCAACTTTTTCTTCCATTCGCTTGACCTTCCGGCTTCCTCTGTTCCTTCAAGTTCATGAGTTGTGAACTATTACCTCTTCTCTGTGAGGGATGCCTAAGATACATTACCCATATGGAGGTGCTACATGCCACATCATCACCTTTAATTGCAATTGCAACTTCTGCAAGTCTTCTCCTAGCACAGTTGATCCCCTACAACCGATAGAGTGGATGTGATATGATCTTAAGCAGTTGTTAATAAACCCGTCGGGTTCACAGCCTTATTACAATCGACGGTTTGCGAGACCTCGACTGGAACATGGATTAAAAACAACCTTAACCCCCACAGTCGACCACGATCTAAGGGTTTACTATGAAATCGAAGGCTAGGATTGAGTGTGGGACTTCAGCCACGATCAAGGAAGTCCGTACTTTCCTACCCCCGCTCTTCCGATAGTTGTTGCTCCTGTGACTTCTCTTCACTCTTCCACTCTTTCGATAGCTATTGCTCCTGTGGCTTATCTTCCTATGACCTCCAATAACTTTTTTTATGCTCCTCTATTCTTTTCTTCTTTACTCCTTTATTATCACTGTTGCTATTTTTTCTTTCAAAAACACTTACCCTACTTCTCTTGCTCTGATGACTTGTTTCTTTGATGTCTTTCGATAAACTCTTCATCTTACTCTTTGGATTCTTGCTCTTGTTGCTTTGTTGGATCTACTGCGTCATTTGTTGTTCAATTTTTGTTCAATTGTTGTTAAACCACTGATCAATTGACCTCCTACGTCATTTGTGTTCAATTTCTGTTCAACTGTTGTTCATTTGACCTCCTGTGTCATTTGTTGTTCAATTGTTGTTCAATTGACCTCCTACATAATTTTCTATTCAATTGACCTCTTACTGTTCAATTTCTATTCAATTGACCTCCTGTTGTTCAATCCACTTATGTCCTCCATCTCATCATATCATCATATACCAAACTTTCATCACTATGAGCATTATGATCAATGGGCATCAATCGGCAATCATGTATCAAATAATTTTCCATCACCAACACTGTTATATTGACATCAATGACAGCCTAGATTAACATGCCAGTACAAATAAGTATGTGTTGTGGCCCATGGGCTACTATAGTGTGTAAATCCTCTCTATGTGCTCTATTTCATATCACACATTGATATAGGGATCTTTTGCTTATAGATGTATGAAAAGAATCACATGTGAAATTTGCAGCTTAACACAAAATTTTAATGTGCACACAAGAAAGAAGAAGAAACACATAAAAGCATGACAAGAAGACAACAAGACTTGATAACGTAGTTCATTCAACTCAGACTACATCTTCGGGCCCTGCTCAATCAATGGGGATGCCTTCATATATTTAATGACATCAAAAGAAGAGAGTTACAATCATCGGTTGCACAAAAAGAGGCTTATACCTCCATTATGGAAAATGGCTATGAAATGGAGACCTGAGATGGAGAAAGAGATAGCACCAATGTGTTTGTGGCATTGAGAGCAGCTGAAAACATATAAAACTTGTCCAAATCAAACAAAATGTACTATCGGCCACCTAAAAGCTCTCTTGCCTCAAACAATGTGTTGAAAATCCTCTCCCCCGTACTTTTTCCAGGCATCAGGCTTTTATATGTGTCATTTAGGACAAAGGCCGCTTAACAATTGAAGGTTGGTTTTATTAGAATGGAAACCTTTCGAGTGGAAGGGTCAGTGAGCACAATAAACCCTTAAAAATAGCCTTTTTTTCTGCTCAAGTGATATACACGAAAACATTGAAAAACTCGAAAGGTCGGACCTCAAAATATATCAAATCTAACCTATAAATCCATCAGGTCCGATCCATATTGCTAATCACTATCGCTGATGTCACCAGCCCCATATATTGGGAATCTCCAATCATCAATCGCCGATACGTCGATCCGCTGATCGTCGATGTGCCGATTAGATCTGGACCATTGATTTGTTCCTTGATCCGACAGTCTAGATTGCATCTTATGTTTCTATTGCACTGTTCATTTGCCCTATCATGGGGAATCGTCGATCGCCAATCACCAATTTGTCGTTTCGCCAATCGCCAATTTGTCAATCCACCAGATTTAATCCTGGCCGTTGATATGTTCCCAATCTGATGGCTGAGATTGCATATCGCTGATTGGTAGATCACAATCGCAAGGGCTCGAAGGTCCTAGTCTTGTGCCTTGTGTTTCGCCAACCCGATCCACCGACGCCGATATCGGTGATCGTTACATTGCAGGTCTGAAGCCCCTGATATCGTTGATTGCCTGCCTCCAACCTCATATATTAGCAATCGCTAATCGGGGTTGTTAAGCCTACCTCTTTGCATGTTTTCTGATGCGATTTCCTTTTTAAAGGCTCAAAACCCATTTTTAGGAGAAAATGCCTCATTTTCCAAAGGAACAAGGAAATCTTCTTTCTACCATAACTTCATCATCCGGACTCAGATTGGAGTGTCGTTCACACCATTGGAATCAGGGTGACTGGCACTTCGATATGATGTCGAGATACCTGCTTTTCTGCCACATTGAATTTTGAGCTTTTCCATGCCATTGTATTTGAAGATCCACCTAGATCAATCCTTCCCATTGAGGAGCTTTTGGACCACCAAAAGCTTTTCATTAGTCAATTGGCAAGTGAGGGAATTGTTCCCTCACCTTTTCCTTCTCCAACCATTTGGCCTTGCTAGGGTCCATTCCCTTGAACCCAACTCGAAGGTATTCCACATCTCCTCGCCATGAATTCCTGGTCCTTCTGTTATGGATGATGTCTTCAGGTAACTCATCGAGATATTCTTGTGCAAAATCATCAACTGTAGCAACTGTGCCCACCTCATCTATGTCCATGATCAGTGGTGGCTAATACAGCTTTAATTTCTCTACATTCACTACTGAGTACATCTACATATATATTGGTAATTCAAGATGAAAGGCATTGTTACCAATCTTCTCCAAAATGGTAAATGGACGATACCAGATTGGTTGCAACTTCTTCCCTTCTCCCTTCATCTTGTCCTTGATGATGTGAAACCACAATTTGTCACCCACTTGGAACTGGTGGTCGACTCGGTGTTTGTTATGTCAAGCCTTGTAATGGGCTTGAATTTTCTCCAATTTTTCTTGTACTGCTTGGTGAATTAGCTAGATTCACTGAATGAACTGTTGAGGTTTGTCCTTATCATTACATCCACTGGAGCCATCTTTCCTTCCAAAGACCATATCAGAAGGTTCCTTTGGCAGGTAGCCAAAGCATGTCTCAAATGGTGAATTTTGCGTAGATGAATGTACTACTCGGTTGTAGGAATGTTGTACATATGGGGGATGTTCATCCCACAACTTGGGATGTTTCCCACAATAGCCTCGTAACAAGTGTACCATGGTGCGGTTGACAACCTCTGTCTATCCATCAGTCTGTGGATGGAATGTCATCTTTCTTTTCAGTTTGGTGTCCATCATCTTCCACAAGCTGATCCAAAAATCCACGAGAAAGCAAGAGTCCCGATTTGACACATTCGATGTGGGTAATCCAAAATGGACCCAAACATACTGAAGGAAAAGAGAAGCAGTATTCTCTGTAGTGATCTGCTTTTTACAAGGCATAAGAATACACATGTTGATAAAATGGTCCATGAGGACATACAAATAGTTGTGACTCTTTCTGGACAAAGGAAAACCTCCTACAAAGTCCATTGACACACTTTCTCATGGATGACTTGGAATAGGGAGTGGTGTGTAAAGCCCGAGTTTTCTATTAGAGGGCTTTGAAACAGAACACATCACACAACCCTTTACATAGCGAGTCACAATGTTTTTCATATGAGGCCAAAAACAAAATCTTTGTGCATGACATAAAGTCTTTTCGACCCCAAAGTGTCCAGACACAAGAGAGGTGTGGGCCTCTCGAATTACATGTACTCCTTCTCCTATGGGAATACACAATTTACCAAGGTGATACAATAGTTTCCCCTGCAAGTGATAGTTTTCCACCTGTGAACCATGGGTTAGTTTTGGATAAATCTCCTTAAAGTCATCATCGTTAGCATATTGTTTAGCATAACTCTCAAAAGACAATGAAGCATTACGCAAAATAAAAGAAGCAGAAATAGGAGGGCGAGATAGCATATCGGCCACTTTATTGCTTATGCCCTTATTATACTTTATTACCAGATGAAACTGTTGAAGAAAACCCATCCACCTGAAATGACGAGATTGCTACAACTTGGTTTGTGACTGAAGGTACTATAAGGGCTGATGATCCGTATGGATGATGGTCTCCTTGCCAATCAGATAGTGTTTCCACTTTTTCACACTCTACACCAAGGCATAAAGCTCCTTGTCGTAAGTGGGATAGTTTATCGTATCTTGAGAAAACTTCTCAGAATGGTAACAAATCGAATTCTTTTGCTACATCAGTACAACTCCCATGGCGTAACCGCTGGCATCGGTTTTGATCTCGAATGGCTGTTGGAGATCAGGTAGGGCTAAGATTGGCACGGTGCTGATATTTTCCTTCAATGTTTCGAAGGACTTCTGCTATCTTCCTCCCCATTAGAAGACCTGTTTTACACTTGTTAATGTGTGAAGAGGTGTTGCAATAACAAAGAAATTAGCAATAAATCTCCTCCAATACTGGACTGCACCTAAAAAGCTGCAGACCTCGGTTACACTAGTGGGCTTAGGCCAATTTACAATTGATTCAACTTTAGAGGGATCAATCTTTAATTGACCATGACCAACAATATGACCTAGGTAACCCAAAGAGGTTTTCCTGAACTCACACTTTGACAACTTTACATAGAGTTTTTCTTTTTTCAATACATCAAGCACTTTCTTTACATGACACACATGTTCAACCCAACTTTTACTAAAGACAAGTCTATCATCTAGATATACAAGAAAAAATTCATCAATGAAAGGCCTAAAGAGATCATTCATGACCCTCATAAAAGTGGCTAGAGCGTTGCAAAGTCTGAATGGCATCACCATCCTTTTGAACAGCCCCTGCTTGTTCTCGAAGGCCATTTTCCACACATCCTGCTCTGCAATTTGGACCTGGTGATAACCACTCCACAAATCCAGTTTGGTGAAATAAACAATAGTCTTTAACTGATCTAATAAGTCATCAATGTGTGGAAGAGGGTAGTGGATTTTCACCATGATTTTGTTTAGTGCACAGTAATCCACACACATCTTCAATGTGCCATATTTCTTTGGGACTAAGATAATCGATGAACCACATGGAGAGGTGCTTGGCCTGATGACCCCTTGGTCCAGCAATTCCTACACTTGTTTCTTGATTTCCTCCATCTCAATAGTCAACATCATATACATGCCAATATTTGGCAAAGGAGCGTCATGCTGCAAATGGATCTCATGTTGGATTTCCCACTTCAGAGGTAATCCATTCGGTTCTTGAAACAACTCATCATAATTATAAATTAATTCAGATAATTCCTGTTTATGTTCCTGATCGCAGCTTGTTGACATGGAAAATTTTCGTTATACCAACAAGGGGAACTAACCCAATCACAGACCCCAATTAGGCCTACTTTTGTTTGGAATGGTTAGTTCCAATGGGTTTTAAGGGACCCTATGAACTGTAATAGGTGTTGAAAGATTGCTTGTGAGAAGAAGACTTCAATTAAATCAGCAAAATAAAACAGCTAACCACTATGTATTAAATCCTATCTACACTACTTCTAACTACTCTAATCTAGTCCTAATTATCCTAATCTATCCTGCAGGAGAAAAACAAAAGGAGGTTAAACATCATATATAAATCCCAAGCCCAAATGAATCAATTACTGGTCCACATAAGAACAAGGTTGTATTAAATCCTTATCGCAATGCAATTACTTATACAGGAATATACATTCCTTTCCATACAAATAACACTTGCAACTGATGTTCAACAAAGTCTGAAATCAATGACCTTTCATGAATTATTGATGCTATTGAATTACATTCAAATAACCAGGAATAACCATGAATTGCTAGTTATCAATATGCATAAAACAAATCACATTTGTCTTTATACAAGCAACAACACACCGATTCTAAACATATCATAGAAACGGGAAAATAAATCTGAAACAAAAGGCTCCTTCTTGAACAAAACAATCTTCTTTATTCACAATAAATCAAAGTTGTTTTTCTCCAAACAAAAATCCCTTCTCTCCTATCTGGAAGTAATATTTATGCCTCAGGTCCCGACCCTTAGTCTTCCCCTCTTCCTTTCAATATACCAATCCGAATAAACAGATGTAAAGCCATTGGTATCACTGCTGACACATAGATGGCGTTTCCTGTCACTGGAGCGCTTCATTTCCTGGTGAAATGAATAGATGTTGATTAGAGGATGATGACTGTGTGTCATCTCTTCATGATGAGATATGGGGCATTTTCACTTTAGGAACACACAGGAAATGCTTGGAACTTGATCGACAATGCCTAAGGCTGCTTCTTTGAATGGAACACATCTGCTCATTCATCTTTCATCGGGACCTGTACTTGATGCCTACACACCTGTCCTTTGACCTTGCTTGCCTTCTCTTAGTCTTCGCCTGCAGAGATAACCGACCATAGTCATACTCATATAAATATGATAAAATGCTTAAAAACACCAATCTTTCCTTCATAAATCATTTATAACATCAGGAAGAATACATGTGAATGAATTGGCCCCTTTTTTTTTATTCATGCATCGATTAATTCCCGCAAGAAAAAACTCAATTTACATTGAAAATCACCATAAAATAGAACCGGATGGTATATCGGAAGGGGTCATAAGTGGTAACTAGTATTGAGAGGATGGCGCCAATTCCATTCTTCAAACAACATGTAGCATCTAGGAGGAAAGAGGATACCTCTTTTTGGGTAGGTACTCCTTGAGCAACTTGTTCACCCGAAATCTGTGTGGACCATTGGATCCATGAAGGGCAGATCAATGGTGTAGGGGCTTAACACAGGAAAACACAGAAAACCCCATGGCCGGACCGTACAATGGACTTCAAAATTTATAGATGGGAACCTATATCATATCAGGTCCACCATATCGGCTTTTACATTAAAAATCACAACCGCAACGTTTTATCGAATACATAGGAATATACATGAAAACCTGTGTCTGGGCCATACAACCGGACTTCAAATTTTATATGCCCGAACCTAGAATTATCGGCGGGTCCGGTCATCACCCCTTCGCTAACTGTATAACCCCTGGGCTTCGTCGATCGTGATAAGCGATCAGGGAAGGTGGACGCGAAATATATATATACTACACTTAATAGCTCTGGCAGGTCTGCAATGTGTGATATTCTTTGAAAAGCCCCAACCTTAACACTTTTTGTAAAACATAAGATTAAATGGGAAAATGTGCATTTGGCCATAAGGCTGGACTTTAAATAATATATGCTTGAATTCATATCATTGGCAGGTCCAGTATACCATGGTGCAATATATATATATATATATATATATATATATATATATATATATATATATATACCCTTGGAGTTGCCAATTGCGATAAGCGATTTGGGGGGGGGGGGGGGTGGCAAACCCGTTAAAATATATATCATGGTTAATACAGCCGTTGGGTCCAGAAGACATATGCACCTTTTATATATATAACCTTGGGCTTGGCCGATAGCGATTTGCGATATAACTTCGGACCCAAAATATATGAATTTGGGTTGATAATGCTGTCGGGTCCGGAAGGAAATAGTGCACAGTGTTAATTGCGATAGGCAAAAAAAAGGGCTTTGTGCATGTTTTGCGAAGTATTTCCGCTATAAAGAGTTATGATGGGAAAAATGATGTGATAGAAGGTTTTAAGGGCTGAAAAGGTTCTGATGGAGGGAATGAATGGAGGGCTAGGCTAGGTGATGAATGGACTATGCAGCAGGGATTAAAAAGGGGGTCTTGACCATTAAGAACTGCAAATTTGGCTCAGAAATGAATTAAAGTCTCTGGGACTAAACAAATCATTCAGAGAGGTAGAAGACCAACTTTTAGGTGACCCATTCAAAATTACTGCCAAGACAAGTTTTTATAGGGTGGTGGTTGTGGCCACAACAAATGGCGAACCACTGGGCAAACGAGTTACCTCTATTTCCCAATAAACCTTGGATCAATAGAACATCAGGGTGTTAGGATAAACTTCAAATGCAAACTATATATATGAACAAGCATGGGTTCCACTTAAACATTAATTGCTTCAGGTGGGATAGAGACAAATAGCTTCTACTTACTGATAGGATTTTGACAGGCATTCTCCAATGGCAGTATTATGGGGTTTATTGACCTTCCTTTACTTGTTTCCCACTTTCAAAAATCCTTTTGGGGCCATCACTGGTCTGTCCATACCTGTTTAGGTGTGTACCTCAGCTCTTTATTGCTCATCAAACTTGATGTAGACATGTTTCTCTATAATTTATATGAAAATTTCAGTGCTATATTTTCATTTATTGAATGGTGCGCAATCATGGATAATGCCATATTTTTAAACCGCTTAAGCAAGGTTGGGCTTACTATGTCAACCAGTACACTAAACCCAGCAACAATCCTTACTCTAACCAGCTTCCTAAACAACATGTCCTTCCATAATGGCACAAGGACTTGACATTTCATTTTCTTTTAAATAAGTCCTTCCAGTTTCAGGCACAAGGACTAGAGCACAATTGGATTTTCCACATGGTATATGACAGTGAGTTTAGCCCATGAAAGAAAATTTATTTGTACATAACATGTATTGGGAAATTTAGTGTGGTGGATGGGACCAATGAAGAATGACTGCAAACCTTATATGAAAGTATAGGCTAGGTCTGAGTGGGATTTATTCAAAATGAAGCATCCCTCCATGCCAGTCCAGTTGTAGTTACACATTTTTTGTTTTATAAAGTTGTCCCTACATGCTCTAGACATCCAAGTTATCAACAGATCTTACCCAATTCTCAACAGATGCAATTGAGTGCCTTGGTTTGAATTCCACAGTGGATTTTCAAGTTCTTCATGGGATGATTGAACGTTTGTTTGATTTGCAAGGTAATGATGGATTTAGAAACAATAGAATCATCAGAAGGTTAATGAGGAAGGGGAAGGTTGAAGGTGGTGAATGATGGAAAATCTGAAAGGTAAAAATGAGACTGGAGGACTGAAATTAGTTGGCTGAAAAGGACTCCAATTCAAAACACAAGGAAAATAAAATTGCAAGAAACAAGAAAGGAAAAGATTGAAATGTAACTAAACTAACAACAAAAATAAAATGAATTCTAATCTATTGAGGAGGTAACCACCATGTAGTGGCTACTGGAAGTATCTCTTCAGATGTTGGCCATTAACAGGGAGTTTTTTAGTTTCTCCCTGTAAAGTTTTCAACCTGTAAGTTCCTTGACCAATTTTTTCCACAACTTGGAATGAGCCCAGCCATAAGTGTTGGAATTTCATGTGTTTACCTTTCAGCTCATTTAACTTGTTGCATTTCAGGACTAGCTCTCCTACTTGGTAATCTTTATCTCCTGCCAGATGGTGATCAAACCACCTCTTCACAATCATTCGGTGATTTTTGAATTTAATTCTAGTTTTATCTCTCAATTCCTCCAACCTCATCAGTTGGTTGATCCTTTCTTGAAGCAAGGCTGAAGGGGTTTCTCTTGAAGCTTGGGAGAGCTGTAAATAGGGCAGGGTAACATTTGGAGGCAAGATGGCTTCTTGTCCATAGACGAGGAAGTATGGGGAGTTTCCTAAGGCCACTTTATGGGTGACCCTATCGGCACAAAGGGATTAAGTGAGAGCATTGTGCCAGTTCCTCTGGTTTTTAGTGACAGATTTACGTATTATGCATATGAGGTTCTTATTTGAGGACTCTGCAACTCCATTTCCTGGGGGTAATAGTTTGAGGCATACCTTATGTGGATTGATTTATCAATATCTAACTCAGTCAATTTCAATGAAGAAAAATAAGAAGCATTATCAAATATAAGAGCGTCAGGAATGCCATACCTGTTGATAATGAATTTCTCAATAAATGTTATTACCTCATCCTCATTCACCTTCCAAAGCGGGATGGCTTCGGTCCATTTGGTGAGGTAGTCGGTCACTGTAAGTATATACTTATGCTGTTGTGCGGAGTTTGGAGTGATATCGCCTATGATATCTAGGCCCCACTACTAGAATGGGTGATAAATCATAACTGGCTTGAGGGGAACAGCTGGCTTCCTTTCTCCTCCTGCAGCAATTTGACACACTTTGCATTTGCAAGCGTAGGCGTGCAAGTCTTTGAACTCTATGGGCCAATAATATCCAACTCTTAATATTTTGTGAGTAGTGGTCTCTCCGCCATAGTGACCACCCGCTAGGCCGTCGCGCATTTCTTTCAATACATGGTCGGTGTTATCACTTCAGGAAGCTCTCCTAGGTTATAGCTCAGAAATGCCTGGTAACATATAAATCTTCAATATTGTTCTCTGAACTATTGGAATGGATGATGGTTTGGATCAAGTCAGATGACTTTTTCAACTCTATTTTCAATCAATACATGCATGAACACCCTCAGATTTACAAGGCTTTAGACCACTAATGCTCAATAGTTCATAGATTCAATGGATAGATGGAGAATACTGATTGTACTAGCAGATGCATACATAAACACATATGAATGGCTAGCTACAGGAAGTTAATGAAGCTTGCAAATCTAATTTATCAACACAGAGATAAGATGGCAATTATCTGGCATTAGACACAGGAGAAAACATGAATAACATATTCAAGTGCAAGCTTAGAATAGAAGAGAAAATGGGAATTGAACATGTAATAGAAAAAGAAGCTTATACTACTGGAATGAAGATGAGACACTAGAGGAGAAGAGTATCCATAGTCTCCAAATGTTGAACCCTTCATCTTTCTAACTTTCAGCCATTTATAGGCTTTTTACAATGCTCCCGAGCTCTCAAAGGCTCAAGGTGTCTTAATCAATCCCCTCTGTCTTTTTAACTATTTGATGGCATGACTAGATATGCATGAGCTCAGAGGTTTCTTTTCTAACAACATAGTAACCAAATTCTGGTACATGGGCTGCGCTGTCAGGTGGCTCGCTTGTGCCAGCGATGCTACATGATCATTTGTTGGTTTGGTTGTGTTGCATTGTTGCCTTTGCTCTTCCAGCCTTCTGTCTCCTGATCTCTGTCTCCCGGTCTCTTTCTCCCGGCCTCTGTTCTGTGATGCAATGGTTCTTCGAGCCTTTGAAATCCTTTCAAATACTAAAAGTGATTGTTTTATGTTTTATACAGAGAAACGCTACAACACTATGAAATCCTGCCAAGCTCAATTCATTTCAGACTTTAAAAGTGTTTAAACATGGTCTATTCCTCTATTGGGTCCATCCTTATCGCTATTGCAAGTCACAAATGGCCTGTTCCCAGTCTTCCCTTTGTATTTTGAAATATGTTAAAAACACTAAAAATCTTGAAAAAATGGCTTTGGCGGATCTAAAATATTATATATTTTCATTCCTAAACCCCTTCAAGTCCAGGTTTTATCACATCAGCGTTGTCTTTTTATATTTCGTTAAATAACAAAAATATGCAAAATACATAGGAAAATGCCTTTCAACAAATCTCAAATCTTATGCAATACTATGTATATAACCATCGGGTCTGGTTCATCGCACCTCTATGAAACTCCGATGCGATTATTCACAAACGCATATTGCTCATGCCCTGGGCCGATGCAATCGCTCTTTCTAGTCTCTGATAGTGACCCTGCGATGCAACGTGGGTTGTCGATCTGCGCACTTGATCGACGGTCCACGTTGACTTCACTAATCGCCATCACAAGTTTCATATAGTCCGCACTAATACCATCAATTTCCGCCGTCAATTGCGACCGCCGATTGCAACACGCTGATCAGATCTGGACCGTTGATTGGCCAAATCTAATGGATGTTGTGCATTTTACTGTTTATACCTCCGATGCTCTGTTTTGCACTGTTCTTATGTGTTTTTGGCCTTTCGATAGTGCTTTTCCGCCATTCTAATGGCTCTCCTCCTACGATTGTTTTGATCTTTGGCCCGATTTTACTAACTTTTGAAGACTTAGAGAGCATATTTGGATCCATTTTGGGCCACATGCCAACAAGGCTAACACTGGCTCCTTCTGGGGATGAAAGCCTCCTTGTGAGGTTTCAAGAACTGCAAACCAATGCCTTTCTTATAAAACCAAAATCAAATCGATCTCCTACTATTCCATTAGGCATCGAGCTTATTTTTCATATAAAATAAAAACCGAAAAACATATTTACAATATCAAGGCTTTAAAGCCTTAAATGAAATAAAGTTTCAAGAACCACCCATTGACTGGGCCACCAAAAACATCTTCTTCTTCCAGACTATGCAAAATAAAGGTATTGTTCTGCTGAATTTGAGTGATGGCAAATGGACCTGTCCATAAGGATTCAAACTTACCATGATTACCTATATTTTCCTTCAATGCATCCCATTTGAAAACCGAGTCACCAACTTGGAAATTGTCCACTTTTGCCTTCCTGTCAAATGTTTCTTTGATTTTCTTCTAATGAACTTTTGACTTCTCAACTAGCTGCTCTCTGGTCTGCTATAATTCAACTAGGTTATTCATTCTCCTTACCTTGTCATTCGTTTCATCCTGTTCTTCTTGAAATAATTTGGCCACAAGGAGAATCAACTGGATAGGAGAAACAACATCAGCGCCATAAACCAGCTTACATGGAGAATTTCCTATGGACTTCTTGTCGGTAACTCTGTCAGCCCACAGTGCAAACTTCAACTTGGCATCCCAACTCTTTTTTTTGTCTTGCAACAGTTTTTTGATTATCCTTACAAGACTCTTGTTAGATGATTCTGCCAGGCCATTGCCTTAAGGATAATATGAGATAGAATGCACCAATTGAATGCCCGTGGATTCACACATGTGCATCAATTCTTCTGCCCTGAAAACTACTACATTATCGGTGACTAGTTTGGTTGGGCAACCAAATCTAGTGAAAATATTCTCATTCAAGAAATTTATGACAACCTGATGATTAGCATTTTTCGTGGGTATAGCCTCAATCCATTTGGTGAAATAATCAGTGGCTACCAAGATCCATTTATGCTGGCCACTAGAATTTGCGTTAATCTCTCCTATAAAGTCCAAGCACCACTGCTAGAAGGGACCATTGGCATGTACTCGCTTCAAGGGCAGAGATTTTAGCTGTTGTCTTCTTGCAAACCTCTGACATTTGTCAGAAGACCTCACAAAAGAACACACATCATAGAATGGAGTAGGCCAATAATATCTAGCTCTCAAGATCTTGTGGGCTATGGTTTTCCAATAATGATGCCCTCCACAGATGTTAGAATGGAACTGGTGCATGACCTCCACAAATTGTCCTTTATCTAGACATCACAAGAGGATTCCTGATGGGTCTCTCCAGTAAAACAGGTTTTATTAATGCAGAATTTTGCTAATCTGAGCTTAATGGCCCGGGCTTGACTTGAGCTAAGCCCTGGATGGACTTCTAGCTTCTGCAAAAAATGAACTATACTGGAATACTATTCACAGGTGGCTAGATTTTCAGCCAAATAGTGATTCTGGTCTTGCTCTTCTGCTGCTTCCTCTGTCTGCTCATCACCTGAATTTGAACCCATGCAATTGATGTATAACAAACTGCAATTTTCCTCAGCCATAAGTTTAGCCAAGCCCTGGCCTTTGACAAGCTTGGTGGGCTTCACCTCTATGTTGAACTCTATGAATTTTGCAATCAATTTAGCTCTCTTACCATCAATATCTGGCTGAGTTAGAACATATTTTACTGAGGTTGAAGGTACATATGCAACCACTTTGGAATGCAGAATATAAATTTTGAATGCCTTTAAATATTTTATGAGAGCATAAGCTTGTTTTTCAATAATGTCATACCTTAGTTCAGCATCCCTCAGAGTTTTGCTCAAAAAGGCCACAGGGTGTTCTACACCTTCATCATTTTTCTGCAATAGAAATGTTGCAAGTGTATCATAAGAGGCAAAAGAGAAGATATAAAACTACTTGGTGTAATCTGGGTTGATTAGAGTGAGAGCTTCCATGATAGCTTGTTTGATGGCTTCAAAAGATCTTCTTGCAGTATCTGTCCATTTTATTTCTGATCCTTTCTTCAGCATGGAAGTGATGTGCTTCACTAGTTCTGCAAAGGTGATCTTACCAAGGAACGATTGAATGTCCCTTTTTGATCTTGGGATAGGCAATGTCTGAATTTCTTGAACTCTTGCTGGATCGATCTTCACACCTTTGGCAGAAGCAATATGTCCCAACAGTTTGCCTTCTTCTAGAGAAAATTGTGACTTCTTTGGGTTTATAGGAATTCCAAACTGTTTGCACTTTAGAAACACCTTCTTCAAATGCTGCAAATGGTCCTTGTGAGTGCTGGAAAATACTGTTATGTCATCAAGGTAAATAAGGACAAACTTGTCCTTCTCTCCCACAAAGACTATGTCCATGGCCCTTTGAAAAGTAGCCCCAACATTCATAAGTCCAACAGGCATCTTGGAGTACATGAAAGTGCCCCAAGGAGTAGTGAAGGAAGTCTTTTCCTGATCTTCTGGGTGTATAACAATCTAATTGTAACATGAAAATCCATCTAAGAAAGACATTACTCTAGCCCCATAAACATTTTTCAGCAAGTGTTCCATCTTAGGCAGGGGGTAGTTGTCGTTTTTAGAGCATTTGCTCAGATTCCTGAAGTCAACACAAAGCCTGATTTCTCCATTCTTCTTTCTTACTACCACAAGGTTAGCTATCCACTTTGAATACCTTAGGGGAACTATGATCTTGGCATCCAATAGCTTCTTGATTTCCTTTTCAATCAAAGGCAATAAGAGAGGGCTGATAGGTCTTAATTTTTGCTTAAAAGGGATGGTGTTCTTCTCTAGTGGAATCTTATGCTGAATGATGTTGGTGTCATAGGTCTTAAGATCACTGTATTCCCAAGCAAAAATATCTGCAAATTACTTCATCAGGATGCAATACTCAGAACTCTGGGTAGAAGACAAGTGAGTGGACAGATTTATATGCTTTGGATGGGTTGAACTCCCCACATTATGTCTACGAAGAGCGGACTCATTTGCCTTTTTGGTAGGCTTATAAGGTACATCGTTATGATCAAACAACTTCTCTAGGGGCACCAATCCTTTGGGTATATGGTTACTAGGCAACTAAACAATGCTATCCTGATCAATCTTGTCCTTTAGCTTGGACTAGTTGTATTCTTCCATGGTTTCATTTTCTTGGTCGATGTGCATTTCAGAAAATTCATCAACGAATGGTAAAAACCTATTAATTTCATCATCATCTTCAAAAACTTTCCAGTATTTGACATTGTCAGGCAAATATGGTCTATATTTTACCTGAACCTCATAAGTTGACTTAGGAGGCAAAGGAGGAATAAACATGCTAGCAGACACAGCAAGGGAATCAACAAGCTGGTTCTTCATTCTCGGGATGTAAGAAATGCTGAAAATATTAAAAGAGTCCTTGAGCTTCCATACCTCATCTCTGTATGCTTTCAGCCTTGGATGCTTTTCTTGGAAAGTTTTGTTGACCTACTGAATGATAAGGTATGCATCTCCAAACACTTTCAGACCTTTGATTCCCATTTCTTTAGCAGCGTTTAAGCCCAATATCAAGGCTTTGTACTCTGCTATGTTATTTGTGACCTAAAAAGTTAATTTGAATGCATTCCTGTGTGGGGGACACATGGACTACACCTGCCCTTGTAGCTTCCTTAGAGCAAGCTCCATCAAATAACATGTCCCAAATCTGTCGGCCTTCTTCCTTTGTGATCTGGCAAACCGGATTTTTAAGTTGCATGGAGGCCAACTGGGATTCTTCAATCCGAAGAATGCAAGCTCCAAAATCAGTGTCAATGGAATAGATGGGATGATTAGTGGGATTCCTTTCATCACTGATGATATAAGCCAACTGAGCTTCTCTGTATAATCTCCTGCTCTCACCTCCAAAAACTGGGATAGTAGCATAGGACAAATCATTTTGTAATGTTCCACCTAATCTCTTGATCCAACCTCTGGAGAGAAACATGCCAAACTTGGGGGGTACATCTGCTACAACAATTCATCATGCTCTTCATGGGAAACTGAGACAAGGTGATGGCTAGGTCTTTGATTAATCCCAAACATTTCACTTTTCTAGAGTCAAAAGAAATTAGTTCATGATAAGGCTTGGTAATGTCAAGACCCAATTCATCCATTATAGCCTTGGGCATTAGATTATGGCTGGCTCCTGTGTCCAAAAGGCAGTTATGAAGGATTTTGTCATGAGTAGTTAGTGAGACATAGAATGATGGGGAGCTGTCTTCACAATTTTCAACCATTGGGTTGAGAACAATAGCTAGTTTTTCATCTTGCAGATTTACATAGTCGGTGGAGGCTTGGATGGTATTAGGCTCAAGGGCCTCAAGGATAGATCTCTTGAAGGACTCATTCTCCACTAGTTCAATCAGAGGTATAGGTATTCTTAGCTTCTGAATTTTTGATTGAAAACTGAAAGGAGAAGGAGACTTATCAAGGCCCCTTACCTCTCGAGCTGGAGCTTTGAGGATGATGGGATCAACTTCCAATCGCTTCTGCCTATTAGCTCATTGTATTGTAGGGACATCAGCTCTCTGAACAAGAGTTTCCTTGGCATTATTCATCTTTAATCTTAGATTATATCTGTGTTGATTAGTAGTTTGCAGAACAACTTCACCATCCCATTCTTAGTTGATCTGGTCATTGAATAATGACTTTTCATGGGTAGCTGAGGTCAAAAAGGAAGCACTACCTTTGTCTTCCAGACAATGGATCTCATCATCTTCTTCAAATTGCTCTTCTTCCATGACTACATTCTGGAAAGGGGTCTTCACCCTTTCGTCTTCACTGACATCTTTGCTTCTTTGCAAAATCTGCAATTGTTCGTTAGCTCTTCTATATGGATTTTGATTTCTAGGAGCAAAGGTCTTAGGAACTCTTGCTTTCCCAGGGTGCTGCTCAACCTTTAATTTGGAGATGTTAGAGGCTAATGACTCTATCATCTTGGTCATTTTATCTATCTTTGGGTCTGAAGATGATGAAGACTCGCCCCTTTGTCTCCTTCTATCAACATTTCCCTTGAGCTTCTCTGCAGCCATGATGTTTGATTCTACTTCTAAGGCTGAATCCTACATATCAGCCAAAGTAGCACATCGCCTCTCCCTCAACAGTAGACAGAAGTTAGAATCAAAGGCATTGGCATAGGTCAGTTTAGTAGCGGCAGTGGTGGGTTTTACTTCAGCTAGTATCTTGCTATACATGCAGTTAAACCTCTTATTAAAATCAGACAACAACTCACCATTTTCCCTCTTTAAGTTCCCAAACTCGGTGTGGTAGTAGAGTAGATCCTTCTTATCCCCCCAGTGCTTTAGGAATGCATCATCTAAAGCCTCAATATCTGCTATAGATCTTGGGGTCAGTTCTCTAAACCATTTTCTAGCCTCTCCATCTAGACTTTGGACAAAGACTCTCATCCATACGTCATCTTCACTAATGTCTAGGTTATCAGCATAGTTATAGAATGATTCAAGATGTTCCTCAGCTGAAACACCTTCAGTCCCAGTGAACTTAGGCCTATACTTATGATATTCTCTAGTAGGCATGGCATGCAAAGGAGTGGGCAGTACTAGAGGTCCATACCTAGCAGCTATGATTCTTTCCATTTTGGTAGGTGCTTGTGGACCTGCCATAGCTATGGTGGCTATAAGGGTATTGGAAGTCTAAATGACAGAGGCTTGAGGAGTGATTGATAGGACTAAAGGAATATGATGGATAGGAGGTGAGGTTTCCTTTGGGCTTACAACAAAAGGAGAACCTAAAGAATAAGGAGCTTTATGAATCTATGAGATTTTATCTTCACTGCTAGTATTAGATGCTATACTCTCAACATGTATTTGTTATATTACAGGATTTTCTTAAAGAGATATAGAATATTGATTAGAGCTACCTGAACCTGATGCTCCTTTCTCCAATGCCTTTCTTTCTTTGATGATTTTTTCAAGGTCGGATACTGGGTCAGCTTGTGGCTTTTGAGGATTTCTCCGAGTATGCCTCACAAACTGAGCTAGAACTATGAAGTCGAGTCGCCAAGAGGTTCGTCCTCCAATAGAGTCGCCAAATAGATGATTACAACTGAAAACGTGCACAGACTTTTGTCTATCATCAAAGTTGGATCTGTGTCGTCTCCCAGGGAAGCCGAGCTTCAGTCTCCTCTCAACGGTAGTGGCACCAATTATGTTATCACTCCAGGAAGCTCTCCTAAGTTGTAGCTCAGAGATGCATGGTAACATATAAATCTTCAATATGTTCTCTGAACTATTGGAATGGATGATGGTTTGGATCAAGTCAGATGACTGTTTCAACTATATTTTCACTTAAGACATGCATGAGCACCCTCAATTTTATAAGGCTTTAGACCACTAATGCTTAATAATTTATAGATTCAATGGATAGATGGAGAATACTGACTATACCAACAGATGCATACATAAACGCATATGAATGGCTAGCTACAGGAAGTTAATGAAGCTTGCAAATCTAATTTATCAATGCAAAGATAAGATGACAGTTATCTGGAATTAGACACAGGAGAAAACATGAATAACCTATTCAAGTACAAGCTTAGAATAGAAGAGAAAATGGGAATTGAACATGTAATAGCAAGAGAATATTATATTGTTGGAATGAATATGAGAAGCTAGAGGAGCAGGGTATCCATAGTCTCCAAATGCTGAACCCTTCATCTTTCTAACTTTCAGCCATTTATAGGCTTTTTGCAATGCTCCCGAGCTCTCAAAGGCTCGAGGTGTCTTAATCTATCCGCTCTGTCTTTTTAACTATTTGATGCCATAACTAGACACACATGAGCTCGGAGATTTCTTTTCTAACAACATAGTAACCAAATTTTGGTAAATGTGATGCATTGTCAGGTGGCTCACTCGTGCCAATGATGCTCCATGATCATTTGTTGGTTTGGCTGTGTTGTGCTGTTGCCTTTCCCTTCCGGCCTTTTGTCTCCTGGTCTTTGTCTCCCGGTCTCTATCTCCCAGCCTCTGTTGTATGATGGAATGGGTCTTCGGGCCTTTGAAATCCTTTCAAATACTAACAATGACTGTTTTCCATATTACACAGAGAAACGCTACAACACTATGAAATCCTGCCAATCTCTATTCATTTTGGACTTCAAAAGTCCTTAGACATGGTCTATTCCTCTATCGAGTCTGTACTTATTGCTATCGCAAGTCATAAATTGCTTGTTCTCAGTCTTCCCTTTGTATTTTGAAATACGTTAGAAACACTAAAAATCTTGAAAAAATGGCTTTGGCAGATCTGAAATATTATATATTTTCATTCTCGAACCCCTTCGGGTATGGGTTTTATCGCATCGGCATTGTGTCTTTATATTTCATTAAATAAAAAAAATATGCAAAATACATAGGAAAATTCCTTTTGGTGGATCTCAAAAGTTATGCAATACTATGTATATAATCGTCGGGTCAGGTTCGTCGCACCTCTGTGAAACTCCGATGCAATATCGCGATGCGATTAGTCACAATCGCATATTGCTCATGCCTCAGGCTGATGCAGTCACTCTTTGTAATCTCCGATAGAGATCTTGTGATGCAACATGGGCTGCTGATCTGCGCGCTTGATCGATGGTCCACGTTGACTCCTCTGATCGCCATCACAAGTTTCATATAGTCCGCACTGATACTGCCGATTGCCACTGCTGATTGCGACCACTGATTACAACCCGCTGATCAGATCTGGATCGTTGATCGGCTAGATGATCTGATGGCTGCTGTGCATTTTACTGTTTATGCCTTTGATACTCTGTTTTTCACTGTTTTTATGTGTTTTTGGCCTCCCGATAGTGCTTTTTTGCCATTCTAATGGCTTTCCTCCTGCGATTGTTTTGATATTTGGTCTGATTTTACTAACTTTTGAAGACTTAGAGAGCATATTTGGATCCATTTTGAGCCACATGCCAACAAGGCTAATAGTCGACATCATCCTTTTCCAAACACCTCAGCCAGATTCCATCATAATTTTTTCTGTATAATGTATCGTTGGCCAAGTGATACTGATTAGATTTCAATCTGAGCGCTCTCCTTTGTGATGCATCCATGTGTTCAGGACATGATGCCTATGTGAGATAGAAGCATATGTTGTAATACCATGACTCAGGATCCAAAAGGGCTTCTGATGCTTCGCGTTCATATATCAGTGTTTCGTTAATCCATGGGGGCTCCTCCCTACGTTCTACTTGTTCATTTTGCATGCTCTATGCTTCTGGTTCTTCTGATGCCCCTTGTGTATCCGCCAAGGCTTCTGCTGCTAGCCTGCACAACCCTACCCTTGGACTATCTTTGTTGGCTTAATCTCGAGGTCAAATTCTTGAAGTGCAGTGATTCAATTCCCTCTCCATTCACCCATTTCTTTTTTCTCGAAGAGGGCTCTCACAGTAGGATGGGGAATGATTACTTTAGTCCTGGCCTTTAATAAATAAGGTCATAAATGTTTTATGGCCTTAAAAACTACAAAGCCTTGTTTCTCCACATTTGGGTAGTTTAGTTCTGCTCCTTATAGATTTGAACTCATGTAAGAAATAGGGACTTCATTTCCATCATCATTCTTTTGAGCGAGAATTGAAGCATATGAAAGATCGGAAGCAAAGGTGTATAAGAAGAATTCTTTGCCAAAATTGGGGCTGACCAATGCAGGAGCTTCTGCAATGGCTTCCTTGATTCACTGAAATGATTTCTTAGCTTCATCGCTCCATTTATACACAACGTCTTTCTTCATCATCAGCTGCATGGGGCACACTATTTCCATGAAGCCTGAGAAAAATTTTCTAATGAAATTGATCTTCCCGAAAAAAGATTGCATGGCTTTCTTATTTGCACGGGGTTGTATTCTCATGATGGTCTCTATTATTTCATGATCAATAACAATCCCTTCTTTAGAGAGGATATGACCCAGTAGTTTCCCTTCTGTGACTGCAAAGATGCTCTTCTCGGGATTCAATGATATTTCATACCTTTGGCATCTTTCAAAAATCTATCTGAGGTGATAAATATGATCCCTTCTGTGATATGAATACACAATGATGTCATCCATGTAAACCACTACTGATCTGTTAATCAACTCTAGGAAAGCTATTTCCATAGCTTTCTGGAATGTGGTGCCCACGTTAATAAGTCCAAAAGGCATTTTACAATATGCGTAGGTGCTCCACTTAGTGTTGAAGGTTGTCGTCAGCTGATCCCCACTAGATACCAACACTTGATTATATCCTGAAAACCCATATAATAGGGACAACATTTCAAACCCAGAAATGCACTGAAGGATGTGTTCCATAGAGGGGACAAGATAGTTATCCTTTTGTGATGCTTGTTTAGGTTTCTAAAATCAATACACAGCCTGATATCTCCATTTTTCTTCCTTACTGTCATGAGATTGGCTATCGAGCGGGTGTGTCTGACCAGAAAGATGATTTTAGCATCTAGCATTTTGTTTAATTCTTTCTTCACCAACGGTTCTGGGATTGGATGCATCTTGCAAAGCTTTTGTTGGTAGGGCTTAGCCTCCTTTTCTAAAGGAATTACATGATACATAATGCCGGTATCAAAGGTTTGTAGGTCTCCATATGTCCATGCAAAGACGTCCTTGTATTCTTTAAATAGCTTGACAAATGCAGCCTTTTCTTTTGGAGAGCACCCCAAGCCCAAATTAATAGTTTTTGGGTCTTCTTCGATCCCAAGGTTGACCAAATTCATACTTCATGGATGAGTATGAGTTTTGTAATTAGTTGGCTTCTTGAATTTACTATGCAGGTCGTACAAGTGTTCCATCTTGACAACTGACTTGGGAATCATATTGTACTGATCCTTTTCTTCATCTTCCGTCTTGTTCATAAGCTTGTCGTGCTCTTTTTCATCAATGACTACATTCTTGAATGTCTTCTCGCAGTGCAAGAACTCAAGGATTTTCTCTTCATCTTCAAACACCTACCAATTTGAGATGTTATCAGGCACAAATGGTCTGAAAACCAATTCAAAATAACATTATTCTTCTTCAATCTAAAATTAGGCAAAATTTTAGCAGCCATACTAGCCATCAGATCGGCATCTTGGTTTTTCCCTCGAGGTATGTATGTGATATTAAAAGAATCAAAATTGTCAATTAACCCCCATACCTCATGTTGGTACCTTACCAGGTGTGGCAAATTGTAGTGTATCCTCTTCCTTACCTGATCCATGATTATTTGTGAGTCACCAAAAACTTTAAGATTTTTCACCTTCATATCAATGGCTTTCTTCAAGACCTGCAACAAGCCTTCATACTCTATCATGTTGTTGGTGCACGTGAACTCCAACCGACTGGCCATCAAATGTTGGTTCCCTTGTGGATCAACGAGAATGCTCCTAGGAACTACACCTTCAAGGTAATTAGAGCCATCAAAATAGAGTGTCCAAAATATAGAGTCTAGTGTTACATCAATTGAATTACTTCCTATGAAACTAGTTTTATCATCTAATATATTACAAGGTGGTTCATCAGTTGGATTACAAGGGAGAGCTTCCAACTATGTGTTTATTGCAGTTTCTTCAGTTGTTTCTGCATGGAATTCTCCAAAATAGGTTTATGTGGCACAAACATTGAAACTATAATTCCCAAGGATAGAGTTTGTAAACATTACAGGTTCGTTGGGACCATTTAGCTCTGTCACTACATACTTCATGTATCTATCATGATCAACTCCCAGCATATCACCCTTCCCCTCTTGAGGTGGCAAGAAATGGGACCAATTAGTTGAGAAGTATCCATTCAGTTTTGTTGACCAATCCCTACTAAGCAGCATTCCATAAGCCTCAGGTATATCGACTACCACTATATCTATGACTTGTGCGTATTTTGGTTTAGTAGTCATCCGAATCAATACATCTTTCAATTCCCCAATCACTTTCACATTTGTCCTGTCTAATTGCATGATTCGAGTTCCAGTTTTCTCAGGTACCACATGAATTCTTTTAGCAACAGCGTAAGGCATCACAGTGGATGAGGCACCTGAGTCTACTAAGTAATTATGTACGTTCATGTTGAATATTTCGAATGTGATAAGGAAAGGGGGAGTCATGGATTTAGATTTCCTTCCTATCATGGCTGCACTGACATCTTGGGGGTTTCAATTCATTTTTGATAGGGTGTCTTCCATGGCTGCTGGCTTTTGGGTTGTACTGGGAGTACTAATAGGTTTGGAGACTAAATTTTGGGTTTGGTTGCTCGGGATGGTGGGAGTTTTGCAGTTCCACTCATTCATAGCTTTCAAATGAAAATCTCTTTGCTGCGTTAATTTCAGCAAATCAAAGTATGTGATATTATCCCTAGATTTCCTAAGATCATCCACAATATTGTAATCAATGTTATAAATAGGATAGGGTAGAGTAAACATATCGGTTTTTCCATTATTAGCTGGGAGTTTACCATCTTGAGTATCCTTCATTGTAATGGGAGATGCATTTTCTTTCTCTGGATGGTTTGCAACTGGGGTATTCTTGGACTGACCACTAGGTCTACTCTTCTCAATAGGGACTTTGGGAGCAGGTGCCCTCACAGGGTGGACATCTTCCTTGGTCTGATCTACAGGCTTCATCACACTTGCAAGTGGCCCCTTGTTTCGTGTGTGGATTTCATTAGTGTGGATTTCTGCCATACTGTCTCCTTGGTCATCATCGTTCTCATTTGTATAGAAATCCCATAGTATGTTGATTTGAGATTCTTCTTCCAAGGGCTCTTCTACTTGGTATTCTTCCTCATCTTCTTGTTCTGGCTCGAGGTCCACTATAGGTTCTTCTTGGTTAAGGAGTGATCCAATAAGAGCCAACTCTTCTGTATTTAAATTCCCTTCATTGGGTGGAGCAGGCAGTGCAAGTGGACCATGACTATCTTTTGCCTTCTTACGATAGAAAGGTTAGGTTTTCTGTTGTTATACTCTCCTCCACTCCCACTTGTACTCTCTCCAGAATTCCTTTTCATATCAATGGCTGTATTTTTCAACTTCTTAATGATTCGATGCAAACCTTCTACATCTGTGGTATCCTTTTCTTTGGTTTCAACCCCTTTTTTATCACTCCCATTATTATTCTTTGATGCTTGAGAGGCTTTCTTTTCTCTGGTTGTATGATGGCATGCTATGAGACTGAACATTTCATTCTCGACTTTTACTACTTCATTGATAGCACCCTGTAAGGTTTGTGCGTTACTCCTTTTGACCCACATCGCAGTAGGGACAAGGAGATCAGTGATGTAGAATTCCATGAGCACCTCCTCAGTAGGTCTAGTGGTGGTCGGGATTCTATTGAATAAGGTTTTGAACCGGATGTTAAAATCATTAACCTTTTCTTTGGTCTCCATTTTCAAATGAGATAGTTCTAGAACTAAGACAGCAAGGGTTTCTGTCATCGCCATACTTGTCTAAAAGGGCTCGTTGAAAGGCATCCCACAAGGTGATCGATCTGGTTCTCAAGCTAAAGTACCACGTGGAAGCTGCACCAATCAGGGTGAAAGGGAATAAGTGACATATTATATCTTCATTAGCCACCCCTAGCATGCGCACGGATAGGAAGGAGTGAATATGGTTATCGGCGGTGGCTCCCTTCCTAAGGTCGAATTTAGGCAGTACTCTTTCTGCATTCTTGGGTAAGGGATGCTGCTACCCAGGTATCGCTATGGCATCCTGAGCGAGCCAGGGAGGAAGTGCTCCTGGAGGAGGTGGGAGTTGGTTTCCACCTGGTTGAGGAATATTAGCCATATAAAGGATAGGGATGTTCTAGTTGAGGGTTTCTTCATTAGGATTTTCCAAATCAGGCCAGGGATTGTCTTCAGAAGGGGAATCCTCAGGAATTTCTTCCCAAGGAGAGTTGATACTCTGCAAAGAATCAAGCATAATTTCTTCAAGAGAAGGGGCTACAGATGTCCCTTCGTTTATGTGATAGACCCTTGGTTTTCTTTTTGCTGTTGGAGGTAAAGACTGAAAGATAGGGAGCTGTGATAGGGAATGAGCATAAGCATGAGTAAGTCTTATGATTGGTTTTTCTTGAGTGACAAGATACTCCCACAGTGTCTCTTCTTCGAAATGAGGCTTTTTCGAATAAGAGGAAGGGTCTTTTCAACCTTCACAATCCATGCATTAATCTTTTTGAATCCATGCATGGCACTTATAAATGAAATCTTGAAAAGCTGTGGATGGCGGTTCAAGCCCTCCTTCTAGTGCCAATTTGTTGACATGGTGACTTTTCACTATACCAACAAGGGGAGCTAACCCGATCACAGACCCTAATTAGGCCTACTTTCATTTGGAATGGCTAGTTTTAATGGGTTTTAAGGGACCCCTTGAACTGTAATAGGTGTTGAAAGATTGCTTCTGAGAAGAGGACTTCAATTAAATCAACAAAATAAAATAGCTAACCACTATGTATTAAATCCTATCTACACTACTTCTAACTACTCTAATCTAGTCCTAATTATCCTAATCTATCCTATAGGAGCGAAACAAAAGGAGGTTAAACATCATATATAAATCCCAAGTCCAAACAAATCAATTACTGGTCAACATAAGAACAAGGTTGTATTCAATCCTTATCACAATGCAATTACTTATATAGGAATATACATTCCATTCCATACAAATAACACTTGCAACTGATGTTCAACAAAGTCTGAAATCAGCGACCTTTCATGAATTATCGATGCTATTGAATTACATTCAAATAACCAGTAATAACCATGAATTTCTAGTTATCAATATGCATAAAACAAATCACATTTGTCTTTATACAAGCAACAACACACTGATTCTAAACATATCATAGAAACGGGAAAATAAATCTGAAACAAAAGGCTCCTTCTTGAACCAAACAATCTTCTTTATTCACAATAAATCAAAGTTGTTTTTCTCCAAAAAAAAATCCCTTCTCTCCTATCTGGAAGTAATATTTATGCCTCAGGCCCCAACACTTTGTCTTCCCATATTCTTTTTAATATACCGGTCCGAATAAATAGATGTAAAGCCATCGGTGTCACTGCTGAAACGTAGAAGGGGTTTCCTGTTGGTGGAGCACTTCATTTCCTGGTGAAATGAATAGATGTTGATTAGAGGATGATGACTGTGTGTCATCTCTTCATGATGAGATCGAGGGCACTTTTCCTTTAGGAACACACAGGAAATGCGTGGAACTTGATTGACAATGGCTAAGGCTGCTTCTTTGAATGGAACACATCCGCTCATGCATATTTCATCTGGAGCCATACTTGATGCCTATGCACTTGTCCTTCAACCTTTCTTGCCTTCTTTCGATCCTTGCCTGCAGAGATAACCAACCTCAGTCATACTCATATAAATATGATAAAATGCTTAAAAACACCAATCTTGCCTTCATGAAGCGTTTATAACATCATAAAGAATAAATGTGAAGGAATTGGCTCCCTTTTTTTTTATTCACATATCGATTAAGTCCCACAAGAAAAGACTCAGTTAACATTGAAAATCACCGTAAAAAAGAACCGGGTGGTATATCGAAAGGGGTCATAAGTGGTAACCGGTATTGAGAGGACGACCCCGATTCCATTCTCCAAACAACACGTAGCATATAGGAGGAAAGAGGATACCTCTTTTCAGGCAGGTGCTCCTCGAGCAACTTGTTTACCCGAAATCTGTGTGGACCTTTGGATCCACGAAGGGTAGATCAACAGTGGAGGGCCTTAACACAGGAAAACACAGAAAACCCCATGGTCAGGCTATACAGTGGACTTCAAAATTTATAGATTGGAACCTATATCATATCGGGTCCGCCATATGGGCTTTTACATTAAAAATCACAACCGCAACGTTTTACTGAATACACAGGAATATACGTGAAATGCCGTGTCTGGGTGTACAATCGGACTTCAAATTTTATATGTTTGAACCTAGAATTATTGGTGGGTCTGGTCATCACCCCTTCGCTAACTGCATAACCCCTGGGCTTCGCTGATTCCGATAAAAGATCGGGGAAGGCGGACCCAAAAAAAAAAAAAAAATATATATATATATATATATATATATATATATATATATATATATATATATATATATATATATATATATATATATATACTACACTTAATAGCCCTGGCGGGTCCTCAATGTGTGATCTTCTTTGAAAAGGCCCGACCTTAACACTTTTTGTAAAACATAAGATTAAATGGGAAAACCCGCATCCGTCCATAAGGCCAGACTTGAAATAATATATACCCGAATTCATAATCATCGGTGGGTCTAGTATACCATGGCACTGTATATATATATATATATATATATATATATATATATATATATATATATATATATATATATATATATATATATATAGAGCTGCAACTAGGGTCTCTCACACCGCTAATTATTCCACATTAATAAGTCAATCCAGGAACGTTTTGTTATTGCAAGAAGTAGCTCAATCCGAGGCTATTTGTCCGAGTAATGCTTAGTAGTACAGGGTTGAGAAGATCAAAGGAAAACAGATGCTAAGCTGTAACTAAACTAACCTAAAAGATGGAGTCACACAAAACAGTTGGTCAGTCAAGGGTACGGAAACAATATCCCATCCCTTTAGAAACTGATTAAAGAAGGGAAATTAGAGCATGGACTTATAGGTCTGGGAGCTAAGCAGCGTCTTGCTGAGGCTCACTACAGCCTTAGGCCTTTTCTCACACCAAAGCAACAAAGGCAGGTAAATAAATCAGCGGAAAGTAAAATGGAACAGAGAAATGGAAATGGGACAACAATAAATGGAACAGCAGTAAAATGGAACAACAGTAATCAAATGGAACAGCAGTAATCAAATGGAACAGCAATAATCAAATGGAACATCAATAATCAAATGGAACAGCAATAATCAAATGGAACAGCAACCCTTAATGATTTATGAAACAACAACCATCACCCGTATGTACATGTTCTACATTAATATAGCAATCTGAGAGGATTGAATGATACAACTATGTTTCTAAACAGAATGAAGCTACTCTCAAATCCCACGCATATTGTTTAACATAAATCCAATGACAGTAACATTCATACCAGTACCCTGTTACAGAAATGGCTGAATAAAGATACAATCCGACCCTGTGTAAATCTAGTTATACAGTGCAGAATCTTTACATAGAGAAATCATTCATTCATTAAACATAACAGAGCATAGCGTATCATATAAAGAATTCATCAGACTGCTAAGTAATGAAGATAAACAAACCACACACAAATCACCATATAATGATACAAAAGCAAGTGTCCTTTGGAGCCGGGCCCTTAGCTACCAATGGTACACTGCCTTAAATTACTCCAGACGCAGAGACGGAATAAACACCAAGTCTTTTATATTAATCGCATCCACAAAAGTATAACAAATTCAGGTCTCAATGAGACTCAATGATTCAATCCTCCCATTGCTTAATGATGCTGTGCCATTATATAACAGAAATGACGAAGATATCTAGATAATCAGAGATAAGTAAAGCAGCGATCCCTCAGGATCGAAGATCCTGAAGGATTCGCTAATCGTTCAATCTTTCTTGCTTTTGCCGAGCCGGTATCCCGCATTCTTTTCCTGGACTATTCAATTCCGATTTTGCTTGATCGTGTCCGCATGCGGTCCCCTACTGGAGGAACATCAGTTATTTTTCCTCTGCTTCTCGCTTTTGGGCGGGAACTCCTTGCTCGCATGTCTTCCTGCATAGAAAACGTCAATTATTAGCACTTGAGCTTCCTTTGTCTATTTTTGCACATTTTATCAAAATCCTTTATCTTCTTCGAATTCCTCATGCAGAAAGGTTACAATTATTATTGAAAAACCACTAGATTGCTAGTCAAAAGCATACCTTCCAGGTGCTCCACACACCCCCCTGCTTACCCTGTTTCATGGCCTCATGAAAACATTGTAGTTGACATGCAAGGCGGTGAGAGAATAGGCCGGAGAAGGGATCTCGTGAGGAGGCCGACAACCGTGATGAGCAACTAGATTATCAAAGAACTGATCTATTTGATCTGCAGGCATCTCATACAAGGCCTAATATCCGGGTGCAGGGTGCCAAATAATTGGACTACGAAATCGATACCCTAACCAGGATGGCCCTGCTTGCAGAATCCGTTCCCCATAAAGGTTCAATCGGCTGGCAGCCAGCTCAAAATTCTCATATTTAAATGGTTCCCTGAGCTGGATGCTTGGACTAGAGGTCCGGTATCGAAATTTTGCAGCATCGAGGGCAAGATCTTTAATAGTCAGGAAATATTCCAGACCATTTCGGATCAAGTCTTTGTGCATGGGTCCTATTATCTCAATGACACCTGGGATCCTCATAAGACTCCTATGCTCTCTCCATAGCGTCACTGGGTCTCTAGGTTCAGCTCATATCCACAAATCTAGGCTATTTTCTTGTCTCTGAAAGGTGTTATAAGCTCTGAGCCATTTCACCTGATTAACCCCAAATGAGATGAAGGCTTGGAATTGTATATCGCCAACAAAACGGCCAGGATTTAAATCAGTTTCCTGGTCTAGCACAAGGTTGTGCAAGTAAAACTTGCACAATAACCTTTGAACCTTAACCCCATAATGCTTGCAACAGTCTATAAAATCATTAACAGTGTTGATGTGGATAGGTGCTCCTGCCCTAACGGCTTTTATTTTCAATCTCAAATATCTTTCAAGCAAAAATAAAGCATAATTTTTAGCAGGGGCCCTACAAGTCAAAACGTCATTATATAAGGAACACACAGTGTCCATCTGCTTAACAACACTATCTAATCGACGAGTTACCTTAGCAACCTTTTCTTGTTCCTTCTGCCACCCCTCAAAGGCTTGGCTTTCGGATTGACTAATATTCCGAAGTTGCTGTTGTAATTCTTCATATTTCTCCCGGGGGATTGCTTGCTTTCTTAGTTGTTCAGCTTCTTGTTGGGCTTGTTTCATCATCCTGTGCAAGTTTCTCGTTTTTGGATCCTTGTTCCATTGAGCCGTAGAGGCCGGGAATTTTTCCTGCAACTTTTTATTATGCTGTTTAGAGTTCAGAACCCGAATAACCCCTGAGGGTGGTGCCTCTGTTTGGGTCTCCTTATTCTCTTTCTCCTTCTTGACACGAATGAAAGGCTGCTGAGGTCCCCCTGTCATTGGAACATCTTGTTGTTCTTCTCTCTTAATTGGAATGTCAGTTTGTTCTCCAGGGTCGGATAGAACAACAATCTATTCCTCTATGTTATTTGGAACAGCACCCTGTTCCTCATTAATATTTGGAACAACAGACTGTTCCTCGGCAGTAGGTCTTCTGATGGGCTTTCGACCAATAAAACGAGTTCTTGTCCTCGGGGTTTTTGCTGTAGTGGCCCTCCTCCTTTTCCTTGAGGTCCTTTGTATTCTCAAATCGGCTTTCAGAATTCGAATTTGCTGCCGGAGCCTGGCTATAGTACCCAACAACCTCTGCTGTTTCTTTCTTAATTTCTTAATCTCCTTTACCTCGGCAGAGGGTTTGACCCTTAAGCCCGCTCCTTCTTCATCTGGGATATCTTCCGGCGTCCTGGGGACAGACTATCCCTGATTGTTGTCTTCAATTTCATTTTCATAACCAGGCGGGTTTTCTTCTCCTGCCTTTTCTGCATGTGCTTCCTCTGGTAGTTCTTCCTCTGCGGGACTGTTAGGGACGCCTGCTGTGCTGGAGGGCTGGCCATATTCCCCCATATTGGCCAGAACTGCTGCCAATTCCTCCTCACCTACAGGGTCCTACAACGGGCTACGCCCTGGCTGTGCTATTTCTTCTTCTTGATTGCCCTGTTCTGTAACCCTTTCTTCCTCAGAGTGCTCATTTTCTTGATTGTTCTGCTCGGCGGCCATTGCTTCCTCAGAGTGCTCATGTTCTTGGTTGCTCTGTTCGATAACCATTTCTTCCCCTTCCGGCTGGCTAGTCCCAGGCCCTGATTGCTCCACATTTCCTTCGGAAGGTCCTCCTTCTTGTTCTGGGGGTTCGTCCGCAATTTCAATTGGCAGGGTCGTTGCTTCCTGAATTCTTTCCAACCTTCCTCGTATCCGGGCCAGCTGAGCTGACTTCCTTGGTCTCTCAGGTAGGTCGGGCGTGCCAACAGGTTCTCTGGATTCCTCTGGTCGTTCTGGCGTGTCGGAAGGTTGTTTCCGTTTTGAAGCGGCATGTCTTTCTGTTGCTGTCTTCTTGCGTTTCTCTAATCGTTCCGGCGTGCTAGAGGACTGTGCAGGTTTTTGGGGTGGTGCAGCCGATCCTCCTTCGACTATTGCGATCAATTCCTCCCAGGTGCTTTGCTGTTGAGTGAGACTGTGGCTCACTATCAACCGAATCAGCCCATGGTGGCTAACGACTGCATCTATGTGCTGGGCCTTTCTCAGGTTTCGGGCCGCGTCATGTAGTAGCGAATTTAAAAGTGCAGGGAGATTTACAAAACATTTTCCTTTTAAAACAGCTAAAATTTTCAAGTGACGAGGTCTTACCACGTCTTTTCTCCCTTCGCAGGTGATATAACTTTGTACTGTCTTCGCTAGCTCGGTCCAGGGTTCCCCTAGTGTTGCCGGCAGAACTCCTTTCCCTTTGACTGTCAAGCTTTGGCCTTCGTCCTGGAAAATTTCCATAGCTTTTTGTAACCTTTCCTTCTTCGGCATCCATATGGATCCAGCAGCTGGTAATCCTGAAACTTCTGCGATAATATCCTCTGTAACCGCTATCCGCTTCCCTCCTACTATGGAGTAATTTTCCTGCAAATTCTGCAGGAATTCCAACGCCACGGCTTCATTTAATTCTTGCAGGCGGCTGAAGTAATTCAACCACCCTACGTTTTCCAGAATTTCGCGAGCAGCAGCGGAAACTGTCAACTTGTGAGGTTCACTTCGGACCGTCTTTCCGCCCATGATTCTTCTCATAAATGGAACAACAACTGCTTGCGGTGTTTGCAACGCAGAGAGGATGATCACCGAGCATGCAACTAAAAAAAAGATCGTGGATGGCAATTTCCGTAGAATGGAAGCATCATACCGTTAAACCATGTCATTCCTTCGTACATTGTCTTGCCCGAATGGTGTGCAGCCACGTAATCATGGAGTAATGAGATTACCTTCCCCCCCACGATCTGATAGGCTGTCCCCAGCCGTCAAAGAGAGGAGCAGCAGCCAGTCGGAGGTCCAATCGTAAAGTACAACATATGAAATTATGCCATGTTTTAGAAAAACAACGAAATGCCGAAACCGAGGCAAAAAGGTAGATCGCATTTTGCATAAGAGCCTGCGTGATATAATGAGGAACTAGGGGATGGGACGTCTGTCAAGCGTACGAAGTCTCCAGTGGTCACTATCAGTTCCGTTGCCATGATTGGTGGTAATAAATATTCATGCGATATATACATCGGGTGTGACATATGATCTTTGTAAAGGATAAGAGACAGAAAAATTTTAATATCATACCTGTTGGTGTAATTATTACGACTTCTATGCCATTAACAGAGCTCTGCTGCCAACAGGTGTTCATAACCTTGGCAGAGTTGTTTATTTCACCCTCCGGAACCATGATCCTTTGTGTATATTCTGAAGAGTGCTTTGTCAAAATGCAGGCCATTATGCTGGTTTGGTGACCAGATAGCCATAATGCCATTCACAAGGTAGGCGCGAAACGTGGTCAGGCCGGCTCGCGATGAGACCTCCTGTTCCAAGGTTTGCTTGTTAATTTACCTTCAGACCATATCCCTGGTGTGGTGGCTGTTATGGGAATGCCACTTCGCTTCCACCCTTATGATCATGGTAGGCCGGCTCTGAATGAGACCCCCTATCCTGCATTTGACAATTTTCATATTTTGTTTTTGTTTTCTTTTGCAGAGCAGCTCTCTTGTTTATTTTCACATAAGGGTGGTTCCGCACTCCTTAAGAGCGGGGAATGGTGGAAGAAGTCTTACGATCCCAACAGATAGATATAAATCGTTCGTTCTTACTCCTAAGTAATGATAAAAAAAAAGATTTTTAGGGGAATCATCATGATAAAGATCACCAATGACAATGGTACCGGTAAATGACAATGACAGCGAAGATGAAAAGTTCACGTCCCTCCTCTTGTCCTCTTATACATACTGGCTTCATAGTGATAGTGATTTATGATGTGCTGATTTCGGTATATCATGGCTTATGTTCACCGCATAAGTTCATTGCTGTATTTACAAGATTGAGGAGAACATGGGGCAGAGCATCCTCCATAAGGGCAAAAATATGGCGATGGCATTCCTGAGAGAAGTATTGATTCGTAGGATACCATTTCTTTGAGAGGAACAACGGAAAATCGCAAATGCTGTTCCTTTTGAGAAAGGAACATCAATGACACTCAAATGTTGTTCCTTTTGAAAAGGAACAGCAGACACACTCAAGTGCTGTTCCTTTTCGCAAAGGTACAGCAGGAACACACAAGTGTTGTTCCTTTTTGGAAAGGAACAGCAGAAACACACAAGTGCTGTTCCTTTTCGCAAAGGAACAGCAAAAACACACAAGTGTTGTTCCTTTTCGCAAAGGAACAGCAAAAACACACAAGTGCTGTTCCTTTTTGCAAAGGAACAACAAAAACACACAAGTGCTGTTCCTTTTCGCAAAGGAACAGCAAAAAGCACACAAGTGCTGTTCCTTTTCACAAAGGAACAACAAAAACACACAAGTGTTGTTCCTTTTCGCAAAGGAACAGCAAAAAGCACACAAGTGCTGTTCCTTTTCGCAAAGGAACAACAAAAAAACACAATTGTTGTTCCTTTTTGCAAAGGAACAGCAAAAAGCACACAAGTGTTCTTCCTTTTCGCAAAGGAACAGCAAAAAACACAAGTGCTGTTCCTTTTCGTAGAGGAACAGCAAAAAACACAAGTGTTGTTCCTTTTCGCAAAGGAACAGCAAAAAACACAAGTGCTATTCCTTTTCGCAAAGGAACAACAAAAAACACAAGTGCTGTTCCTTTTCGCAAAGGAACAGCAAAAAGCACACAAGTGCTGTTCCTTTTCCCAAAGGAACAGCAAAAACACAAGCGCTGTTCCTTTTCGCAAAGGAACAGCAAAAAAACACAAGTGTTGTTCCTTTTCGCAAAGGAACAGCAAAACACTTGGAGTAAAAAAAAAAAATCAAGGAAACATATATACAAGATATTATGTACAAGTTATAAAATGAATTTCTTAAGCTATAGGTGAGGAAGATTTCGCTTCCTCTGCTAAGATTTCCATATCAGTATCTTGTCGCAGCTGTTGACAGAAGGATTCCCGAGTGAGTGGCTTTCGATAAAGGCGAACTCGGTGGCCATTTACTTTGAATGCATATCCAGAACCGTCAATTGTGATCAGGGTAAGGGTCCCATTGTCATGTACCTTCTGGATTTCGTATGGTCCTAACCATCGAGTCTGGAGTTTCCCCGGCAAGTCCTGAAATCGAAAGTCATATAATAGAGCCCAGTCTCCTTCATGAAAGACTTTATTCTTGATAAGTGCATCATGCCATTTAGCTCACTGTTGTTGAATTAATGCTGTATTTTGTAATGCAGAGAGCCTGATTTCGTCCAATTCATTAATTTGTTGTAATCGATTGATTTGTGCCTCACTCAGATCTAGGCCGACTTCCTGTGCAGTTCGTAGCGTTCGGATTTCGAATTCTATGGGGAAAATTGGCTGCTTTCCAAACACTAATTGATAAGGTGAATAGCCTGTAGTACTTCTCCATGTGGTTCTGTAAGCCCACAGTGCCTTGGGTAGTCGCGTGGCCCAATCACGCCTATGCGATGCAATGGTCTTTGTTAAAATTGATTCTATTACCTTATTGCTACTCTCTACTTGCCCATTTGCCTGCAGATGGTATGGGGTAGTGATCTTATGTTGGACATGATAATTGTTAAGTGTTGCAGTTAATTTATTTCCAACAAATTGTGGTCCACCATCGGTGATTAGTTCTCTCGGAAGTCCATAACGTACAAACAAATGGAAAAAGAATTGTATCACAGAGTCTTCTGTAGCCCTAGGTAATGATTCGGCCTCGACCCATTTAGTAACATAGTCTGTCACCACCAGAATGTATGTCTTCTGATTTGATGATGGATTGATGGGCCCAACGAAGTCCAGAGCCCATCGTTCAAATGGCTCAATGACCAATTGTGGTCTCAGAGGCATTTCATCGGCTTGGCCAGGTCTTCCTGCTCCCTGGCAGCTGTCACAGGCTTGTGCAAATTTTTTCACATCCTTGAAAATTGTAGGCCAATAGTATCCTGTCTGCAATACTTTATGTGCTGTTCTTTTTTCAGCGAAATGTCCCCCATATGGCCCGTCGTGGCAAGCTTTTAGAATGTCGAAGATTTCGTCTTCTCGAATACACCTTCTGATTTGCATGTCTGCCCCTGTATGGAACAAATGGCCTCCAATCCACGAAAACCGAGTGCTCTTCTGAACAATCTGCTTGCGTTCCTGAGGGGTTAAGTGTTTTGGTAGCTTACCGACTGCAAGGTAATTAGTGACATCACCATACTAGGGTGTTTGAACAGCAACAGCAAACAGGTGCTCGTCAGGAAATTGATCTTACACTGTTGCTGTTTCAATTGCTTTCGGTATTCGTGAGAGGAAATCAACTACAGGGTTCTCCTTGCCAGGTCGATCCTTGATTGTGATGTCGAACTCCTGCAATAAGATCAACCATCTGGTTATTCTAACTTTCGTAACAGGTTTATTTGCCAAATATTTGATAGCAGAATGATCTGTATATAACACAACGGGATAGCCTGTGATATAATGTCTAAATTTGTTAACAACATGTATTACAGCCAGGAATTCCTTTTCAGTTACAGTATAATTGAGTTTGGCAGAGGATAAATTTTTGCTGATATAGTAGATAGCGTATGGTCTCTTATCCTCTTCTTGCCCTAGGACTGCACCAATTGCTGTGTCCGAGGCATCAGATGAGATTTGAAATGACAAATTCCAGTTGGTTCCTCGAAGGACTGGGGTTGTTGATAGAAGCTTCTTCAATTCCTTAAAAGCCTGGTCGCATTTTTCTATCCACAAGAAATCAACATTGCCAGTTAAAGCATATAGAGGTGCAGCAATATGTGAGTAATGTTCTATAAATCGTCTGTAATACCCAGAAAAGCCAAGAAAACTGCATACCTCTGTTTGAGTAGTGAGGGTAGGAATAAGCAAAAGAATCTGGATTTTAGCCAGGTCTACCTGGATGTCGGCTGCTGAGATATAGTGCCCTAGAATGAGCCCTTCTGTCATCATCATGTAACACTTTTCGTGGCTCAGACAAAGTCTGGTAGCGATACAACGTTGTGGGACTTTTTCCAGGGTATCTAGAGCTGGGTCAAAATCATCTCCGTATGGTGTAAAATCGTCCATATACACTTCAAGTCCATCATTTATCAGATCTGCGAAGATACTAAGGACAGCCCTTTGGAATGTAGCAGGGGCATTACATAGGCCGAAGGGCAAAACTCGATAGGCAAACGTTCCCCAAGGGCAAGTAAAGGTAGTTTTATCCTGGTCTTCAGGGGCAATTTGGATTTGGTTATATCCGTTGAAGCCATCCAGGAAAGAAAAGAATTTCTTTCCTGCCAAAGTGTCCAATACTTGATCTATAAACGGGAGAGGGAAGTGATCCTTCTGTGTGGCTTTATTTAACTCCCTGTAATCTACGCAAATCCTCCATTTTCTGTTTTTCTTGGGTACCACCACCAGGGGAGAGACCCACTTGCTGTCGGAGATGGGATAAATAAAATTAACATCTAGAAGTTTCTGAAGTTCGGCTTTTACTACCTCTTTTAGATGGGGGTTAAGTCTTCTTTGCGGCTAACGAACAGGTTTTGCATCTTTTTCTATGTAGATGTGGTGGGTGCATAATTGGGGATCGATCCCTTTCATGTCAGGGTAATCCCACGCAAATGCTCCTTGATATTTTCGTAACAGATTTACAAGTTTTGCTTCTTGGTCTGGTGTAAGGTTAGCGTTGATATTTAGGGCCTTACCAGGTTCAATTTCCACTACTTTACTATTGGCAACAACAGTCACTGGTATTGTTTGGTCATGTGCGTCTTTCAAAGGGTCTTCCTCTAGCTCACTATCAAATGCTGCCTCTATCATAAAACACTGTGTGTGAGATCTAGATTCAGTTTGAATAATGAAGTTATTGATGGCATCATCTTCTATTTGATCTTTAAAATCTAAAGCCTTCTGTACAGTCAATGGGGCTCTGATATTGTTAGTAAGGTATGACACAAGATACTGATTGGTTTTGATCATTGGCAGGCTTGGCTGTGCTGGAGGATATAGAACTAGATTCTTAACATCTGGTCCCTTAGTTATAGTCATGTTTCCCTACCGGGAACCAGTGTAGGCATCGGCAGTAGCAAGCCAAGGTCTTCCTAATATTAGCGGATGTCCATCCAGTCGGGTTTTTGGATTAATTATCAGGAAATCAGTTGGATATTCCTAGGAGTCTACAGAAACCATGACATCGTATAGAGTGCCTTCTAGTCGAACTACAGATCGATCTGCCAATTCTAGCAAAGTAGAAGTAGGTTCTACTGATGTGATGCCAAGCTTTTGACAGGTAGAGGTTGTCAAAATATTGATTGCAGCTCCTAGATCAACTAAAGTGTTAGTCAGGGTTTGGCATAGATTTGGACAGTCACAATTGGATTTCCGGGATCTTCATATTTGATAGGTGTCTCTTTTCCCAATAATAAGTCAGATAAGGTGCCAACTACTTGGACTCTTGGGTTAGTGGTTGTATTCCTCCTTGATTTTTTTATGCACAGTTCTTTTATAGTTTTTGCGTATATAGGAATATCTTGAATGGCCTGGAGGAATGGAATTTTTATGTACAGGTTTTGTAACTCTCCCAGAATGTCAAAGTCTGGATGTTGTACTAGTCGTGGTATGACTAATCGTTCCAGGAAAGGAGGAGAGGATGTATTTGTTTGTTGATGGGTTTGTTCCTTATTTACACCCTCTTGTTGTGGTGGTTGTTCTATTGGTAACTGATCTTCAATGTGAACTGTTTTGTCTCCCTCTGTTTCTATGATACGTCCAGACCGTAACTGAAGGTCATTGTACTCCCTTAGGTCAAGTCCAGTTTCTGATGTTTCTATAATTTGGAGGGATTGGACTGGTCTATTATTAGGATTGGGATTGGGCTGGGCTGGGAGTTGCGGCCTTAGATTAGACTGGGGGTTTTGTTGTAAGGCTGGCAGAGTCGGTTGAGGGAGTGGAATAGTTCCTGTTGACTGATATGTCGATCTTGGCCAATTTGTCTGCCAGGGTGAACCTTGTGAAGTAGGGGGAATCCATTGCAGAGGGTATGAGTTATTCTGCCTATATGGTGGAGTGTAAGGAAAATTTGGCCATTCGAATTGGCTTGTCTGATTCATCCATGGATTTGGAGAGGGAAACGGCTGTGATGACCAATTCGGGACTGGGGGTGTAGATTGGTTTTGCCACATACCATATTGCTAAGCATTATACTGCGGAGGCTGGAAAGAAGAAGTTGGGTCCGAAAACATACCAGATTGCCTAGGTTTCCATTGGCGACGTTGGTTAACAAAGTATGCTGGTTCTGATTCTTCTTCTGCTTCCTTGTATAAAGCCTTCAATCCAGGAAGTGAGGGGTAGCTCTCAGTAAGGTGGTCTTTCGTACAGATAGCACATGCTTGAACTGTATCTAGCAGACATTCCTTGTGGCTGTGTTTTCTTCTGCATCGAGGGCAGAAAATTGCCAGATTTTGCTCCGCCTCCATTTGCTTTTGTTTAGCCTACACAATATCAAGCTGAGTAGTTAATGTCCCCAGAATATCAGTTTTAAAATTTTCTAATAAATTCCCTAGTTCTACACGTGTTACCCCTTCTGTTGATATTTTGTTGTCTTTAACAAACCTATCATATTCTATTGATTTTATCCTTGTGCTGCCTCTTGAACTCCTGATGCATAAATTAATGATATCAGCAAAATTCTCTTGGTAAATATCCCCTTTTCCCATGATATTCAATGTTTCAATCCACTACTCTTTCATTCCTCTAATCAATGCAGTTTTCAACACATTATCGGGCAGAGGTAGTGATGCATAGGGAGATCTCTGTAAATGATACTGGAAACGTTCTACGTATTCTTCCAAAGTTTCATTTGGTCTGGCCGTCATTTGGAAAATTTCATCTTTTAGCTCTCTCGATCTACAATAATCCTGATATTTTTTAAGAAAGGATTCTTTCATTTGCTCCCAGTTGTTTATGACTCCACCACCTAAACCCATGAACCATCTCAGAGCTGCTCCTTTTAAAGTGGAGGGGAACAGTTTTAATTTCTGGGGGTCAGTGGTGTAATCGTACCCTCTACATAGCACATCGAATTCAAATAAAAATGCATCGGGGTCTTCTGATGTAAGTCCATGAAACGCCGGGATGTGTTGAAGAGGTATTGCTTTCATGGGTGCATTTGCAGCAGAATCTACTATAGGATATTGCAATGTAGAAGTTTGAGCATTTGGCTGATTCTGCGCCATTGGATCAAATATGTGCCAATATCCTTCCAGAATTTCTAGGAGGGTATTCCTAGGTTGAGAAGGGACGACCTTGGCAGGAACTGTTTTAATGACACTTCCCTTATCTGGGATCTCTGTCTGAGGGAATGGAGTGCCTTCAAGGTTAACTTTGGCCGCGCTTCCCCTGTCTGGGCTGTTTAACAATTGGATTATCCTAGAAAGAGACCTTGGTTCCTCTATTTCTCCTGTTTCCCCTTCTCCTTCAAAAATATTACTTAAATTCCCTTCTTGCAGCCGTTCTGACACAGAATTTTCAATTTCTTGGAAGTCCTGTTCATCAGTCCAACTATGCACCTCAGCGTAGGCTCCAGATGGTGATGTTGTAGCCTGAAGGGAACTAGTAGGCTGCTTAGAATGAGCCTTTCTGAGGCCTACTGACGGCTGAGATTCGGTTTTCTTATAGATTTCGTCTATGAAGGTTGTTCGGCCAAGGGTCACCGGTCCTTTGGCTTTTTCAGGTTTGACTGAAGGTTTGATATTCTTTTCTAGCTTTTTCTGCTTATTTATGCACTCTAGAAACTACTAAATCCTATTCAACCAGCAATTCTGCTAAGAGAGTGGACGGTGGAGCAGGGCTTTTACATGCTCCGTACGCAGGTTCTTACCTTCCGTTTTTAAAATCCAACTCCCCCCTAGCAGCTTTGCGCACTACTCTGTAAAGGGCAAATGGCTATACTCCTTCCCTGGCAACGGCGCCAAAATGTAGAGCTGCAACTAGGGTCTCTCACACTGCTAATTATTCCACATTAATAAGTCAATCTGGGAATGTTTTGTTATTGCAAGAAGTAGCTCAATCCGAGGCTATTTGTCCGAGTAATGTTTAGTAGTACAGGGTTGAGAAGATCAAAGGAAAACAAATGCTAAGCTGTAACTAAACTAACCTAAAAGATGGAGTCACACAAAACAGTTGATCAGTCAAGGGTACGGAAACAATATCCCATCCCTTTAGAAACTGATTAAAGAAGGGAAATTAGAGCATGGACTTATAGGTCTGGGAGCTAAGCAGCGTCTTGCTGAGGCTCACTACAGCCTTAGGCATTTTCTCACACCAAAGCAACAAAGGCAGGTAAATAAATCAGCGGAAAGTAAAATGGAACAGCGAAATGGAAATGGGACAGCAATAAATGGAACAACAGTAAAATGGAACAGCAGTAGTCAAATGGAACATCAGTAATCAAATGGAACAGCAATAATCAAATGGAACAACAATAATCAAATGGAACAGCAATAATCAAATGGAACAACAACCCTTAATGATTTATGAAACAACAACCATCACCCGTATGTACATGTTCTACATTAATATATCAATCTGAGAGTATTGAATGATACGACTATGTTTCTAAACAGAATGACACTACTCTCAAATCCCACACATATTGTTTAACATAAATCCAATGACAGTAACATTCATACCAGTACCCTGTTACAGAAATGGCTAAATAAAGATACAATCCGACCCTGTGTAAATCTAGTTATACAGTGCAGAATCTTTACATAGAGAAATCATTCATTCATTAAACATAATAGAGCATAGCGTATCATATAAAGAATTCATCAGACTGCTAAGTAATGAAGATAAACAAACCACACACAAATCACCATATAATGATACAAAAGCAAGTGTCCTTCGGAGCCGGGCCCTTAGCTGCCAATGGTACACTGCCTTAAATTACTCCAGACGCAGAGACGGAATAAACACCAAGTCTTTTATATTAATCGCATCCACAAAAGTATAACAAATTCAGGTCTCAATGAGACTCAATGATTAAAGTTTGTTCTCGAACTGTAAAATTACAAAAACAATCCTCCCATTGCTTAATGATGCTATGCCATTATATAACAGAAATGACGGAGATATCTAGATAATCAGAGATAAGTAAAGCAGCGATCCCTCAAGATCGAAGATCCTGAGGGATTCGCTAATCGTTCAATCTTTCTTGCTTTTGCCGAGCCGGTATCCCACATTCTTTTCCTGGACTATTCAATTCCGATTTTGCTTGATCGTGTCCGCATCCGGTCCCCTACTGGAGGAACAACAGTTATTTTTCCTCTGCTTCTCGCTTTTGGGCGGGAACTCCTTGCTCGCATGTCTTCCTGCATAGAAAACGTCAATTATTAGCACTTGAGCTTCCTTTGTCTATTTTTGCACATTTTATCAAAATCCTTTATCTTCTTCGAATTCCTCATGTAGAAAGGTTACAATTATTATTGAAAAACCACTAGATTGCTAGTCAAAAGCATACCTTCCAGGTGCTCCACAATATATATATATATATATATATATATATAACCCTTGGACTCGCCATATGTGATAAGCGATTGGGGGGGGTGGACCTGATAAAATATATATCATGGTTAATATAGCCATCGGGTCCGGAAGACATATGCGCCTTTTATATATATAGCCTTGGGCTTGGCCGATAGTGATTTGCGATATAACTCCAAACCCAAAATATATGAATTTGGGTTGATAATGTTGTTGGGTCCGGAAGGAAACAATGCATAATGTTAATTGCGATAAGCCAAAAAAAAGGGCTTTATGCATGTTTTGCAAAGTATTTCCACTATAAAGAGTTATGATGGGAAAAATGATGTGATAGAAGGTTTTGAGGGCTGAAAAGGTTCCGATGGAGGGAATGAATGCAGGACTAGGCTGGGTGATGAATGGACCATGCAACACAGATTAAAAAGGGGGTCTTGACCATTAAGAACTGAAAGTTTCGGTTGGCAATGAGTTAAAGTCTCTGGGACTAAATAGATCATTCAGAGAGGTAGAAGACCAACTTTTAGGGGACCCATTCAAAATTGCTACCAAGGCAAGTTTTGATAGGGTGGTGGTTGTGGCCACAACACAACACTGGAAAGCATCAACAAATTCTGCCTCTTTTTCCCTTACAACCATAAGCATGCAACCCTTACTAGAATTCACCAGTCTTTTCATTTGTCCAGCACTTACAAGGCTGGCATTGATTTTAGTTTGATGAGCCCTTATTATATATTCTACCCCATCTTTTATGATTTGGTATTTGTTTTCATGACGAAAAAAGACTACCTTTCTATCATACAGATATGGGCTCCCTAACACCATGCCACAGATATCCAATGGGATCACATCCAATTCTACTCCATCCACTAACTTAGAAGCAATTACAAAATGACTTTACATTGCTTGGTTACATTCAATTTTGCTTTATCATGTATCCATCCAAGTGGGTAAGGTTTCGGATGTGGTTTTGTTTCTAAGCCAAGTTTCTTTACCAAGGATTCTATGATTAAGTTTGCTTGGGATCCAGTATCAAATAGAGTTTCAACTTTAGTGTGATTTACAAAAACTCTGATATGAAACAGTTCAATCCTCTTTCAATCATTAGGAAGGGACTCATTTACAGAACTAGTGCCTTCATGCGATTTAGAATTAACATGAGGTGTAAGAGTACCTTCTTTTCCTGTAGCTGTGATCAATGCTTCATCTCCAGAGTCCGATCCAAGGTCTTGCTGTGTCGTTGCCACTGTCTTCTGCTTCACTTTTCCTCCATACTTCTTTGGACGCTTTTCTGGGTGTTGTTCCCAACAGTGATCGTCATCGTGGCCTTCCTTTTTGCAATGATTGCAATACAGTCGTTCTCCTTCTTTGGCTGCTACTGTCTTCTTCTCCTTTCTTTTCCATTTCGCTTTGGATTTGCCATTGGGAGGTTTGAATGGTAGTTTTCTGGAATGAACATCTCTTTCATTTTTGCCCTTGTTCTCAATATGAATTTCCTTTACGCTGGCTGAGTCAATAGTGGTTGGTTCAAACAACAATAATGAATGCCTAATGTAGCTATACATTGAGCCAATATACTTGGTTACAACTTCAGGTGTATCAAGTGCAATACCCAAATTCAGTGCTTGCTTTCTAAACTCCTCAGTAATACTCTAAACGTCATGGCCTTTGCCTTGTCTTAAATATTGCCAATTCATTAAAGCTTTTTGTTTGTATGCTAAGGGATAAAACTGTTCCTTTAACACAGAAATAAATTCAGGCCATGAGGAAAAGAGTTTACCCACATTCTTACTGCTCTACAATTTTCTCTCCCATTAAACGAGAGTGGTGTTGCTCAGCCATAGAGAGGTCAACTGAATCTTTGCCTCATCCTCCATGATCTGTTGAATCCTGCAGTAGAACTCAATTTGCCTAATCCAATTATTAAGCTTTTCTGCATTACTTTTAACATTAAACATGGGAAGATCAACTTTCACATCTAATTTAACGAAAGGTTTCTTAGATGCATCCTTTGAATTTCTACAATTATGATGGTAAGATGAAAGAGAACCTTCACTCCCGGAAGGAGAAGGAGGGGATTCTTCCCCACCATTCCCATGTGTTGAAACTTGTTCTTTTGGGATTCTCTCTTTTGATTTCTCCAACCTTAAAACCAAATGACTGATATTCTCTACCATTGAATAGAAGGCCTTTCTGAAATTATGTTCCTCTTCAAGATGAGCCTTGTCTTCCATGTTTCTCCTTCGATGTGCACGCCCTGCTTCAAGATCAAAAGGTTCTAGTTCCCCTTCGCCTCTTTGGAGCCTGTTTCTTGTTAGCATACAAAAATGTAATTCACGTCTAAAAAGCTTTGTTGTGATACCACTTGATCTAGGGATCTTTCGCTTATAGATGTATGAAAAGAATCACATGTGAAATTTGCAACTTAACACAGAATTTTAATGTGCACAAAAGAAAGAAGAAGAAACACATAAAAGCATGAAGAGAAGACAACAAGACTTCATAATGGAGTTCGTCCCACTCGGACTACATCTCTGGGCCCTACTCGATCAATGGGGAGTCCTTCATATATTAAATGACATGAAAAGAAGAGAATTACAATCATCAGTTGAACAAAAAGAAGCTTATACCTCCATTCTGGAAAATGGCTATGAAATGGAGACCTTAGATGGAGAAATGGATAGCACCAATGCATCCGTGGCATTGAGAGCGGCTAAAAACATATAAAACTTGTCCAAATTAGACAAAATGCACTATCGACCACCTGAAAGCTCTCCTGCCTCGAACAACGTGCTAAAAATTGTCTACCCCATACTTTTTCCAGGCATTGGGATTTTATATGTGTCATTTAGGACAAAGGATGCTTAATAATCAGATGTTGGTTTTATTAGAATGGAAACCGTTCAAGTGGAAGGGTCAGCGGTCACAACAAACCCTTAAAAATAGCCTTTTTCTCCACTCAATCGATATACAGGAAAACATTGAAAAACATTGAAAATCATTGAAAACCCCAAAAGGCCGGACCTCAAAATATATCAAATCAGACCTAAAAATCCATCAGGTCCGATCCATATAGCTAATCGCTATCACTAATGTCATCGGCCCCGTATATCGGGAATCTCGGATCGCCGATATGCCAATCCACCGATCGCTGATCCACCTATTAGATCTGGATTGTTGATCTGTTCCTTGATCAGATGATCCAGATTACATCACATGTTGCTATCGCACTGTTCATTGGCCCTGTCGCGGGGAATCACCAATCGTCGATCACTGATTTGCCGATCCGCCGATCACGGATTTAATCCTGGCCATTGATCTGTTCCTAATCTGACGGCTGAGATTGCCCGTCATTAATCGACACATCGCAATCGCAATGGCCTGAAGATCTTGGTCTTGTGCCTTGTGTTTTGCCGACCTGATCCACCGACGCTGATATTGGCGATCACTACATTGCAGGTTTGAAGCCCCCGATATTACTAATTGTCTGCCTTCGACCTGATATATCAGCAATCGTTGATCAGGGTTGTTAAGTCCACCCCTTTACACATTTTTCGATGTGATTTTCTTTTTAAAGGCTAAAAACCCATTTTTAGGAGAAAATGCCACATTTTCCAAAGGAACAAGGCAATCTTTCTGCCATAACTTCATCATCCGAACTTGGATTGGAGTGTCATTCACACCGTTGGAATTAGGGTGATGATAACTTTGATCTGATGTCAAGATACCTGCTTTTATGCCACTTTGAATTTTGAGCTTTTCCATGCCATTGTATTTGAAGATCCACCTGGATCACACATGGATAATTTTCCTCAACTATGGAACAAATGCACTCAAAATAATGGAACCTCTTTTCCTCTGAGTGGCCCAGTTATAACACACCCCAATGGCCTACTAGTGGTTAGGTTTGACTACCCCAACTCCTAACCATAGTTTTAAAATAGAATCTTCTATCGTCTTCATCATAATCACATGGATACCCACTTTTTTTGAATAATAGGGGTTGACATAGCATCCTCTCTAGTTACGGTGGTGAAAATAGGGAGGTCAACTTCTGAGTTTCATAACTTTTGCATATGGACTCTAGTTGATCCAATTCTTGCGTCATTGAAAATGTCTCTATGCGTAGAATAGGAGAAAAATGTTTGGCGCTAAAGCAACAAATTATCACCTCCAAAAAACATCGTTATATGCCTTGAAATGCTCATAGAAGGTTTCAAACCCCAATTTGCCAAAATAGAACCCGCGCCTAAAAAGGTTCCTGTGACCTGATTCCTCAACTTTTTCCACTCTCAAAAAATCGATATGGATAAAAACAATATAATGATCCAATCCAGATCAAGCGGAGTGGGGAATCGATGCACCTTTTTGGCTGGAGGAAAGGTGGAGTGAAGTAACAATAGAGTGGAGATAATCTTAGTTGAACAAAATGAAAATAAGGGCGAAACTGCATGCACTTTGGTAGCTCAGAAAAAATGATTTGTTAACTCCTCCATGCATGCATGCATGCATCCTAGTTAACTCCCAGAGGGTGCCAAAGCAATCCTACATCCATGCATGTATCCCTAGTGGATTATAGTTGACTCATGGATGCATTTGGATAACTCAAGAACACCCATAGCTTATTCATGTGCTTGCCACATCACTACTAACGCATCTGTGTGTATAAATTTTCCCACTTGTTTCTACCAAAAATTGTAGTGAGTCATCACTTGAAATTGCCACCTATCATCCTACTATAAATATGCATTCCAAAATAATAGTCCTCTTAAAAAAATGCAAAAAAATAGAAAATGTTTGGAACGACTAGTAAAAGTATACCAAATAAAACATTTTAAAAATAGAAAATCTTCACATGTATATGAAGCCATAATCCTTAAAGTCAATATTCATTAAAGATTCTAAATATCTGATCAAATGTGACCTGGAACCCTACTAAATATAACATTTTCTCACATATCACCTGAAAGTAGCTCACTGAAATTGTGAGTTTGCAATGACCTCAAATAAACCATTTGTTACATGCTTTCTTCAACCAGAGTTAGCGAAAAGACTATCTGAATGGCTGCAACTAAGGAAAGATGAAAATGGATTAATTCAACCTTGGATTGAGTCTACCATTGAATTACCACAACACTGGTTATAAATCTGAATGTAAAAGAGACTTCAAAAGAAATAAATCAGCAAAATAATTATCATGTAACAAATAAAATAAACAACATTACCCAAAGAAAGTCTTTCTTAAGTAATTTATCACCTAAGAGTTGGCTGGAGACATGTGGTTCATGATCCTACTCATGGGATGGTTCTTTGTAATATTCCACTCATGGGAGTTGACTCTTTCTCTCTACTCTAGCCGAAAACAAGTAGGACTATCGAATAACTTATGAACGAAATTCATACTATAAAACTGTGTTACAATAATCCTAATAATTTTAGCTAGGTGGCCATTTTTTGCATGATAATGCTATCATGCAGGCCTTCGAACTCAACTTGCTATAAATAGAAAGATATATACATATCATTCAAGAAGAGCTCATTCGGCTTAGTAGCTCTTAAGAACTCTAATTGTTCTATCATCAATGCCATGTGGGTCTTAAAACCATGTCTCCTAAAATGTAGGAGCACTAGAAAAATAACAAATTTCTCAACTCTAGTGAAAACTTGTGCAATATCTATCTAGGAATGAACATTGCATCATGAGGGCAATCCCATACTTAAACTCTATAGTTACATCATTTTCTCAAGTGAAGTTGTATATAGAGGTGCAACCAATCCCATACCTAAACTCTAGACTACCATCACTTTCTCAAGGGAAGTTGTATATAGCAATTCCTATGAATGTTATCCTTATTGAATGTGTTGGCCTTTAAACCTTCAGATTTTTAAGGGAGAAAACCTAGGGGTGAATGCTATCCTTATTAAATGTGTTGGCGTTTCACCCTTCAGATTTTTAAGGGAACAAACCTAGAGGTAACCAAAGCACAATGGTTTCTTATGGCACCTTACAATGGATGATTCCAAGCATTACACCTCAAATATAGTGGTTAACAAGCCCAACATTTAGTCACTTCCAGCACAATTTGAAACATATTTATAGGCTTCATTACATGCAATAACATGGATTACCAATACCCTGTCTCAAAAACAAAAATCCACAGACAATCAATTTGAAAACTTTAACTTATAGCATTCGATCCAATTTACCCAACTATTCGTTTATATATTTTTAAATAATATTAATTTATTTAAAAATATATATATTTAAATATACGTTATACAAATCTATTATTTTACTTTAACTTGTATCATTCAATCAAATTTACCCAACTATCCCTCTATATATATATAAAAGCTATTATTTTGTTTTCACGGAAACCATGGTAGCTAATCAAAGCTATTATTTTGTTTTCAGGGAAACCATGGTAGCTAATCAAGTGGAAGATTCAAAATCCAAGTTTATCATAACTGTCTGAGACCTCACACAGGAAATCAAAACAGGTTTTATTTTTTTCGCTATTTTTTTAATTTCGAGAGATCCATAAATACTATTTTGAGGTAAACAACGAAATTTACGACTAAACAAGCAGATTTTGCTTTTGTTGCGGTTTTGGCAAATGTCAAGACACCCATAAAAACTATTTTGAGGTAGTTACCAAATTTACGATGAAACAATAGCTATTGAAAACCAAAATGATCATTGAATGAAAAGGAACAGAAAACACAAAAGGTAATACACTACTGTCAAGCTAAATTGATCTACATTGATTAGTGATCTAATATGTAAACACAACATCAACATCAACCACTGAACATCAAAAATTGTTTATTGCCAAACACGAGATCAACCACCGAACAACAAAAAATGTTTATTACCATCTGACATCTTACACAGTGAGCCGAGGATCATTATAGATATCTCTAAAAACCTATTCGCCAAGCACAAACGATTAAGACACACTAGCAACATTATTGCCTTACAATAAGTGAAGTGTTGCAAGTTACAGAGCTTAATGTATCACATAATTAAGCCTTTCGCGATGGCTTTATTAGTCGCCCAATAAGTAGTCCCATAAACAGGAAGCTCTTCTGGGTGCAAGTTCATATCGATATCTCCCAAATTCTCGAGTTCAAACAGGTCAGAACTAGAACAACTGGAAACATCATCTTCCTCCTCTTCCTTTTGCTTGTCAAGAATCCTTACCTCAGCTTTTGTAATGCCATTTGCTTTCTGGTACTTAGCAATTATGCCCTTCGCTGCTGCATGGCTGTCCTTCTCAGACAGTGGGAGGTTGTACACAACTTTAAATGGATGTGTATCCGGATAACTACGAGGATTTCGGCTAGGGTTTGGGTTTTCTATTCTGTGGACGAAATTCTCCCTAAAAGGGATAGAGTCGGCCTTATCTACAATTACATTTATCGGGTAGGATGTGACAGACATTTGACTCATCCCACTACTGTTGGTCGACCCTCTCGACGTTTTACTCAAACATGGCCTGGATTGGATGGAAGAAGCAGATGAACAAACGGAGGAGGGTTTTCTCTCAGAAGAATCATATGAATTGGGGCCACTTACAGAAGAAGATGATGAAAACTTTGGCTTCTTGGTATCCCCAGCCGTAAACAGCGAATTGAGAAAATTTGCAAGCTTCCTCCCTGGAGAGATTGGCTGCTTGGGCTTCTTGGAATCCTTACCAGTTTTGGACTTTGACTTAATCTTAGCATGGTGATCTGCAGGGATGGAAGGCTTCCCCAGAGATCGAAAATACCCATCTCTAACCGATGCTCTTCCATGTAAATATCGATCACCAACATCCCATTTCCATGCTCTCTCTTCACAACCCACATGATGAGAATTCTGTTCTGTTTTAGAACTACGAATAGAAGAAGTAGGTTTGTAGAGGGACTCGGCATCTGAAGATATACCTGGCCGTGAGATGGCAAAAGAATTGCTCACATATTCAGAAGAACACAATGTTGTGGATGACATATTACACAGATGAAATTCTCTGTGCTTTCTATATACAGCCTCGTCTTCAGCATTGAAAACACCCACCTTGGCAGATCTCCCACGCAAAAATTTCTCATTACTTGTCCAGGAATCCTCGTCCCATTGCGTTTCGATTCGGGAATTCCTCATATTCCTGGCCTCCACATTTCTGGTTTCTACTCGACTTCTGCTCTTCTTGTACACCATCATTCCTCCCTCGACTTCAGTGGACTTACAAATGGCATCAAGCAGAGCAGACGAGAAGGACTGATTTCTGGGAGGATGAGGATGATGATGATGGCCATGGAGATACTGGCCATTGTGCGAATTATAATCCATTCGATGGCGATCCCACTTCTCTGGCATGAACTCCAAACCTAGCAGACCCTACAAATATCTTAATATTTGAAAAAAAATAATGTCAATTCTGTTTGGTGGGGATAGTTTATATAGATATCCACGAGAATCTCCTCTTGGTGTTGCAGACTATGAGCTGCTTCAATATACATTTAAAAAAATGTAGATGGTCTCTTAGAAGCAATCAAAATCCCTAAAGCTCCGTTGGAAGCAACCAATGCAGAAACGAAACAAATGGAGACAAACATTGGTATCAAATTTTCAGACACTAAGTTCCCCTCATGTCGCTACAGCCTTTACGATTCCCAGAGCTGCGAATTTGTAGCTTAAGAATCTACATCGTGTCTCAGCCATTTCCAGCAGCTTGTGAAACATTTAGACAGGGAAATGGATGATTTAACTGCACTTTCCGGAGGACTACCTACAGGCACCAACTAACACAATACTGATGCGATTGTCACCCACTACACAGGGACCGTGACATTGTGACCAGTTGGTTGGTTGTCACGTGAATGGTAGCGATGGTTGTACAACATTCACATTCTGATTGGTTGTGAATTGTTAAAGCAGATAAGATGAGGCAAGTGGTGGAACCACAAACACCCTCAAATATCACTGCGGTCCTTGAGGTTTAGATGGTGAAAGCTGAACCACCGCAACTCTCTTACAGCTAGCAATATGATTTGATGTTGTATTTTTGTTTTGATAATAGAGCATAAGTACACCGCCAACAAATTATGATCACCCAAAGAGAGACTATTATAACATCATGGTCCTTATTCTAAATCTGTTGGCCATGTGATTGCTGCTGCTTCTATTTTTGCCACATAAATGTAAAAAGTGTGCTTTCAAGGCTACTTATACGCGGCAAAATGTGTGCTTTTCTGGTTAAAAAAATCTTTGAGTATTTCTGAAGAAGAATATCTCCTTGGCCTCCTTGGCAAGCCCTTTAGTGGTGCAAGTATCGATTCCTTGGAATAGTTATCTCTCTACATCCCAGTTCTCCTTGTTACAAATTTAAATGCAAAGGAAAAGAGGATTTATTATGTGTCGCGGGTTGACATGAATGAGGTTTTCTAGGGGTGGTAATGTGATGAAGTTAATGTAGCTATGTGTCTATGTCTTCTTATTCCAATAGTTCTTCTTTCTCCCAATTTAAATACTAAGGAGCATAGGATTTGTTGGGTGTTGGAATATATGAATGGTGCTTATAGGGGTAGGGTGGCAATGTGATGGAGCTAGTTGTATTAAAAGGGGGATATTTATTTTTAATATATATTTATGGATTTGGGATAGTGGTACCCAAGGCTTTCAATTCAGTAGTACTAGAAAATTAAGAGTATTAGATGTTGCAAGAGATTGTTTGTAAGACATAGAGTGCTTAATTAAGTGAACAATAAGGTATGGGCATTATTAGAAGAAAAATAAATTATTCAAAGTATAATGGAAGAAGTAATAATATTGAACTTGCAGATTATAAACATTTATATTGATATTTATTGGTGTACCTATCAACCCATTCTTCAAGTTGTTATGTGTCTATGCCCTAGTTCTCCTTTCTCCCAATTTATATGCAAAGGAATAGAGGATTTATTAGGTGTTGGATTATACAAACTCGGCTTCCTGTGGGTGCTTTTGTGATGAAGCTAGTTGCAACTTAGCTATCCTTTGACTTGTTTTCTGTCTATGCCATCTTGTTCCAATAGTTCTCCTTACTCCCAATTTAAATGGAAAGGAATAGAGGATTTACTAGGTGTTGGATTACATGAATGGTACTTCCAAGGATAGGATGAAGCTAGTTGCATTAAAAGGGGGATACTTATTTTCAATATGCATTCATGAGGATTGGAATCCTAGTATGGAAGACTTTAAATTCAATAGTACTCGAGAATGAAGAGTAATAGTTGTTGCAAGAGATTGGTTGTAAGATTTAGAGTACTTGATTAATAAAAAAATAAAAGTATGGGAAACATTAGAAGAAATATAAGTCAATGAAACTAAAATTGAAGAAATAAGAAAGTTGAGTTTGCATAATATAAAATTTATATTGATAATTTTAAAATGAGAGAAATGTTCATGGGTCGCTTCAATGGGAAACCTCCAAATAAGCAAACCTCTACTACAATGAAATTACTCCAAAAACAAAATTACAAATCCTTATGCCACTATGCATAGTTTCTTACTAGCAAAACCTAACCACTTGTCATCCCTTTATTAATGAATACCAACTCGATAGTGTGTGCTATTTAATAAATACAATACTTTTATATTGAATAACCACATATCAACTTCCTCTCTTAGTTGATCTCATAATCATAATGTAATATCTTAGTGCCCCGCTTGTGCTACTTTGGTGATGAAAACTACCAGTCCAAAAAGTAATTCAAGCTATGATGGTCTATTTTGATGTAGAAATACCTCCCATTGTGCAACATGTGTGATGTCTTTACAACCTGAAGGATATGAATCTTTATTTCTCATATGAAAACATCACAAGCTTTAGTTACATAACTATTTACTAGTCAATGACAATGGACACTCCTCTTGCAACAATATTGTCCCAAGATATTTTCTAGAGGGATCATCTTTCAAGATCAATGTTTTAGTGAAATCAGGGACAATTAAAGATAGAGTTTTTAGGGACCTACCATAACCTCCCTACTTTAGGCTACAAAGTAGTTGGTTAATTGTTGTATGCAAGGATAGTATTCAATGCAAGGTTCCACTTTATGGGGCCTACTAGGTAGTTGGTTTGGTTATGGGGCCACAAGTAGTCAGGTTTTCTTCTATGTAAAAGTTATTTGTATAGATAGGAGACTATGAATTCTTTTATTGTGTTGTGTATTTGGAGTTATCTATCATGGAATAACATGCCACCTTAAGAAGTAAGGGAACATTGTATTCATTTTAGCATTACACATATGAAATTTGTAAACATGGAGCTTTTTCTAGAGATAAACATGCTCTTTCCATTCCAATAAGTGTTGTGTTAAGCAATTGATTAGATGAAATTGCTTTTATATGAAGAACTCAGATTCCCATGTTACCTCTTCCATGTAATGATGTACTGAGTAATTGCTCAATTTTGTAGTTATGTAATCATTTTTTCAAGGATTTTTTATATTTATGGTATGGTTTTCTATAATATTCCGAAGTGGAAATCAACAGTAAATACCAAAACATGAACTAGGAACAACAAATAAAAATTAAAGACCAAGAACTAAAATCAAAGCACTAAAGAAAGTGAGCAAAATAGTTGAGGCATTTTATTAATAATGGAAATCGGGGTACATAATGAGTAAGAACAATCGAACCTAGGATTTCTATGCCAGCTATGCAAAAGAAAAGAGATAAATCATTGACCCAAGTGTTGAAATGGCTCCAAACTGGTGTTGTGCATTGCCCAAGAATTCATATAGTTTTTGCACAAATGGAACTGGAATTTTGCTCAGAATACTGCCTGCACAATTACGCAAAATTAATCCCGGGCTCCTCTCACCAAACCCATAATAACTTAGAAATGGTTTAGGCTAGTTTTGTCTGACCCAAAACCCTTCCAAAAGTGTGAATGGTCTCCCTAGTATGTTGTACAAAATGATGGAGGAAATGTTGTTTCCAAACCCCCAAATGCTCCACTGGAAATTCCTCCTAGCATCCCTCCAAAATAACCTCCCATGAAGCCCCTTTTCTCTTGCCCTTGGCTCCCTCAAACTAGTGCCTTCCCTACCCTTACGTAAGATGTGCCCAAAAACCTATGCACACTCCCAAAATGAGAGAAATTCTTCCTTTAGAGTAGCCACCCTCAAGCCTTTCAAAATCACCACAAATTCTTTGGCACCAAATATTGAAATCCTTCTCGAATTAGTCGACACTCTAATCCCAGTGTAGTTGATTCATAAATGTGCCAGTCAAACTGCCTCTATGCCTAAAAAGTGTGCAGAACTAGAAATATATGCTCTAATGAAGCTACGTAGAAGCCCATAAATGGTCTCCTTAAGTTCCCATTTAGGGAGACGCTCGAAGTTCTCTAAAGAAGGGGTAGAATTTTTCTTGAAACTCTTGTGCTCAACAACACTCCAACTCCTACACTAAACAACTCCAAAAGAGGTCAATTTTTCTATGTGAGATAGTTAGAAGATATTGTGAAATTATCCTTTTCTAAATTAAGTACTTCATCTACCTTGGCCTCCATTTGTGGCCCCCATAATCTAGCAATTCAACCCTTCTTCCTTGTTGGTTCAAATAATCTTCCTTCGTGGGCCCCATATTCCACTAAATTTTTTATTTCTCTCTCCTAATTCGCATTATCTCCTTTTTCCTCCAGAATCCACATGGGGACTACTCCACCCATTTTTCCTAAGTCACCAATGTTGCTAAAAATTTACCTCTAATGCCAAAACTACAAAATTATGCTCTAATAGAGAAATTTATATAGTTGGGGATATCACAATCCACCCCACAAAAATTTGTTTGTCCTCAAGAAACTCTAATGTTTGGTGTTGCAATACCATCTCACCCTCTCATGTAGCATCCTCCTCAAGCAAGTCCCTCCACTTGACCAAAAACTCCATGATGACCCTATTCCTTAGTCTTCTCTTTTGAACCTCAAAATGGCTTCAAGCACCAGCACATGATGTCCCTCTTCATCCAAGGGTGGTAGCTATGCTAAGGTTTACCTTTTTTCTTGGTTCCTTCTTCAGGGAGGACACATGGAACACATTATGCACTTGGCTCCTTGTGGAAGCACAAACTCATATGCCACCTTCCCCAACTGCCTACTCACCATGTATGGTCTATAGAAATGAGGCTTGAGTTTTTCATCCCCCTTCTACTTGAGAGTTGATTTCCTATATCGTTGTAGGCACAAGTTTACCATGTCCCCAACCTCAAATTTCCTCTCAACTCGATGGCGATATGCATAAACATTATGTTGATTTTGTGTGGGCTACAAAGTGTCCTTGAGAGCCTTGAGTATCTCTTAGATCTCTTGGATAAAATCCTTGGCCACTAGGACCATCTTGTCTCCAAGAAAAATGTCGAAAAATGATAGAGCATCATAACCATAAAGAGCACAAAAAGAGGACATACCAATGGACATATGATAGGTGGTGTTGAAGCAGTACTCCCCAAGATGTAAGCCACTTCACCCACTATCAATGTTTCCCTCTCACATAATTTTTCAAGTATTCCTCCAACCATTTGTTCATCACCTCTATTTTTCGGCCAGTCTGAGGGTGTAGTTTGTGTTGGGAGTGAATTTTGTGCCCACCAGCCTGAGCAAATCCTACCAAAATCCCCCCATGAATTTGTTGTCCCACTCACTAATGATGGTCTTCGGAAGAACATGGAATTTGAACACCTCCCTGGAGAGCAACTCAAAAACTTGTGAGGTTTAGCATTGCGCATGAATGGAAAATAAATGAGAAAACTTCATCAATCGGTCCACCACCACATAGATGCGATCACATCCCTACATAGCTGATAGTCTTGTGATGAAGTCAATGTAGATACTCTCCCACTTCTCCAGAATAGGTAGAGGCTGAAGCAATCCTTTCTAGTGTGTATGCTCTACCTTATTCCTTTAGCATGTGTTGCACTCTTGCACATACCGTAGCACATCCTCCTTGAGGCCCATCCATGTGAAATTCTCTTTGACCACCCTGTACATCTTTAGGTATCTCAGATTCCCTACTAGTGGTGAATCATGAGTTTCCTTTAGGATCTTCTCCTGAAGCTAAGAATGAGGAACTAAATAAATCTAGTTCCTGTAGTAAATGAGTAATCCATGACCCTATACTTGTCATCTCTTGAAGTCCCATCCAAAATTTCACATGCCTGCTAGTTCTTAGAGTACTCTACCATGAATTGTGCACTCTAGTCCTATGCAACATCCATGACAAAGAGTGTCATGGGTCTCCTGGAAAGTGTGTCAACCATCACTTTATTTTAGCCTATGATCCAAACGGATATTGGTGGCTGCCTACCTATTCTACTTGGACCCCCAACACTGTTTCCTTTTAGTTTCCCAATTTCCAACACATTCTTTTATTTTGACAATTTTCTAATTTTGGCATTTTTCTAGGTGCTAAAGTTCCAGAGCCATTTTGAGGCCCTAAACAATGTTTTTTTGGGAAACAAACAAAAGCAAGCATAACAACCAATGTTTGTAGTAAAAAATGGTTTCCTTGGACATACCTTTCTAACAGGCTATCGTGCATGCCAAACGGAGATCATATGCCAAATCTATGACCCCAAGAAGTTGATGTTCCAACTAACACTAGCATGGCCCTCAAGCTTTTGGTGCTTCGTCTCCTAGGGTTAGCTTTTTGGATGTTGAGGTTTTTACATTATTTCTGGATGTTACAAAGGCCTTAGAGCCTCATTGTAACTCAACTTAGAAGGCATGTAGCCGTCACATCACTTCTTAGAGATATGTTAGAAATTGTACATATGTTCGGTCTTCATAATTGTATGAAGAATTTATTTATTTTCCAAAAGAAATTGGTCTTGTAATATGTACCATTTGGATAGTTAAAATAAAAGAAAAGTTGATTTTTTGCAAAAGTTAATTTTCCTCCAAGGTGCCAAGTCAGCCCTCCTGGATGAAAGGTTGGCTATGTTTAAGGAGGCACCTTTTTATACGTGGAATCAACTATATATTGGCATCCATGCTTCTCTAGTTGGCAAGAAGTTCGAATGTCTTGTGTGGTGAATTCAAGAAATATTTGTAAGAAAAAAAATTATGAGGCCTATAATGTGAGCTATTTGTGGTAATATGTGAAGATGTGTGTACCATACTTCTAAGGAAAATGCAATTTATTTTCTGTAATGATATGTGAGCTTTTGTGGTAGTTATTTTTTATGGAAAGAGATATCCTATGATGGATCCCCGTGATTACATGCAAGGACCTACAACACTTTATTTGTGATAGCATACAAACATTGTGATGTATCTTTGTGATGACATGGGAATGACTCTATGGATAGGGCTTTGGATAAACCTGTGAAGGACAACATGAAAGAAGATGTTGTCTGGTGGAGGGTTGACTTGGCACTTGGGACAATGATTGTTCGACTTGATTTTCTCTGGATTCTATAAGGAAAGGATTGATGGGTTTCGCCCTTGGTGGCATTTTTCCCTAGCATAGAGCCTAATCACTCGTGTTGAGATGCCACCATAATAAACAAGGCCCATAAGAAAAGGGTTAAAACTCAGTACAATAAAGCTGTCTGTCCTCGAGTCTTTTCTGGAGGTGACCTTGTCTTGGTCTATGACCAAGATAAAGATGCCTTGGGGGCAGAAAAATTAAAGTCTATGTGGTATGGTCCCTTTATAGTGAAATGCGTTTTAGGAAAACGGGCTTATGAATCAATTGATTTTGAAGGTAACAAGTTGGCGGAACCCCGAAATGGGGTCTACCTCAAGAAGTATTTTGCTTAGGTTATGGCTGAGCAATGGCTTCTTTGTATATGCTGTATTTTTGTACATATTTTTTTAAGAGTTTTTGTGATATCAATGCTTTTTTGATCTGCTTTGACAGGTGTTGATGGATGACTTGGCCTATTTCGAATTCACCAATGGTGCTAGTCGGCACACTCGGAATCTCGCTTTTGCAACTTGGGTGATTTATTATCCATCTGGTCAGCTGATGGTGTCAAGGGGAGTATGTATTGGTTCTGCTTCAGATAATATTGCCGAATATACTACCATTATTAATTTACTATGTAAAGCTATTTCTTATGGAATTGATTCGTTGGTAGTCTATCTTGACTCACAACTAGTAGTGTCACAATTAAATAACATTTATCAAGTTTGGGATCCTTATTTATATCGCCAATTTTTTAGAGTGAGGGTGTTGTAAAGGTCATTTGCTTATATTACTTATTTGCACATTCCGTGATCTGAAAAATCATTAGTAGATTCTATTGCTAATCAAGCATTAGATTGGCATATCAATCATTCATCAAGTTAAAAGAAAACATCCAAAATTTGGAACTATATATATATATATATATATATATATATATATATATATATATATATATCATAAAACTGCTTGTGTGTACATAAAGTGTTCAAAAATAATATACAAAATTGGGACTAAATGCCCATAATCATGTCCATTCTATCTATCGACCCGGCTTAGGATGAGCAGCTAAGAAGGTGACTATTGCGTTGGCCACACACCGAAGTATGCGAACCCAGTCTCGTGGTACTCCTACCACGCGGCACTATATCTCCTCAGGTAGGTCTTCTACGGCCACCATCGATACCTGGTGAGTCAATCTCACCAAGTTTCTTTGGATTGCATATAAGACCCTCTCTGTCTTAGCAACCACCTCTTCAGCACCTGTTCTGTGACACCTGTGTTACGGAAATCCATCTGGTCTTACCAGACCCACATCTGGAACATGATCATTATGTCGGTATTTTAATCCCATCAAAAATATTTCTAAGTTCATTTTCATATTTAAAAAACAAAAAAAAGGGCTTAAAAATTGATAAAAACTTAGAAAATGGTTACCTATCTCTCCCCATGTTACGTTTGGTGGCAGCACCAAGTCTAGATCTCCTTTGAAATCCATGCCAGCATAGGGATAGTCATCCATAGCAATGATTTGTTGTTCCCACCAGGAGAAGAACTCATCATCAGAATCAGTCCTCGGCACGTCCCCGCCTCCAAGGTTCTCCATCAGGTCAGCCCACCTACCCATCCGCTGATCTCAGGGGCTACTGATAGAGACTGATACTCTAGGATGTAGCCCAGGAACCTTCTCGAAGAAGAAGGAGCATAAAATGGTCCCATATCTGAAATTTTTCGTCTGCCCTTTCTGAATGGAAGACAACTGGCTCTTCATATTGGTAAGAAGAGGTGTACACCAATCAAAAATAGTGGTGAGGCACTCAACGGCCAAGATCATGGATACTCGTGAAGCTTGGTGCAATGAGGCTAATCTATTTATCCTAGCTATGGTGAATAGTAGAATCCTCAGGGATAAGCTCTCCACATGTTTTATTGGAATTTGACTTCCAATTTTTTCTGGATGCCCAGGACAGTAAATGTCTATGTAGTCTTCCACTGGAAGACTACCTTGTGTTCGGCCAGTTGAATGTACAATTTCTCCTCTCTGGGAGAGACCAGTGATAAAGTAAATATCCTCCACCTCTATCCTCAAAGGCATTTGATCAATCATAAATGTATCATCTTTGACACTCCAATAGTGGATTAGCATTTCAAACAAATGGGTGTTGGCCTTCATGTTGGGCATTTTGAAAAATTTCAACAAGCCACATCCCCTCAACACATCTAATGCCTGTTGATCATTCATAACTTCATTATCAATGGTAGTATGCTCCCTCTCTCTCCATGTGATTGTCATCTTAAAAGAAAATTGAGTTTCAATCATTAGATTTTTGTGTTTAAATTTCAAACAGTGTATATGCGGGTTCCTTTCACACACAGTCATATGTTGGGCCTTCGTATACGCGGGTTTATAACATCCAATCCATGTATATGCCGCATTGAAATTTTTAACATAAAATCTTACGGTCAAACCTTAATAGAAATTTCTAAAAGCAATCCCAAAGTAATGCAAGATTAAATTGAAGGTTACCTCATGATTTTGATCCAATTTGAATGGTCCAATTCTTTGGGGGGATATTTTTCTCTTTTTTCTCCACAAATTTTTCTCTCAAACACAAATGGCACAAATGGTCAGTCAAAAGGTCATTTTATAGCTTTTAAAATGTCAAATTGTTTCAAAACTTGATTCTTTTTGTCTCATGAATCTTTTAACCCGTGAGCTTGGATTGTCAGGAATAGGTGGCTTTTTCAAGGTATTATGGATGCTTCTTCGAGATTTCATATCGGTTCCATGACTACTAAGTTGTCATGGCAGTTATCATTTACTCACTGATATATAGGTTAGGGAAACCATTTTTTCCGTTGCATCTTGCATACTAGCCTCCATTTGTTGATACACTAGCCATAGGGTCAATCCCATCGTGTTATGATTAGTAAACCATGTTCACTCACCGATTTTTAAATCATGACACGATGGTAGATACATCCTCTACATGGGCATCGTAGTTAGTGCCTCACCAAAATTTGTTGCCCATGTTGTTATATTGAGTAGGCTCAGGAGTCCTCTTTAGTCACGCCATGACTTGTGCATTGAATACTCATTTCTCTTTTCTTCTTCGCTTCGTTCTGGCCTTATACCCTAGAGGCTCCTTTGTGTTGAGTTGTACTGCTGCATTGCATTTTGACTATTTGCACCTTTTTTCCTTGAGCCAGCTTCACTTGGACTCGTGTTTAAGCCACTTATTTGACCATGTCTTCTACAAACTCAAACCTGCAATCACTTAGCTTTTGCATCTTGACACACCCTTTGATCTTTGGAAGGAACATCCCTTTGAGTGTCCTTGACCAGTTTCGCCTCCTTGCATTGAGCATAGGATTGTTACCATCCCAGGAACTAGATCATCTGTTTCACTAACACTCGTTTTTTCCATTGTACTATAGCATTCTTTTACTCCTTTTCCAGCGTAAAGAAAAAGACAAAAAAATTATATATTCCAAAATGTTATAGACATTTTTGGGCACTGCAACCCCAATCAAACATGTCCATAAAGCAAGGGCTCCTAAGTCCCTAAAATTGTTGTTCCATCCCCTAAAAGAACAAGGTCAGCTGATTACATCATCTCCCAGAAGTTCTCCATGAAAAACTACTCAGAATTGGTCAAAACTGGACCATCTCACCTGCTCCATGGTCAAAGTGCATTGCATCCCACCTAAATGCACACGGGAGGTGCGATGCATACTGAAAAGCCCTTCTATGGGGTGCGATGGGCGAGAGTGGACAAATGGCAGAGTCAATTTGTGAGGTGGAGGATCATGGAATCTTCCAGAAACTTCTCCTGTGACACTTGCTTCTCTCCATTTGCCCAGGGATGAGTAAGAGATCATCAATCTCCAAGTGGAATCAAGAACTATCAGAGAGAGAGGACACTAATCAAATCTCAGAAGCTGACTCACCTCCCTGCAATCATCTATATATGGATCCCTCATCCTAGAGATCCAGGGGCTGGAATTTTGTATCTTGTAAGGAAGTGTTGTTGGTTTCTTGGTGTAACATCATAGTGTTGGGTGATCTAAGCTTTTCATGAGGTGAAGAAGGGCTTTCTTGCTAAGAGGATGACGCTGGGTCAGAACAATTGGTTGTAATCCTCTTTGCTATTCTTGATATTAATAAAGCTATTCAAGTTTTCCTCCATATTCTTGTATGATTGATGATATATGCATTTGTGTGGTCAATATATATCTAGTCCTATATTGTTTATGATAGTAGATCTCTGTTCTTGGATAGTGTTATGCTGCTTTGATTCTACAGGTACTCTTTGAAGCTGGGTAGACGAGGAAGCGAGTGGCAAAGATCTATCAAAAGGGAGAGGAATCAAGCAAGGAACCAAGCGCAAGACAGAGGTTGGTCTCCTTTGTTCCCCTCTTATCTACTTCTCATAAAGGAAAACGAAAGTAGTTTTACTTTGTTTGTTTCTAAGATAGCTACCAGTCTTAGTGGGACTAGCAGCTCTTCATAGACACTAGATTTCCCGATAACAAAATGGCGACTCCACTGGGGAGCGAATAGATTGTTTATTTTTCTATATTTGTTTGCTTTATAAACTTACAGACATAGCCTGAAGTCAAGCCAGCTAGCCTTCGAACTGCATTTTATATGCAAGTGCAAAGTAGATCAATGCTACTTCAGTCTATCTCCGGGTTTTGTTTATGAACTGAACAATCGATTTACAAGCTCTCTAATTGCCCTTGTGGTGGCTCTAGTAACCTCCTTAGATATACCCCTATAATTTATTTACTGATTATCACTTGCTCGGCCTAAATTCTTAAACTGTGCTGCAAACTGTGATCGAGAATTGGATCAAAAGTCTCGCATTGTACCATCGCACCCTCTCTTCAAGGATATCAGTATGCATCAAACTTCCCGTGTGCTGTAGGTGGGATGCATACTGGAATCCCTCTGTAACAGGTGCGCTGATCAGAGAAGGCTAATTTTGCCTCCAGACTTTGGTTTTTCTTCACCCTTTTCAACTCTATTCAGGAGTTTTGCTATCTGTAATCAGTATACCTCCGTGAAAACCCCCTTCCTTGCCATTATTCCGCCTCCATTGTGCAAAGAACTGTAAATTTTTTTATGTATTGTGAGCCATTTTAAGTTCTCTTTTACAAAGAAGTAGCGTAATTGAACTGTCGTTTGTTGATTTGGAAGTGTCGCAAGTGTTGTTTTCAGTCATAGAAGAGAATCTGATTGCTCTTGATAGTCGATTACACTGTTACTCTTGTATTTGATTTGAATTAGTAATTTTTCAAGTGTCAAAAGCAAGTTTCCAATTCCAAATCGCAAAGTGTCGTCATTGTCTTCATTTTGTCTTGAAAAGGAGCTTGTTAGTAATGTCACTTTGAAATATAATTCAGATTTGCGCTTAGCTTTCCTTTTATCATTCACACATTAAGAAGGCTGAAAACAAATACATGCATGTGCATTTGCATTTAGACTATTTGTTGGTTTGATTTAGGACAGTGCATATAGTGTGTGCTCTCTGCTCTATGTTGAAAGAATATCATCTCTCTTTCTTTAGTAGCTAGGATTTTCATTGCAAAAAGAAGATTAAACGATTGTTTGCCATCTTAGATTGCATTTTAGGAATTGTATATCTACATCACGCTGTGAACCTTGTTGAGCCTTAGTTTTGGTCTTATTTTTGCTCAAAGAAACTTACTTATCCATCTATTTTCCATCCATTTTCCCTTCATTTATCCCATTTTGATGTATATTTGATATCCATTCAGGTATTTAATTTTAATTTTTCAATTTCTAAAGTTTTTATGAAAATTTGGTTTTTAGTGCAAAATTGGCAGATTCAGAAATTCCCGTAATAGCTCTATGGTTGATATGGTTGCAGGACACTTGGGAACGAATGGAATGCATGGATGGACAGCTTGGGAACTAGGACTAAGCCAACAATGCTTAGTTCGAACTAAACAAGCTTTATTAAGCCCATTTGGTGCTAGTCAACCATGACTAGTCATGCAGGAATCCCATAGAAATAGGGTTGTTTTGAGTTTTCATAGGAATGGTCATCTTTCTTGGGTTGGGGATAATGAATTCGACTTGGATAGGTGGATGAGAGTAGATGGGTTTGTTTGAGTGATTATAGATCAGTTTGTTCATGAGACTTCTTATTTAAAGCCAAAACTTTGATGGCTTATGTATTGATTTTGTGATATACTTTTATGCTATGACATCTTTGGATTGAGAAGTAATTTGAAGACTTGTGTTATTATTATTTTTCTGTGCAATGCTATGGATTTGTGACTGATCTAAGCTTCTGATATCACCTCTCAAAGTGTGCAAGACAAGGGTGGAGGGCCCCCACTCCACGCTAAGTACACTTCCATGTTAAACTAGTTTTATTTCATTGTAATTTGGTTGATTGTAGCACTAGTTTTTCAAAGCTTTATTTCAGTTTTCTTTATGGTTTATGCATAGTGATTGATTTCATTTGTTAATAGCTTATTCATCACTTTATTGAGTTGGAAACACAGGTGTTCAAGTTGGACATCCCTTCTGCTAAATGATGAATCAAAACTAGTTTCTTTTGTTTACATGCAAGCAGTTTTATTTCCATTTAGATTTAGATATTGAGATGAATGAATTATGATGGAATATCTTATGTGTCTCTTAAGTTAAGAGCTTCTTTCATTTGTAATTTATCCATATTGAGCTTTTGGTTTCAATCTCTGATTCATTAAGTGATAATTGAGGTGAAGGTGGACTTCTTGAGGTCAAGAACCCTTTCAATGTTTTTTCTCTTTTTAAGCTGTGTGAATTAGAGTTATAAGATGTACTATCTTTAGCTTTTGAATAACTTATCTTTCAAGGTTTGGTTATATCTGATCTTCACATATAGTGAACTTGCCTCAAAGCATAAACAACCCGGATTGATAAGAAATAATTCTGTTAATTTAGGACCATAAATTAGCTCAACATTTTGGCGCCGTTGCCGGGGAGGCAAATATCGGCATAGTCAATAAAACGATAAAAAAATCCAAAATCACAAAAACATTAGTTACATTCCATTTAAGTTATGTTTCTTTATGCCTAGATATAGAGATCCTCAAGGTAGATTTATTAAAAACCCCCCAACAGTAGAAATAGGATCATCACACACTCCAGCTACTGGTAATCCAACAATTGAGGAGTTGGTAGAAAAGCAAAGAACTGGCCAAAGATTAACCTTGATTGAAAGGCAAACTTTGTTAGCTTGGGAAGCAAAACAAAAATTCTCCACTTCCGGAAAACAAAAAGAGAAAGGAAAACAACTTGTTTTTCCATCCATCGATCCTCCTATCTTCCAACAATTTGAAATTCCACTTGAAATTGAGATAAATCAAACAATGGCAGAAGAGGGACATGGATCCGTTATTCTCACTCCTGAACAACAAAGGGCTGAATTTGAAAGACAACAGAGAGAATGGAGAAGGAAGAGAGAGGAAGAGGCAAAACAAGAAAATGATAGGAAGCTAGAAAACGACCGGAAAAGACAAGAAGATGGACTTGACCAAGAAACTACTTTTGGTTTTCCGATAGTAGATACAAGTGCAATACTGGGAGAAGAAGTAAAAATGAAAAACATTCCACCTTCTGTATTGCCAAACTTCTATGGAATGTCTACAGAAGATCCTGATTCATTCATGTTTGAATTTGATATCTTATGTAGAACATATGGATATACTGATGATGTTCATAAACTTCGTCTTTTTCCTGCAACATTAAAAGTAGCAGCTTTAAAATGGTTTATGGGTTTAGGAGAAAAAACAATAGCCTCTTGGGATGATATGCGAACCGTCTTCCTTAAGAAATATCAAGCTTATTGTAGATCTAGAGATTCAAAGGAAAATGTGTTTAGAATGACACAACAAGAAGATGAAAGTTTAGAAGAATATTTAGAAAGATTCACATATAATCTTCAGAAGTCTAAACAACATTCTCTAACTCAAGAAACTGTTCACACAATCTTTCTCAAAGGTGTAAGGGATGAATACCTTGACATTTTGAATGTAATGGGTAAAGGAGATATTTCAAACCTTCCATTCGATGAAATTTTCGAGTTATGTCAGAAATATTCTAGAGGAAGATCAAAAACCGGAAGAAGGGAAGTGAGTTCCAAAGCAGCAAAGTCAGCTGCAGGAGGGATAACAAGAGTTGAAATAGGAAGTCTATTGGAAAATTTCAAAACAGATCTTTTGAGTACATTAGGGACACAAGTGGATGTGCTAAAGGAAAACAAGAAGAAGGAAGAACAAGAACAAGCCTTAGCAATATTTTGTTCAAAATGTAAAAAGAAACATCCTTTGAGTGACTATCCTTTGGATAGTATTCAGGTTTGTGGTCTTTGTACAGGAAATCATTCCACGGAGAGTTGTGTAAAATTGAAAGAGTTACAAATGAACTCAATGGAAGAAGTGCCAGGAATAGAAGGTTTCTATTATGTTGCACCACGAAGATCATGGCCACCTAGAATTCCTCAACCAAATCAGCCACAATTCCCTTAGCAAAATTATGCTTACCCACCTTATAATCCTTGGACCCCTCCCATGCCATGGCAAGCTTGGCCTCCACAACAATATTCACAACAACCTGCACAAGGTTGGAGAGGATATAGTTATGGAAACCAGCAACTTCAACAGTATCAACAACAATACCAGCAACAAAATCAACAACCATTTGCATATCCACAATATCCGCAATCCATACCCTTTCAACAACAACATTCTGTATATCCGCCATCCATCCCATTTCCACAACAGAATCCTCCATCGTTGTTGACCCAACCACAACAATTACAGCTACCTGCAAATCAACCCAGACCAACTCAACTGCCAGCCCAACCAATGGCCAATCCAAATAACAGGGTGGACAAATCTGCATACACTGTAGAGGAAGCAGCATGTTTTCCCACATATTCGATCCTTCCTCTTGATGATGTCCATCTAAGGTCTGGAAAAGTGCTTAAAAAGGATTCTCCTCCAATTATAGAAGAACCAACTAAACAAGGAGAATCATCTGAAACATCACAAACTGAGGTACAAAATCAGAAAGGAACAAATGCTACAACACAAACACCACCTTATCCTGAAATGTTGGTGGAGCAACAAAACCAAATAACCCTTCCTGAATTTGATATCTTAGATGAGTTAAAAAATGCATATGTCAAAATTCCTTTGTTAAAAGCAATTAAAGAAATACCAATATATGCAAAAACAATAAAGGAATTATGCATTCGGAAAGAAAGAAAGAAAAAGGATCCTACAACAATCCAAGTCATTGGTAAATTAGCAAGTCTCATGTCTACTCAAACCATAGTAGAAAAATATATTGATCCTGGTATCCCAATGGTTACCATATCAATAAATAATTTCTCTGTACCAAACACATTAATAGACTTGGGAGCAGCTATAAATGTAATGACAATGGAGACAATGAAAACTTTACAATTAAACAACATTAGATCAACTTCAACAATCTTGGAATTAGCAGATAGATCTAAAGTTGTTCCTGAAGGAATTTTAGAAGATATCATAGTCTCTTTGGATTCATGGGAGTATCCTGTTGACTTCTTGATCTTGCAACCAAAGACAAACTTGGGAGGACATCCTCTGATTTTAGGCAGACCCTGGTTAGCCACTGTTGATGCCTTCATAGGATGCAAATCTGGAAGTATGATTATTCCACATGGAGATGAAAGGAAACATATCACTCTTTATTCACCTGCACAATCCACTTCTTTAGAATCAATACTTGAAACTCAAGAAAAGAAACAAACAAAAGCAGTTTTAAGTATAAATCAATTCTTTGATTTTAGAGAAGAAGAAGAGAATGAAGATTTGATGGACCTTTTTATCTCAGAACCAAGTATTTCAGAGCAGCTTAGAGAAGCTCAATATGAAGCTGCAAATGAACTTTTGAATCAATGTTTTCAGGAAACCTGTACTGTTCAAACTTTGCAGAAATATTTTATAGACATCTTTCCTATAAATACAGTCTCCACTCCTACAACAAAAACAATTGAGGTATATCCTGGAAAGCAACTAAACATTGGTAATCAATTGCAATCAACACAAGAGAAAGAGGTAATTGCACTATTACAGAAATATTCAAAAGCTTTTGCTTGGGATTATACGGATATGCAAGGAATTCATCCTAGCACATGTATCCACCACATCTACACAGATGACCAGCTTAAACCTGTAAGACAACTTCAAAGACGAATGAATCCGATGATGAAGGAAATAGTGAAAGAGGAGTTACAAAAATTGTTGCAAGTTGGATTCATTTATCCTATTTCAGATAGTCAATGGGTTTCTCCACTGGTTATTGTGCCAAAGAAAAACGGAAAATGGAGGGTATGTGTAGATTACCGGGAATTAAACAAAGCTACACTCAAAGATCATTTCCCTCTACCTTTTATTGACCAAGTGTTAGACTCATTACCTGGTAAGAAATTTTTCTCCTTCTTAGATGGGTTTAGCGGATACAATCAGACCAGAATAGTAGAAGAAGACCAAGACAAGACAACATTTACTTGCCCATGGGGAACCTATGCATATAATGTTTTGCCATTTGGTCTATGCAATGCACCTGCAACTTTTCAAAGAGCAGTACTTGCAATATTTGCTGATCTAATTCATGAATGTTTAGAGGTCTACATGGATGATTTCACAGTTTACGGAAACACATACAATGATTGTTTAAATAACCTTGAGAAAGTCTTGAAACGATGCATTGAAACAAATTTGTAATTAAGCAATGAGAAATGCTATATGATGTTGACAGAAGGAATAGTTCTGGGACACCACATTTCTGCTTCAGGAATAAAGGTGGATCCAGCCAAGATCCAAGTCTTAGTAAACTTAATGCCTCCTACAACACAGAAAGAGGTTAGAAGTTTCTTAGGCTATGCAGGCTATTATAGACGATTTATAGAAAACTTTAGTAAAATAGCCCAACCTCTGTTCAAATTATTAGCAAAATACATTGAATTTCACTGGACAACAGATTGTCAAAATGCATTTCAAATTCTGAACGATAAATTGTCTGTTGCCCCCATTCTTCATGGACCAAATTGGTCTTTACCATTCCATATCTCAACTGATGCATCTGATACAACAATAGGTGCCTCTTTGGGACAGAAAGAGAACTTGTTTACTTATGCAATATATTTCATCAGTAAAAATCTAACACCTGCAGAGATGAACTACACAGTCACAGAACGAGAAATGTTAGCTGTTATACATGCAGTAAATAAATTCCGGCACTATATAACAAGATATCAAGTTTTCATCCATACTGATCATTCAGAAATCAAATATTTGATGAACAAACCAATCACTAATGGACGAATAACAAGATGGTTATTGTTACTACAAGAATTTAATATTACAATACAAGACCGGCCAGGAAGAGAAAATCAAGTGGCTGACTTTCTGTCCCGCATACACTCACCCTCTGATCCAAATCTAGTACTAGATAACTTTCATGATGAACATCTATTTTCCATCACAGTTAAAACACCATGGTTTGCAGATATTGCAAACTATTTGTCATCTGGAAGGTTTCCAGCTCAATTCACTAAAAAGCAAAAACACAAAATTGTTAGAGCAAGCTCTAGATATACATGGGTCAATGGTGATCTATTTTATACTGGTTCAGATGTAATAATTAGAGAATGCGTACGAGAAGATGAAATATTAGACATTCTAGGAGCATGTCATGATGAACCATGTGGTGGCCATTTTGCAGATAAACGAACGGCATATAAGGTGTTGCAGATAGGCTATTACTGGCCATCCATCTTCAGAGACTCTAAGAAGCATGTCAAGCAATGTGATAGCTGCCAAAGAATAGGATGACCAATAACATTAGATGAAATGCCACTGAAGCCACAGGTTCTCATAGAACCATTTGAGCAGTGGGCACTTGACTTTGTTGGACCCATCAATCCACTATCAAATGGGAAGAGGTACATCTTAGTATGTACAGACTATGTAACCAAATGGAAAGAAGAAAAAGAAGTTAACAGAGCAACAGAAGATACAGTGGTCACCTTTCTTTTTGAAGAAATCTTTGTCAGATATGGAGTACCTAGACAAATTGTAACAGATCAAGGAACACAGTTTACATCAAAGCTGGTACGAGATCTAACAGAGAAATACAAGATCAAGCACAGGAAATCAACACCATATCATCCACAAGCAAATGGTCAAGTCGAATCAACAAATAAAGTCCTAGAAAATATTATGACAAAAACAGTACAGATGAATAGAAAAGACTGGTCTGAAAAATTAAAGGATGCGCTCTGGGCCTATAGGATCACTTGGAAAACAACAACTGGTTTCAGTCCATACCAGTTAGTATATAGGAATGAAGCCTTACTTCCTATAGAGCTTCAGATACATACATACAGACTAGCAGCTGAACTAGGACTCGACTTGACAGAAGCACAACAGCAGCGGATCATGGAACTGAATCAGTTAGATGAGCATCGTCAGTAAGTTATGGAACATACTACATTAGTGCAACAACAAAGAATGAAGTGGCACGACAGATACATCAAAACAAAGACATTTCACAAGGGAGACTGGGCATTGCTTTTCGACTCCAAATTCAAAGACTTCAAAGCAAAGTTCACAACAGACTGGCTAGGCCCATATGAAATTGATGAAATCTTTGACAATGGAGCAGTAAGAATCAAGACAATTGACCAGGATTCCACCTCATTTATAGTAAATGGACATAGGCTCAAAGTTTATAATAGACCTATCAGTAAAGAAGCATTTATGAAACAACTGATTGAAGACACAGAACTGGAACTCATGGCGCCAGATTCGCCATCTTCTAGTCTGCTAGTTGAATAAAATTTAAAAAAAAAAAAAAAAGGGAAAAAAAAAACATAAAAAAAAAAAAACAAAACAAAAAAAACATCAAAATAAATAAACTGTTTGCAAGTGAAAACCAGGCAACTGGCACATTGCAAGCATGAATTCATAGGGGAAAACCAGGGTCACTTGGACTCTATGAATTCTTTCTACTTGTTCTACAGTTCTCTGATCTCTTTACTGCAGGTACACTCCACCAACCAATGACTTGAGGACAAGTCAACTCTTCAACAAGGGGGGAGACTTGCATTTGCTCTTTAAGTGGATAGCTGAAGTTGCAACCATCAGCTCTTTAGCTGGAAACAAGACCTGTATTGTTAATAGAAGGACCTGATATACCAAATCATTGCCAGGGGACCTGAAAGACCTGCCAATGTCAACACAACATGTGCATCTTTTGCAAGCAGAAAAAGGGACCTGAAACAATGCATCATTACAGAGGGACCTGATTATCAAGTCAAGATTAGAACCTGAAGAACAAGGAGCAGCGATAAAGTCTACATTGGAATCCATCTACAATCAATTAATTCCATCCACTTGCACAACCATCATCCAGGGGAGTATACATACATGGTCATTTTGTACTTTAAAAATTCAAATTTTTTGTAGAAATTCTTAGTTTTTGTTAAGTTGGAATTAGTACCTGGGGATATTCATTATCATTTACATCCTATATTCCTATAACCCCTATACATTATAACCCTATTCCCTTTTATTTCCATACATTTCCCTCTTTTCCCTAACCCTAATACTCCTAAGTAGTTTTCTTTGCAAGCTTTATTAGGCCCACTTGGTGCTAGTCAACCATGACTAGTCATGCAGGAATCCCATAGAAATATGGCTGTTTTGAGTTTTCATAGGAATGGTCATCTTTCTTGGGTTGGGGATAATTAATTCGACTTGGATAGGTGGATGAGAGTAGATGGGTTTGTTTGAGTGATTATAGATTAGTTTGTTCATGAGACTTCTTATTTAAAGCCAAAACTTTGATGGCTTATGTATTGATTTTGTGATATACTTTTATGCTGTGACATCTTTGGATTGAGAATTAATTTGAAGACTTGTGTTATTATTATTTTGTTGTGCAATGCTATGGATTTGTGAATGATCTAAGCTTTTTATATCACCTCTCAAAGTGTGCAAGGCAAGGGTGGAGGGCCCCCACTCCAAGCTAAGTACACTTCCATGTTAAACTAGTTTTATTTCATTGTAATTTGGTTGATTGTAGCACTAGTTTTTCAAAGCTTTATTTCAGTTTGCTTTATGGTTTATGCATAATGATTGATTTCATTTGTTAATAGCTTATTCATCACTTTATTGAGTTGGAAAAATAGGTGTTCAAGTTGGGCATCCCTTCTGCTAAATGATGAATCAAAACTAGTTTCTTTTGTTTACATGCAAGCATTTTTATTTCCATTTAGATTTAGATAATGAGATGAATGAATTATGAGGGAATATCTTATGTGTTTCTTAAGTTAAGAGCTTCTTTCATTTATAATTTATCCATCTTGAGCTTTTGGTTTCAATCTCTGATTCATTAAGTGATAATTGAGGTGAAGGTGGACTTCTTGAGGTCAAGAACCCTTTCAATGTTTTTCTCTTTTTGAGCTGATTGAATTAGAGTTATAAGATGTATTATCTTTAGCTTTTGAATAACTTATCTTTCAAGGTTTGGTTATATCTGATCTTCACATATAGTGAACTTGCCTCAAAGCATAAACAACCCGGATTGATAAGAAATAATTGTGTTAATTTAGGACCATAAATTAGCTCAACAGGGTATACAGACATTTCTTGCATTGAACAGGGGTTAAAACAATGTTGTTGCAGAGGGCAGAGTCAAACAGAGGTGAATTGAGTTGATTGAAAAGAGGAAGGTAAGGTTCTTTTCCTTCAAAAATTTCATTTCGAAATCGAACAAATAATTGCATCTTTCTTTCAAAATGAAATTAGTAACAGCAGAGGAATTTATTCATTGGTTTACAGAAGCAATGTCAAACAGAGTAGAGCCAAAATTCCAGATAGAGAGTTGGGGGAAGGAAACAATAGAAAAACTTTACCAAGCAGGGATGATCAGTTTCCTACAAAAATTTGATGGCCACTGTGAACAAATAACCAGAGAGTTTATAAACAATTTCAATCAAGACCAGACACGGGTGGGAGATGTCATTATTCCTGTAACCCAGGAATATCTTTCCCAAGCCTTAGATCTGCCCATGATAGGTGAGAAGTATTACAAAGGCCTGCACTTTAAAGAGAAAGCTTGGACTTTCTTTCTTGAGAAGAACCAAAAGGGGACATTTGACAGGAAAAAAAGGATACCCAGGGAATGGTTTAATGAACTATGGGGTGAGTTGGTTTTGGTTATCCCAAAGTTCTTGACCTGTGATAGGGGGTATAGCATGGCTCACTTGTATCATGTCAGACTTCTACAGCATATAAAAGGGGAGGATAGGATAAACATGCCTTATTTCCTATATAGGAGCCTCTTGAGAATGATAGAAACAGTCAAACATGAACACAGGCCTAAATCAGGACAGATATACCATCAAGGATTAATCAAAATCCTAGTTGAGTATCAGGTGAGATCACAGGGCATAGTGTGGCGAGAATTCATGTCTAGATATCAATTCATTGAACAGGTTCATGAGGTACAAGACAAAACAGAGCAGGAAAATAGAGGAGTGATGAACTCACCCTTATATCCTAGAACAAGAGCCAAACAACAGAACAACATGGCCATGCAAGAAAATGAAACATCTGTTATGTCTATTCCTAGGCAATTTAGGAGTAAGAGTCCTATTGACTTAGAGAAGGAAGTAGAAACATATTCCCCAAGATAGCAAGAACAAAACTATTTTGCACAAGAGGCATTTGAGAAGGATTCTTCCTATGATGGTGCAGCAGCAGCATCACTTATGAAAACAACACAAGATTTTGAGAGAGAACTTAACTTAGGAAGAATCAAAGATCTAACTGACCAATTGGAAATTAGCAAAATCTTAGAGAAGCAATTAAAGGAAGAAAATAAGGCAAATAAGAAAGATAATGCTAAATTGGTCAAAGCAAATGAGAAACAGAATGAAGAGTTGGGGAGGCTAAAGAGGAAAAATGATCTACTCTCTAAACAAGCATTTAAGTGGCTAAAGGAAAAGAACATGTGGCAGGAAAAATATGAAAAAAAAAAGGTCAAAGCAGCTTTGTTTAGGGAGAGACATGATACAGGTTGGATTGTTTGGCCAGGGCAGCACAACAAGAGGCATCTACAGGTACAGCATCTACTACAGAAAGGCGAAGGTCAAAGAGGAACAAGCAAGCATGGGGACATGCTTGATGATAAATAAGGGAGAGATGTTGAGCCTTAGTTTTGGTCTTATTTTTGCTCAAAGAAACTTACTTATCCATCTATTTTCCATCCATTTTCCCTTCATTTATCCCATTTTGATGTATATTTGATATCCATTCAGGTATTTAATTTTAATTTTTCAATTTCTAAAGTTTTTATGAAAATTTGATTTTTAGTGCAAAATTGGCAGATTCAGAAATTCCCGTAATAGCTCTATGGTTGATATGGTTGCAGGACACTTGGGCACAAATGGAATGCATGGATGGATAGCTTGGGAACTAGGACTAAGCCAGCAATGCTTAGTTCGAACTGAACAAGCTTTATTAGGCCCATTTGGTGCTAGTCAACCATGACTAGTCATGCAGGAATCCCATAGAAATAGGGCTGTTTTGAGTTTTCATAGGAATGGTCATCTTTTGGGTTGGGGATAATGAATTCGACTTGGATAGGTGGATGAGAGTAGATGGGTTTTTTTGAGTGATTATAGATCAGTTTGTTCATGAGACTTCTTATTTAAAGCCAAAACTTTGATGGCTTATGTATTGATTTTGTGATATACTTTTATGCTGTGACATCTTTGGATTGAGAAGTAATTTGAAGACTTGTGTTATTATTATTTGGATGTGCAATGCTATGGATTTGTGACTGATCTAAGCTTCTGATATCACCTCTCAAAGTGTGCAAGGCAAGGGTGGAGGGCCCCCACTCCAAGCTAAGTACACTTCCATGTTAAACTAGTTTTATTTCATTGTAATTTGGTTGATTGTAGCACTAGTTTTTCAAAGCTTTATTTCAGTTTGCTTTATGGTTTATGCATAGTGATTGATTTCATTTTTTAATAGCTTATTCATCACTTTATTGAGTTGGAAAAACAGGTGTTCAAGTTGGACATCCCTTCTGCTAAATGATGAATCAAAACTAGTTTCTTTTGTTTACATGCAAGCAGTTTTATTTCCATTTAGATTTAGATATTGAGATGAATGAATTATGATGGAATATCTTATGTGTCTCTTAAGTTAAGAGCTTCTTTCATTTGTAATTTATCCATCTTGAGCTTTTGGTTTCAATCTCTGATTCATTAAGTGATAATTGAGGTGAAGGTGGACTTCTTGAGGTCAAGAACCCTTTCAATGTTTTTTCTCTTTTTAAGTTGAGTGAATTAGAGTTATAAGATGTACTATCTTTAGCTTTTGAATAAATTATCTTTCAAGGTTTGGTTATATCTGATCTTCACATATAGTGAACTTGCCTCAAAGCATAAACAACTCGAATTGATAAGAAATAATTCTGTTAATTTAGGACCATAAATTAGCTCAACAAACCTGAAAGGAAAATTTCTTAAGAAAGATCAACTGTAAAATAAATTTAATGAATCTAAAAACGCTTTGAAACCTAATGCACAACATTTAGAAGTCTAGGCTAGAGATGTATTCCGGCATCGTAAAGCTTGGTAACTATTGTTTCATTGCTAGTTGGGTGATTCCTCCACTTTGAGACGACAAGTGCCAGTACGGACTTGTGCTTCCACGTACCGTCGAGTATTATTGGGAGACCACAATAGGCTATATCCTTTATCCATAGGAAGCATGTCTTCCGCCCTATCGATCGCAATGCACTGAACACAACATTTGGGAAGATTAACTGCCGAACCGTAAAAAGTATTCTGCAGTTTTGCGATTGGTTTGGTAATCCCTCTATCTAGATTTCTAAAGTAGTCTCTTTCATTCCTTTTTAGACTCCTTAAAGGAAAAGGTCCATCTGAGCACTTGTCACTTCAGGCTCATTAAAAATCGAAGGCGACTAGAGTCATCTTTTGTTTTTTCTCGACTCTTAAAAATTGAAAAAACAAGTTGTGTCAAAGCATCTAAAATTTATTTTAATCGGAATAAACATCACCTTTCCTACGTTGGTCTTAGGTTGAGGAAAATGGAGTCCACCAACCAAGGATTTCCCCTTGGGGGAAATCCTAGTCCTTTCTCCTCTTGGGGAGATGTTGGTGCACCCCATATGGCCACATTGTTGCTTCCAAGATTGACAATCGGCCTGCCCGTATGGCTCTTCTCAACCTTTGTCGTTCAGAACACCGTGATTCTTGAGCAATCAAGTAAGAAACTAGACGATACCAAAGCTACCCCCCAACCTTCTACTTCGTCCGATTCTCCCTCTCCTCCTTCCTCTTCGCTTGATGAAGCTGGTAAAGCCAAAAGTCAAGTAACTAAGAAGAAGAAGGAGAAGAAGAAGAAGAAGGAGCCAAAGGCGACAGGGGGCAACCAGGCATCATCTAGTGAAAATCCACACACTGCACTGTCAAAACCTAAATATCCATGTGTCATTTGCAAAGGAGATCACTATCATCGAGATTGTCCCTACATCCCTCGGATCTTAAGGGACTGGTCTCCTCGTTTGCACAATCCGGTGTCATCAACCTCTGATGATCATGTTGAAAGTACATCGTCAACTAGTGAAAGCGAAACATCGGGAGAGAAAAGGAAAAGTAAATTCCCTGGTAAACTGTGTGAAGGCGATCACGCCGTCCACCGTTGTCCCTTCCTATATGAAGCTAAAAGAGTTTTGGACGATCGTCCGGTTTCACTGTTAAGGCTCCCTCCTGGATATAAGAAACTCTTGCCAAGTCCATCACTAGTTGAAAATCCGACTGACACGCCATTGTGGTCGGTCGAAGCATCTATTATTGAAGATAAACCATCTAGATTCACACTGGATGAAAGTCAAAAGGTCAAGGCGGCAGTTGACCCAGTCTTGCCTTCAGAAGGTCCATCTTCAGATGATATAGTCACCGGAGAAAACAAGAACGACACCGTTCAAATTTTCTTCGTAAACACAGACTCCGATGAACATGGGGGCAGTCTACCCGTTCCTTTACCGCAGGAAGGAAGTTCGTCAGAGTCGTATCCGACCGTCTATTCGGTCCCACCTCCAAGCAACCTAGTTGTTTCCTTCGATTGGAATCTACTAGGCAGACCCCGTTTACCGGCTAGTGTACCATTTCGAATCATTGCTCAAATATACAGAATGGTCATGGCCGGTGCCATCATAGATGAAGGGGCTTCTGTGAGTATCCTTTCCTCAACTGCTTGGAAAGTGCTTGGTTCACCATCGCTTTTGCCTGAAATGAGAAATCTAACGGGTTTTAATAAAGGAACCAGTTGACCGTTAGGGATCCTTCCCAATGTGCCGATAACATTGAGAAGGAAAATCGGTCACATGAACGTAATGGTAGTCCAAGGACCCCTAGACTATAATCTACTCCTTGGACGCGACTATATTTATTGCATGGGAGCCATTGTCTCCTCGCTCTTTAGAGTAATGTGTTTTTCGCATGAAGGAAGAGTGGTCAAGCTCATAGACCAACTTTCATTTCTCGGCTCACACATAGAAAATAGTTAAATACCATCCCTGAATGGTCTTTTCACACAAGGAATTTCTCATCAATCCCCAGTCCGTCCACCTGACGAGCGCGAGTGATTCGAGAGGAAATGACTGAAACCCAGGGAGCATGCACCCTGGTCTGTTTTGGTAGGAAAACCTTAGGCATAGGGTAGGTTTCCGTGAAGGATATATGACTGGTTTATGAGATTAGACCGGAATAAGATTCCTCTGTTAAAGTTATGTGAGTGGAGGCAAGTTGTGCCACTCACCTTTGTCTATTTCGGTATACATTGCCAAGGACGTGTTTTATCTGCAGTGCGGATAGAACAATCTTTGGTAACCTAGAAATTTTTCCCTATACTGGGGGCATGCAAACCTTTTGGCATGCAAGCGAAGAGCGGCCATTTATTTTTTTAAATTTGTAGGTCCTCTAACCCTTTAAACTCATAGGATTGGTCCTTTCCTAACTTGCATAAAGAAATGATGCAGGGCAAAGCGTTGTAAAAATGCCATCTTAGATGAGACATCCTTATTATACGACTGGATCGAGCAGTTTTTATGTGGAGTTCAAGCTCGTTAAAAAATAAACATAAGTAGTGAGCAAATGTTTCCCCCAGAGTTTAAGCTCATTCATTAAAAAATGAACCAATTTCCAGTAAATAACCATCGTGAATGCATTATCATTAGCCTTTGAAGCCTTGGTCGTGTTCTCATCACCACCTCCACTCTATTTTGGCCAATCATTCACCTCCATTTGATTGTTTACCTTTTTTGAGGAATAGCTGCGAAGAGTGATCCTGTTAGCCATCCTTGTGACACTGCCGCGATTGGAAAATTCCAATCCTTACCTGGAATCAGCTACTACCCGAATTTATCACTCGTTCCTCGGAAAAGGAGTCTCCTTTAAGCTCTTTTCATCTGACTCGTAGAATATGAAAAGATTGCCGAGTAATTGGCTTCTCCAGCTTGTTAAAGTGACCCGAAGTGCTATCCCTCCTTTAGATTTTAATCTTTTTGGGCCTGAGGGATTATTACACAAAAATATCGAGCACTTGTTTTGTTCGGCTCGTTAAAATTACCGAAAATTCATCCGTTTTGTATTATTTTATACTTTTTCGGACTTAAGGGATTATATGACGAAAAAGGATTGTTGGAGTTTTCTTTACGTCCCTTTCAGACTCTCTAAAATTGAAAAGGACCGAGTTATCTTTGTCGTTAAACTCGTTAAAACCAAATAGCGACAAACTTGTCCATACAGACAAGAACGAGTTTCACTATCGCTAGGCTCATTAAAACATAGCGATGGGTTTGCCCGAAGGGCAAATTATGGAACAAGCATATGTTATCCTCCTCAAACTTGACAAAAATAAAGAGGTACTCGTCAGCAATGACTGGGGAAAAACTGGGAAGAAAACTTGAAGAAACTTTATTGGTAACAAGTCGCTCTTGAACATGACACTTTCACTCCGCATCCGAGTCAAGTTGGGTTGTTCCGTTCACTGGTCATATCACCATTGGTCCATCACACCATCCATATTTGGGGTTAACACTACTAATCCATCATGTCAGTGTTGCCGGTATGTTCAAGAGAAGTCGCTCAGAGAATTCACCTGTGTCTCATCCACTGCAATACATTTACGCTCCATTCTTTCATGACCACCACCCTGAACCCTGTATCATCAGACCGTTTTCACCTCCAAAATAATTTACTCCGTTTCATGCCGTAGATGTGGGATTCATTAAGGCCCTCCTACGGTAGGTCGCTTCTTGTCGACATCAACTCATTATCCAAGAAGTTGACTTAGGGACAACCCTTTCAGTACTTTGAAGCTTGCATGCCTCAATGGCAAGTTTCTCACTTCTGGCGACAGATTTACATCAATGGTCTTCGACAGAAATATTTTGCATGGTGTTAGATGCCAAGTCCCTTATTCACACCACGTGAATTGTACTACAGTACCTTCAAGGTCATCATCATTATCGGTGATTCCTATCGTGCCTGTTAACAGCTTACATCATTGGTTGGTAATCAGGCGATGTCTTTCCATGTTCGACTCCAGAACATCTCTCACATGGATCAACTTGTACTTTGAGTGAAGATCGAACGAGATTGAAGACCCTGGATCTAGTTTCATCCATCCAGGCTGTGATATATATTCAAGAAAATAAAGACATCAAATGTACATCATTGCTGCACAGATAATCATCCAATCTAAGGGATGATGGCTCTACCATAATCATTAGTCTGCACACAGATGATTGTCTGTCTTATGTACATGAAAATGAATTTATAAAGTTGAGCATGGGAATGCCTGCCTCAGTTAGATAATTAAAATATTATGAAGATAATGTATTGTATTGTATCTTATTATAGGTCACCTTCTAGCTTGAAAAAACTTTGGATCCTCATGATAAAGCATTTCACCCGACATCAAAAGATTAACGACCTCATGCTTTAGGGGGCAACTGTTATAGAAATTTTTGGGCACTGCAACCCCAATCAAACATGTCCATAAACCAAGGGCTCCTAAGTCCCTGAAAGTGTTGTTCCATCCCCTAAAATAACAAGGTCAGCAGATTACATCATCTCCCAGAAGTTCTCCATGAAAAACTACTCAGAACTGGTCAAAACTGGACCATCTCAGTTGCTTCATGGTCAAAGTGTGCTACATCCAACCTAAATGCACACGGGAGGTGTGATGCATACTGAAAAGCCCTTCTATGGGGTGCGATGGGCGAGAGTAGACAAATGGCAGAGTTAATTTGCGAGGTGGAGGATCATGGAATCTTCCAGAAACTTCTCCTGTGACACTTGCCTCTCTGCATTTGCCCAGGGATGAGTAAGAGATCATCAATCTCCAAGTGGAATCAAGAACTATCAGAGAGAGGACACTAATAAAATCTCAGAGGCTGATTCACCTCCCTGCAATCATCTATACATGGATCCCTCATCCCAGAGATCCAGGGGTTGGAATTTTGTATCTTGTAATGAAGTGTTGCTGGTTTGTTGGTGTTACATCATAGTGTTGGGTGATCTAAGCTTTTCATGAGGTGAAGAAGGGCTTTCTTGCTGAGAGGATGACACTAGGTTAGAAAAATTGGTTGTAATCCTCTTTGCTATTCTTGATATTAATAAAGCTATTCAAGTTTTCCTCCACATTCTTGTATGATTGATGATATATGCATTTGTGTGGTCAATATATATCTGGTCCTATATTGTTTATGATAGTAGATCTCTGTTCTTGAATAGTGTTATGCTACTTTGATTCCATAAGTGCTCTTTGAAGCTAGGTAGACGAGGAAGCGACTGGTAAAGATCTATCAGAAGGGAGAGGAATCAAGCAAGGAACCAAGCGCAAGACAGAGGTTGGTCTCCTTTGTTGCCCTCTTATCTACTTCTCATAAAGGAAAATGAAAGTAGTTTTAGTTTGTTTGTTTCTAAGATAGCTACCAGTCTTAGTGGGACTAGCAGCTTTTCATAGACACTAGATTTCCCGATAACACGAAAAGAGCGGGAACGGGACAACATTTCCATCTATTGTTGGCAGCTAGAGTCAATTGTGTCACCCTTGAACAAAGCACTCAAAAGAAAGTCTCTCCTCCATTTTGGGCAGGATTTAGTTTGACTTAGGTATGCCTTAAACTTGTTATTGAGTCAGTTCTCCTCCGATTGGTTATCTCTTCCAATCATATGGAGAGTTCGTTCGTGCCTCTTGCATGACGAACTTATACAGAGTTATCATATTCTACCACATAGTCATCATTGAGTCATGCTTTTGTTCAACGGAAGTAAGCCTGAGTCGGCCTCTCTGCGGTGTCTCTTGACCTATTTTTCAGTCGACCATCCCTGGTTGTCAGTGTCTTCTTTGTCATCACATCAGTTATATTGGTCCTTTGCTCATGTCTGTTTGAGAAGCTCTTCATTGACTTCTTACTGGCGGGTCATGTCCTTATCAATGACGACATATTGCTCTGAGAGTAGGCCTAGAGCCGCACCCTGGCCCTATTTTCATTATTGATAGGTCACCTTGTGCTAAACATAGATTAGTATCATGGGTATTTTACTGAGTGGTTTCCCTTGTGTTCGACATCAGCTTTCATTATCACGCATTGGGATTTGTGCAATGCCTTGGTTTCCATTTGACCCTATTGGCGAATTCCTCGCCTCTGTGTCAGCTTTCATTATTAGTTGGTTCAGAGGGTTTCTATCATGTGCTAGCAACATCTTGTGTACACCAGAAACATGCTTCGGTTGGGTTACTACATCTTTTTTCATTCGATTCATTCCACATTATTGGCCTACGGGTTACACTCACACTAGATTGATGAAGGATGCCTTAATGCCTTTTTTCTAGTGGATATTTCCCTATCAACTACAACTCATTACTCTAGGGCAAAGATCTAGAGTCCATTTGGTAGTACCTTGGGGTTTGCAGTCATTAGTGGCAGATCCTTCACTATCGACAGTGGGAAACCATCATTGTCCCCTGATTGGTAGATTCTTCTAGGTGTTCAACCTCAGCTCATTCATTCGCACTTGTTAGATTGTACTGGGTACCTTGACTCTCATTATCATTATCGGTCAGTAGTCTCGCGTTTGTTAACAGTATACATCAATGACTAGTAATCAAACAATTTCTCACATGGTCGACTTCAGATCACTTATTCCCATTGTGTAGAAATGTACCACAGCTGTCAATGAAGACCTCGGGTTGCATCAGCATTCTTTGGTTCACTTGTCAGTTGCTCCTATTGCTCCTAGTTTACACCATCCACACTATATGTTGCAGTCCTTCATAGCGACATCTTATATGCGGGCATCTGAGTTGCGATGTAGTATCATCTTATTCCATCATGTTCATTTGGTATTATTGGGATAAGTTTTTGACATCAGTGATCAGCTCCATCCTTCAGCTTCATTAATCATCTTCTTATATATGTGATGTTCAGACATGTACTTGTTCGAGAACAATCAAATGATCCATTGTGTACTTTCATTATTTTATAATTGTATACATAGTGGATCCGATTGTACTTAATATGTGGACATGCTTTACTTTCTTTGAGCATGGGTATGCCCACCTCAGACAATTGTTTCTTTCTAATCTTCTTTTTGATGGCTTGGCAGGCTGAAATTTGGTGAAGTCCTTCTCAGTTCTCGACAGGTTTCCTTTCCATATAATTAATACATTTCGACCATCATGTAACCCTTATGACCTTATATATTAGGGGGCATCTATTATAGCTCCAAATATCACCCTTGGTATTTGTGTTCCTTGGTTTATGGCCTAGGGAAACCCCTCCTTCCAGACTTGGTCCAAATATTTTAAAAATAGTGTTTTAATACCTGTACGCTACTTTGCCCTGTGCTAAACGCGTGTACACGTGGGTTAGTCAATACCCAACCCGCATATATGTGTTAAAAAACTTAAAAAAATTAAATTTCCTTAAATATGGGTAGAGTTCACGGGTTTTACCTGTTGATTACCTCCTAGTGCCCATGGCCCAACTGTTCCCAACTGTTTTCCAACTAAAAAACTAATTTTGGAGAATTATAAAAAGACTTCTATGGGAATGCGTTAAGGGCAAGAGAACAGATAGAATTACTATACTGAGATTATCCCCTGATCAAGTCTGAAGTATCCCTGTGCTTCAAGCACCTCCCCAAGTTCAAGAAACCCTTGTTTCCTTGAGTGTTGATATTCTCCCACTTGCTTGAGATATCATGGTATTGGTTATGGAAGGAGGCTATTGAAGACTGGGACTGGACGGACCTGGAGGACGATTCCGCTTGGAGCCGAAAGAGGAAGACTCAGGTGAATCCTTTCCATGTTTATTATAGTTTTCTACGATAAAGAAACATTTTCTTGTTCCTATGATCGATTTTGTTTATGCATCAGATGTTTTTGTTGTAGTTCATGTATGAATGACTATTTTGATGTATAACTAAGAATTTGCTTAGATGATATAAACTTGATTTCACTAAAATTCTTTATCCATATGCTTCTATGTGTGTTCGAATTGGTTGATTTGTAGATTTGAAGATCATCAGGAGTTGTAGAGGGTCTGAACCCTTGTTGGAACTACCCAAATGAAGGACATCTGGGTATGTTCATCCACACATAGTTTGTTTATTTAAGCATGTTGTGTGAGTTGTAAGTGTGCTTCTTGTTGTAGATTACTCTTGCTTTGTTGGGGTTCTGACCTAAAGCCCTAGGGGACTTATTCCCATAAAAGCTACTATTCCTGATACTGTTGCAACTCATTCGTCTATTTGCTCAGCTTCATGTTCTTCCTGAATTGCTGCTTCAGCACATGCAACTCCTTCTTTGTTACATCTTTTGCCTTTACGCGATCTTCATGTTGCATCATCACTACATAGCTGGAGTCTCCAAAGTTGCTTTCATCATCAATGGACCTACTTGAGCTTGCAACCTTGTTCCGCAACCCTGTTGTCAACAACCCTCCTCTTGCATTCGTTGCATTTGGTATGTTCTCTTCAATTGCTTCTCATGATGCTACTCATTGTGATGCTTTAACTTGATGTCCTTGTCTACGAACAACTTGATGTCTTCGTGAGTAGGCAAGCTCATAGACACTTGATCAACTACATCCCCAAGCATGCTCTAAATGGTTTCCTCGCCTTTTCTCTCCTGGAAACCATTGTTCATGTACTGTTGAGAGGTAGATGAACACTTGCAATACTTGGAGACATGGAAACACTCATAGCAAGCAATCTATTAGTCGAAAACCAAAATGAACATGAGAACTAACTTGCAACATACCTGGGTGAGTGATCATGAAGGTTGTGTAATTTTGACTAGGAGGTCAGGAGACTGACTACCAAGAATGCTTAAGGCACAGTCTTGGCTACTGGGAGACTAGCCGACTACTGGAACTACGTAATGCACAGTCCAGTCTGGCTGCTGACTATTGGGATTGCACAATGTGCAATTCTAGCTAGGAAGGACAGTTGGCCTATGGATAGGTCTGCACAATTTCTTGCACCACGCAGCCACTTTCCTCTAGAAATGTGCAAAACAGTCTCGGAGGCCAATGTTAGGAAGTAATACACAACTTTGGAGAGGAAGCTGAGCCTCCTTTTCCCAGATTATGCAATGCAACCTTGGTGAAGGTAGAGCCTAGGCCAAGGTTGGCCCGACTCGCCGAAGGGCGACTAAAAGAAAGTAAGTCAGTGAATGCATGGCAACAGTAGTGATAGTAGAAGTGATTGACAGTGCCTACGAAACATGAATCAGAGATTCAGAAAATACATCAACATGCATGTGGGTGAGGGAGTTCATCGGTTGGGCGAACGTCCGTGCAAAATGGTTTCATGCATGTGACAACAATGAGATAGCAACGAAAACTAAAACAGAGCTATGAAAAGCTAGTATACATGTAAACAACAACAAGGATTCAAATAAATCAAGAAAATAGTACTCCCACAAGCAAAAACACAAAAAGCGACAGAAATGCAGCACAAGGCATGCGAAGCGAGCTTACCCAAAAACAACTGAGCTGAGTGTGCCAACTGATCCTAGATGTGATGTGGGATGTCAGACATGCAAGGTTGATGTGAAGAATAAGCTCTACAACATCTGGTTGATGAGTTTTGATAACATCAAGGTTGTGACATGCATGCTACGAATCTAGGGGAAGCGACACTTGGTGGGAGGTCTCGAAATTGATCCTTGCATGTAACCTCTGACTGCTAAATATAGATCAATGAAACAAGGGATGCCTTTTCATGTTGCCTTGGGAGACGCAGCCCATGCATACAAGTTTGTTTTTCTCAGTCCCAAACGGAACCGGTCAACTCAGCTGCACATGTAATATATTTCTCGACTACTAGAGAAAAATGCGCATTTCTAGCTGGGAGTTGGGCTAGCTGCCGAGGATATTTGCGCAATTTCTAGGAAGACAAACTGACTTCTGCCCATATTTTCTCAAAGCCTGGGCTGAATAGCTTATTGCCAGGAGAATTTGCTAAAATCCTGCTAGGAGGGTTAGTTGGCAGGATTGCGCAATCCTGGAGCCCAACAGGCTGTTAGAGAGGATTGTGCAATTCCTAGAGGGAGGGCTAGCTTCCCTCGAGAAATACACAATTTTCAAGGGGAAGGTTCTCAACCTGTAGCTGGACTAAGTCCGGGTGAGTAGCCTGTGAGGGGAATGGATCAACTATGATCGAAAGGCTATGTTTATGCGAGGAAAACACTTGAATCTTGATTACTTGATGAAGTAAGACAAAGTGTTGTGTAAGGTTGGTAGGGAGGCTCCAGAACATGCTAAGGAAAAATTTTGGAGGGTGGTTGTAGCCACTACAATAGATTTCTAAGCTATCAAATGTAATATTACACCCGATATAGGAAATAAACCATTAGTTGTGTTAAAATAAACTTCAAAGAGAAATACAACTGAATCCTTGATGTTGGAGATATTCTTTGAGGTCTCCAAGTCCTGCTAATGCCTTTTCAACACTCTCTTCCTCCTCTAGCTTGACATGAAATGGGTTCCAAGCTCTAACTCTCTCTCCTCATGCTTCATCTACCAAAGACTAGTCCTTTGTCATCTAAGACTAATCTTCTTCTATCAAAACCTAAAGATTTCAGAATTTTGCAGCTGGTTCTATCTCTCCACCACTTTCACTATGTGTTATATTGTAACCAAAAAGGGTAAGAGGAAGTGGTTTATATAGGCAGAGGAGGATAAGAATGAGATCCATTAAAGGGCGAAGAGGGCTTGGAAAGGTCAAATTTTAAGGGGGAAAGAACCTTATATGGAGTTATCAACCCTTATCCAACCAAACGAACATCCAACACATTGCCACTAGAAGTTTCTAGATGTGAAACTCCATTTCCTTTTATAAAAAAAATCCAGAAGTAGACAGACACGGGTATTGGGCTAAAAGTAGCGCTGACTGGCACGGGTCACATTGTAAAACTATGCAATCAACACGGGTGAGATAGTGGGAAAGAGCGTTGATCTTAAAAGATGGGTTTTAAGAAGGATTCTCTAGAAACATTTTGAAGGGAGTGGGGACTACTTTCTTCAAATGTCAAGGGATTCAAGAGCATAGGTTTCATGATGAAAGTATAACATAGTAGTCACTAACGAGCCTAGGTATTGCAGCAAGAATGCTGCATCTCCCAAGGCTACCAACTTTACTTATCAACCCGAGGTTCATACAAACTTGGAGGTGACAGTCCTATATGCACAAGTAGAAGTGAAGGAACTGAATGTTGTCACTACTCATCTAGCAAGAGACCCTAGGGGCTCCAAGCAAGACTTCTATAGGGTCAGAAGAAGCTTGATTTTGATGGAAGAAGAGAAAATATATTCTAAGGGAGAGCTACTCTACGACGGTAATGAAGAAAACAATCATGCAATGCTAAACTCACACCAGACCCTAGCTAACCAATTAAACAACTATGCTAAGCAGAATTACTAGATCAATCACTAACCTAATGCTAATTCTCTAAGTTACAGAAGTAAAAGCATCAAAACTAGACTAAGAGGTAAGCAAAGGAAACTAAGTTAGGTTTGTGTCTATGCAGAAGAGCAGTCGGAGATCAAAATTGGTCAAAAGAGGACATAATGAGAAACAATGCATAAGAGCCATTGGATCAAGAGGGTGAAAGGTAAATGAATGATTGAGATTGGATCACAGGACGGTACGTAGATAGATGGGTGAACAGGGTTAACTAACCAGATGAGAAGTGGAGATTATGTCATGGCGGTTGACTGAATAGATGAACGAACAGGATTAATCAGCAGATGGATGGTGGAGATTAGATCGCAGGCAAAAGAAACATGTGGAAATGGTAGCGGGTTTGGTGAGGTGGTAAGTTGTATTTCGTGTGCCCTCAAAACCATAAGCTGTATTTTGAGACTTCACGTGATTATCCTTACCGAGTGACATGTAGAATGAGAAAACCACTTTTCTTGCGTGCTCTTAGCCAGATCAGTCATGCAAGTGTCTGCGCGAGATTGTGCAACAGCCGTTGGATCAGGCGAGGCTGATCAACGGTGGAGATTGGCCAAGCTAGTTGGCGATTAGGTGAAGTGGAAGTTGTTGGATCAAGAGACAGATCGACGGTGGAGATTAAAGCGAGAGAAGAAAACAGCAGAAATGACAGAGTGGGTTTAGAGGGCGGTAAGTTGTTTATCGTGCGCCCTCAAAGCTGTAAGAAGTTTTCTAAAATTTTACACGATTAGCCTCCCCGGGCGACACATAGCATGGGGAAACCACTCTTATCACGTGCCCTCAGGCAGATAATGACCGGATAGAAATCCATGCAATATCGCGTGATAGCTGTCGGATCTAGTGAGGTAGAACAACAGTGGAGATTTGACCGAGCTAGTTGGCGAGCGGGGGTGCGATACCCGTTGGACCAGACAAGGCGGATCAATAGTGGGGATTTAAAGTGCATAAAGTGAGCATTGAAAATGAATTGGGTGATTATTGGTCAGGTTTTGCTGTGTAAGGTAATATATGGGTAAAAACCATTTAAACATTAATTAATTCCTTCTGCCTAAGTATTTCATGCTGAGGGAGAATGAAAGGGATATGAGGGAGATCACATGATAGGGAGAGAGTGAAGGAGCAGATGATCATGAAAGGAAAAAAGTATCAATGTAATGAACCCAGTGACTGCGTTAAACAACAAACTCCTTGTGAAAACCAAAACCCTATGTTTTTCAGGTTTCTGCAAGGTTTCTTCCTCACGTCATGGTCCTAGAGGGAAGAGGTGAGGCCGAGACACCTATGGGCAACCTTGTGGATCTTTTCTTTGCTAACCTACTAATTTAATGAAACCATAAATGAAGCAAACTGAAACACAACTAATCTACTCTACACTACTCTAACGAGACTACAACTACTTAAATAAATAAACAGTTAAACAATAAACCTCTGTAATGGAAATGCAGCTACTTAAACAAATGACCAGTTGAACCATGAATCATCTACTCTATACTATGGTGATGCAAATGTAACTACTTAAGAAAATAAACAACTAAACCATGAAGCTATGCTAGTGTTGTAATGAAAATGCATCTAATTAAGCAAATGAACATAAAACAGGAATCTATGCTAGCATAACAATACAATAAAGAGGAGCTTTGGCTGCTAGGGTTGGGCCCTAACCCAAGAGCTTCAGCCCTCTGAGTTAACTCAATGCTAGCTCAAAACAAAACTCATCTTCATTATAAATCAAAAACTGTTACAAGACTTGCAGCTTGAAAACAAAGTAGAGTTCTATAGTGAGAAGTCTGAATTCTTGCTAACTCTTGGTAACACTTGGTGACTAAAAAACTGATGTCCTAAGCCTCTCTACTTATACATCTGAAGTCTCCAATGACTTCTTTCAAAATTAAGGAGGCACAACTCCCAATTCAATGATAAACTCATGATTTCCCTTTCACTAGCTTGGCTTCCTTCTAGTAGGGAGGCTTGGCTCCCAACTCAAGATAAACTCATACTTTCACTTGCTTGGTTACCTTCTAGTACACCTGATTTGGCTGTTTGCACCTTCACTTGCTTGGCTTCCTTCTAGAAGGGGGTTGTTTGTACTTTTAGCTGATGGAGGGATATTTGAATGGAGGGGCAGTAAATGAGGAGGATTTACCTCCTGTAATTCCTCTCCCTTGTCCCATTCGAGTTTTTACCAAGGTCTTTACCATAGTTCCTTGCTTTTATATTTTCTTCTTACATTACATGCACATTAGACCACAAAGCAAAATATCCAACTCTACTCATCTCATAAACAAAATATAATCTAAAGTATGCAATAAGTTGTGAGAATAGTTGGTTTGACTAAGCTAGGAGGTGAATTAAGGTCAATTAAGGCCCATATAATTACTCAATGATGAGGCTCATCATCACCCCCCTACTAAAAGTGTTTCTCATCCTTTGAGAAACTTAGTCAATGTCCTTGTCCTTCATGGCTTTGGTAGCCTTTCTGACATTCCATGCTTCTGTTGTGGTCTCTTCTTCTTGTTTATAGAAGCCTACTTTCCTTTCTACTCCTTCCCACTCCCTCTTTTCTTCTTCTTATTTTCTCCCTTCTAGCATCTCTAGGAGTAGTGGCAGACTGAGTTTTAGTCCTATCCAATTGACATTCAACCTTTGCAATGATTTCTTATACATAGGTATCCTGTTGAGTGCCTCTCTCAACCTTTGAGGGGAGTGATATTCTCTAATCTTCAAGCTATGTGGCAGTGTTTTCCATCTCCTTTTGCAGGCATGTATGTTATCATCTCTTAGCAGCCTAAGAATATCCTCAAAATGTGAAATTGCTTGCTCTTGGGTAGTAAGATATCTAGGTGTCAGCTGAGGATCATTTTCAATTAGATTATGGGTGTTGATTAGGGCCATGGGATTTGATTGTTTAGCTACTTCTCTACCCCTAAAGCTACCTAGCTCTTTTGTTTCTTGCTGCTCTTTCTTGTTCTGAAATGTAGAGGGGTTTGCCTCTTTCTTTCCATTTTTTTCTTGACTGGTGTGCTGAGAGCAGTGATGGCAGTGGCTGCCTTCTATTCAAGGACCTCTGGAGACACCTTAGGTGACTCCTTCTTTTGTTCTTCTCCTTCAGTTTCAATGCCTTCTTCGTCTCCATTTCTTCTTTCTCATCTTTGTCAATTTCTTGCTTCATTTCCTCCTCTATTTCAATGCCTTCTTTCTCTTCTGTTTCAGCATCATCCTGTGTATTAGTTCCTTCTTCATCCATCTCATCCCCATCTATCTCTGTATATTCTTCTTCTTGTTTTCCCTCCTCCTTACTGACAAAAGCACTAACATCATAGATGGGGGTTTTGATGTTATCCTCTGCTGGTAAGTCTCAGAAGACTGACCATGTTATAGGGATCTTGAGGTTTTGGAGGGCATATTTAATTAGGATTCTAGTCAACCCATGGTGAGCTAACTATTGGGATTTTCCTATCTTTTCTTTGCTACTAAAGTCCAGGAGTGATTGCATCAGAAAATAGGGTATGCTGAGTCTTTGGTGAACTGGTGTTTCTACCCCAAATCTTAATTCTTCAATATCTACCCTCACATGGGATATACTTGATGAGAATCTTGCTTGTGAGTCTTGAGAAGAAAATAAGCAAATTCTTTAAGAAAGAAGAGAGTTTCCTGTGTATGTAATCCACTAGCTTTCTAGAGGAAACTAGCCACCTTTTTACTTACAGACCAACTACCTCTTAACCTTTACAATTTTTTATCAAATGATGCATATGAGTGAGTGAGTAGGATACTTACCTGTGGCCTCAATGCCAGGCTACAGTTGTCAAAGATCAAAGGTGCTACTGATGATCATTCTTCTTTCTCCTCTGTTGTCTAGTGATGGTTTCTTGACTGTAGATCTGATGCTGCTGATGCTGTTGTATGGTCATGTTTCTTCCTCCTCTGCTTCCTACTGATGGTGTCTGTAATTGCATATCTAATGCTACTGAATGGACAGAGGGAGTAGGGGTGTGTGTGGATGCACGGATGATGGTAATGGATGAGGTGAGGGGTTAGATTATGGCTAGAATGAATTTTGGGGATCTAACCAATCTACTAGTCAGGGGATCTTGTAGAAAACAAAATTTTCACCTGAATTGGAGCAATGAAGTGAAAAACAATGGAATTTATGGAGGGATGCATGGTAAAGAGTGGAGGAGATGAACATATGTGAGGCAGGGCTCCCTTTGGATATTCTCTTTTCTCCCTGATTGTCTTTCTCATCCTCCTGCAAATATATATATCTATATAGATAGATAAAGAAAATACCTAGGCTACCATAGACAGGTTTTCACCCAAGGATCTTCTTTTTCTTTCCATTTTTCTCATCCTTGGGCCACCTCATGGAGGTTTTCAACCCAAATATGGGACTTAGGCACGTCATGGAGGTTTTCACCTGAACCCTTATTCTGTTTTCTTTATTTTTCAGTGACCTGATGAGGGAGGAGCTGAAACTTGTTCTACCATCATCACTCTCTTATTGATACTGTCAATGAACTCTTGTTTAGATAAAGGCCTCTTGTACATTTTAAATTTGTGTCCATTAGCTAGTAATGGGATGGCTTCTTCATCTATAGTTCTGATCTACACTGAGTAGTTGTCATGGAATATTTCCACTACATAAGGTCCGAGCCATCTTGTCCTTAGCTTGCCCTTGAATTTTTTATACCTAGAGTCATATAACAATCCCTAGTCTCCTTGAAATTGCTTCCCCTTAATATGTTTTTCATGCCAGATTTTCCTTTGAAGCTGAACTATCTCCATATGGAGGGCTTGTGTTCTAAATTCATCCAAGCTATTTAAATGGAACAGTCTTTCTTTATGTGCATGACTGAGATCCAAATCTAGTTGGGCTGCCATCCCCAATGTATTATATTCAAATTCAATGGACAATAAAGACTTTTTCCCATAGACCAGCTCATAGGGTGTAAATCCAGTGGTGGTCTTCCATGTCATATTATAGGTCAAGGTGGCATCAACTAGTCTTTCTAGCCAATCCTTTCTGATGATGTTCACTACCTTTGTTAGGATGTTCTCTAATGCTCTATTGGTCACCTCCACTTGCCCATTAGCTTGTGGATGATAAGGAGTGCAGGTCCTATGTTTGATTTTGTGATGCTTGAGCAGTTACTCAATCATGCTGGAGGTAAACTAGCTACCTTGGTCTGTGACTAGCTCTCTAGGGTAACCAAATTTGTAGAATATATTCTCCCTTAGGAACTCAACCACCTTCTTTTCTATCGCTGCCTTAATTGCCTTGGTTTCAGCCCACTTAGTCAAGTAATCAGTGCACACAATAATGTGTTGTTTTTGCTTTGAAGGAGGATTGATAGGCCCAATGAAGTCCATTTCCCACTTGTCAAATGGCTCGAAAGTCAGTTGAGGTTGTAGGGGAATTTCATCTCTTGGAGTAGGCTTTCCCATCCTTTGGCACCGATCACACTGATTAATGTACTTTTTAACATCCTGATGAAGAGTAGGCCAATAATAGCCTGCTTGCAGCACTTTGAATGTTGTGCTCTTTGTTGCAAAGTGACCTCCATAAGGCCCATCATGACAGGTCAGAAGGATGTCAAAAATTTCCTCTTCCCTGGCACACCTTCTTAAGATCTGATCTAGGCCAAGTTTGAATAGATTACCCCCAATCTAGGTGAAGGGGTCTCTTTTCCTGATTATCTTTCTCTTTTCTCTGGAGGGTAGGTTTTGTGGGAACTGTGTTGATACCAAATAGTTTGTTATATCAGAAAACCATGGGGAGAGAACTGAAATAGCAAAAAAATGCTCATCTGGTAACTGATCATCCACCATTCCTTCTTCACTTGTAGGCATATTCATCCTAGATAGATTGTCAACAACAACATTCTCCTTACCATGCTTATCAACAATATTTAGATCAAACTACTATAACAAAAGTAACCATCATCTGATTCTAGCATTTACATCTGGTTTGTTCATTAAATATTGAATTGCAGCATGATCAGTATGCACAAATGTCTGATAGCCTGTAATGTAATGCCTAAAATTGTTCAATAAATGCACAACAACCAGGGGTTCTTTTTTTCTCATAGTATAATTTAACTTAGCCTTTGACAGGTTTTTACTGGTAAAATAGATGGCATAGGGCAATTTCTCCTCTAATTGACCTAAGGTTGCTCCTATGGCTTTGTGTGAGGCATCAACATGAATATGAAAAGGGAGGCCCCAGTTTGGGCCTCTAAGAATTGGTGCAGTGGTTAACTTCCCCTTTAGAATGTCTAAGGCCTCTTGATAGCACTTTGACCATATAAATTTAGAATATTTTGCCAAACAAAGGAGAGGCCAACTTGCTGAAGTCCTTTATGAACCTTCTGTAGAATACAGGTAACCCTAAGAAACTCATGACATCTCTCTGCTTTTATGGAGGTGGGACCCTTTGGATGATGGTTATTTTGTTTGGGTCCACTTGTCATCCTTGCTGACATATGGAATGACCTAGCGCAATCCCTTTAGTCATTAAGAATTCACATTTTTCTGGACTAAGAGACAGGTTCATTTTAATGCATTTTTGTAATATTTTTCCTAGGTTAGTTAGGGCTTCTTGAAAATCACAACCATAAGGTGTAAAATCATCCATATAGATCTCTATAGCATCATGTACTAATTCAACAAAAATACTGAAGACTACTCCCTAGAAAGTGGCAGGAGCATTGCATAAGCCAAAAGGAAGGACCCTATAGGAAAATGTAGCCCAAGGACAGGTGAATGTGGTTTTATCCTGGTCTTCTAAGTAGATTTGGATTTGGTTGTACCCACTGAATCCATCTAGGAAAGAAGAGAACTTCTTCCCTACCAAACCATCTAGCACTTGATCAACGAAGGGTAGGGGAAAATGATCCTTCTTTTTCGCTTTGTTCAACTCCCTATAATTGACACAAATCCTCCACTTATCATTCTTCTTGGGAACCAACACTAAAGGAGAGACCCACTCATTGTCCGAGATAGGGTAAATGAACCCTACATCTAATAGTTGTTGTAGTTCTTCTTTGACTATGTCTTTAAGGGATGGATTCATTCCCCTTTGTGGTTTCATAACTAGATTGCAACCTTCCTTAATGTATATGTGGTGAGTACACACTGAGGGGTGTACTCCCTTCATTTCCTTGTAGCTCTAGGTGAAGGCTTCTAGGTTTTCTTTCAACATATTCCATAACTTTTCTCTTCAAGAGAAGATAGATATGGGTTGATTTTCAAAGTTTTATATGGGCCAAATTCTATGGTTTTGACTTGGAGTGGGTTGGAATTGGCCAAGCATAAGTCAATTTGATGATTGTTCATTGTTTCCTTTACTTCCTCCTCTAATGGTAATGAACTAGGAGTTGGACTTTGGAGCAGGTGTTCAATTAAGTCATCCTCCTCTTGTTGTCCTCCTCCTATGATTGCTTCCAAAGCATAAAGTTGGGAAAAATAAAGCTCATCTTCTTCCTCCTCCTCCAACCATAGAGGTAAATCATGTTCTAGGGAGGGTTGAGCTAGAGGGTATAAGACTAACTCTTTGGACATATGCCCATTCTTGACTGTCATATTCCCAGCTCTACAGCTAGTGTAGGCATCAACTATGGCCAACCATGGCCTCCGAAGGATGAGAGAGTAACTAGTAAGATTAGCCTTAGGTTGGAGAACTAGGAAATCTGCAGGGTACTCCCAAGAGTCAATGGAGACCATCACGTCCTCCACAATTCCCTCAGGAGTGACTATGGAACGGCCTGTAAGTTGCAGAACTGTTGTGGTCTTGCGTAATGACCCTTGGAGGTTAATCTTGAGCATGGTGTCCTTGGTCATCACATTAATTGCAGCCCCAAGATCAATCAGAGTGTATGGGATAATGGTGCCATTGACGTGCACATCTACTACAAGGCTTCTAGGGTCTAAGTATTTTGGACATATTACCTACCCCAGCATTAAGTCAGATAACTACCCTATGACATTAATGGTAGGGGCATCCCTTTTTCTTCTTCCTGGATGCTTGAAGCACTTCTCCTTAATCAACTTATTGTAGATAGGAAATTCTTTGATTGCCTGGAGAATGGGTATCTTTACACATAGATTCTTCAATTCTCCCAAAATTTCAGTTTCTTCTGGGGTAGGCTGGAGTGGTTGGGCTAATATTTCAGGAAAGGGTGGATTTGCTTGAAGGTTTCTTTCCTCTCTTTATTGCTCAACCTCCCTATGTGTAGAGGGAGGTTGGTTATCTGGGAGAATTCTCCCAGACCTTAGGTTGATCTCCTAGATTTCTATAACATAAGATGGGTATGATGTCTCTCCACTATATCCTTGTTGAACCTGCCTATTTTTTGGGTTTGGATTTGACTGGGCAGGAATCTGGGGTTGCTTAGGTGGAGCATAGTGTAGGGGTTGTGGTTGGGTAGGTTGTGGAGGCAATAGGGTTGGAACATTATTGAATTGGGGTCTCCACCTCTACGGTGGGGTATTCCACTAACGTTGTGGCTGAATGTATGGTTGAAATGACTGGTTGGCTAGTTGGTGATGATACTTAGGTGCATAGGACCAAGGAGGGGGTGTAGACCAAGAAGGATTAGTATGGGGTCCCCAAGAACGTATAGTTGTGGTTTGGTTGGGTGTGTAATATGCATGGGATGATCCTTGCATACCTTGCTGGTATGGTCTAGGCCCAGGAGCTCTCCTTTGTTTGATGTAGCAAAGCTACTCAGTGACCCCTTCAGCTCCTTGATATATAGCTTTGAGTCCAGGTAAAGAAGGGCACTTATCTATGGAGTGGTTTTCTTCACAGATTGAGAAAATCTCAATACAATTCAATGGGCATTCATTTCTAGGATGCCTCTTGGTGCATCTAGGACAAAATATGGCCAAGGCTCTCTCTGCTTCCTCTTGCTTCCTTTTGATATTCATGGTATCCAATTGTAAGGAATGGTTTTGCAACATCTCACTTTTGAAGTCCTTCATCATATTTCCAATTTCACCCTTGATGGATGAGTTGGAAGATGATGTATTAGCCATAGGTTGACTACTCCTACCCTTTTTCCTAGTTTCCCTATAATGGTTTCTAAAGACGGTCTTGAAATCCTCATAGGGTAGTTGGTAGATATCTCCTACTGCTGACAAATGCAAGGTATCTAGGATATCCTCCCTTACTCCTCTAAGCAGGACCAGCTTCAGTGACTCAGGGTCAAGTGTGCACTTGGCCCTTTTGTAATTGAGCTGGAATATTTCTTCATAGTCTTCTAAGGATTCATCCTAGCCAATGGTCATCCTAAAAATATCTTCTTTAGTGTCCTATGAACTACAGTAGTCCCTATATTTTTTGTTAAAGGCCTACTGCATCTGAGCCCAAGTTATGATTCTATCTCCATGTAAACCCATGAAAGAGTGCAATGCTGCATCCTTGAGGGTAGATGGAAACAATTTTGACTTTTGCTCATCCTCTGTATAGTCATAGGTTCAGCATATAACAAAAAACTCAAATAATAAGTGTCAGGGACCTCTATGGTCAAGTCGTGGAAATGAGGTAGAGCAAAGGGGCTTATATTCTTCATTTTAGTGTCCCCATTGGTTTCTCTAATGGGGAAGGCACCCTCAATTCTCTCTCTATCTCCTCTATCATCCTAGTTTTCAGCCATTGGTTCAGTGGGAATGGGTTCTTCCTCTTCTTCTTCCCCTATAGGTTCTTCAATATGTTAGGTTGCTCACCTAAAGGTTCATCCAATTCATAGTCACCGAAGAAGAGAGAATGTTTACTGTTGGATGCAGTGGGGGTATTTGGTAAGAATTTTCCTGAATTATCCATATTCCTACAATGCATGAAAGGAAATGATTTTGGCTTGGTTTTTGTAAGATTTTTTTAAAGCTGGAAAGTACTCTGTAGAAAGGAAATAGCTGATTAAATGAAAAACTACTAACAGAATGGAAACTACTTGCAGAATGAAATAACCGATTGAATGGAAAGACTTCTAACAGAAAGAAAACTACTTGCATAATGAAATTGCTTAATTGAATGCAAAAATACTAACAAAAAGGAAATTGTTTACTGAATTGAAATTGTTGATTGCAGAATGGAAAGGAAAGCAGATAAATGACAAATTAAAGAAATAAATTAGATTACTTTTGCAGAAATAAAGTAATGGAAGAAAATTGAAGACTAGAAGTAGAAGAAAAGAATGTTAGAGACTAGAAATAGAAGAAGGAGTAGTAATTCACATCCTACTCTAACACCTCCCCAGCAACGGCGCCAAAAAGTGATGAGCCTAGGTATTGCAGCAAGAATGTTGCAACTCCTAGGGCTACTAGCTTTACTTATCAACCTGGGGTTCGTACAAACTTGGAGGTGACAGTGCTATATGCACAAGTAGAAGTAAAGGTACTGCATGTTGTCAATGCTCATCTGGCGAGAGACCCTAGGGGTTCCAAGCTAGACTTCTATAGGGTCAGAAGAATCTTGATTTTGATAGAAGAAGAGAAAATATATTCTAAGGGAGAGCTACCCTACTATAGTAATGAAAAAAAAATCATGTGATGCTAAACTCACACTAGAACCTAGCTAACCAATTAAACAACTATGCTAAATAGAATTACTAGATCAATCACTAATCTAATGCTAATTCTCTAAGTTACAGAAGTAAAAACATCTAAACTAGACTAAGGAGTAAGAAAAGGAAACTAAGCTAATTCTGTGTTTAAGCGGAAGAGCAGTCGGAGATCAAACTTGGTCAAAAGAGGATGTAATGAGAAACAGTGCATAAGAGTCGTTGGATCAGGTAGGTGAAAGATAAATGAATGGCTAAGATCAGATCGTAGGAGGGTACATAGATAGATGGGTGAACAGGGTTAACTAACAGGATGAACGGTGGAGATAATGTCGCAGCGGTTGAGTGAATAGATGAACAGACAAGATTAATAGTCAGATGGATGGCAGAGATTAGATTGCGGAAAAAAGAAACGTGCGAAAAAGGTAGCAAGTTTGCAGAGGTGGTAAGCTGTATTTCGCGTGCCCTCAAAACCATAAGCTGTATTTTGAGCTTTCATGTGATTAGCCTACTGAGTGACACGTAGCATGAGAAAACCACTTTTCTCGCATGCTCTCAGCCGGATAACGGTTGTGTAAGTGTCGGTGTGAGATTGCATGACAACCATTGGATCAAGGAGGGCTCATCAACAATGGAGATCGGCCAAGCTAGTTGGAGATCGGGTGAAGCGACAGCAGTCGGATCAAGAGACAAATCGACGGTGAAGATTAAAGTGGGAGAAGAAAACGTGCAGAAATGACGGAGCAGGTTTAGAGGGTGATAAGCTATTTATCGTGCGCCCTCAAAGTCGTAAGTAGTTTTCTAAAATTTTACTCGATTAGCCTCCCTGGGTGACATGTAGCTCAGGGAAACCACTCTTATCGCATGCCCTTGGGCAGATAACGATCGGATAAAAATCCATGCGATATCACATGACAGCCATCGGATCTGGCAAGGCAAATCAATAATGGAGATTTGACCGAGCTAGCTGGCGAGTGGGTGCGTGATAGCCATCGGATCAGAGAAGGCAGATCGACGGTGGGGATTTAAAGTGCATAAAGTCAACATTGAAAATGAATTGGGTAGTGATTGATCGGGTTTTGCTGTGTAAGGTAATCTACGAGTAAAAACATTTAAACATGAAAAAACTGCTTCTGCCTAAGTATTTCATGCTCAGGGAGAATGAAAGGGATATGATGGAGATCACATTATAAGGAGAGAGTGAAGGAGCAGATGATCATGAAAGGAACATAGTAACAATGTAATGAACCCAGTGACTGCATTAGACAACAAACTCCCTGTGAAAACCAAAACCTTGTGTTTTTGGGGTTGCTGTAGGGTTTCTTCCTCACGTCATGGTCCCAGAGGGAGGGGGTGAGGCTGAGACACCTGTGGGCAACCTTGTGGATATTTTCTTTGCTAACCTGCTAATTGAATGAAAGAATAAATGAAGTAAACTAAAACACAACTAATCCACTCTACACTACTGTAATGAGACTGCAACTACTTAAAGAAATAAATAGTTAAACAATTAACCTTTGTAATGGAAATGCAACTACTTAAACAAATGACCAGTTGAACCATGAATCATCTACTCTATATTGTGGTGATCCAAATGCAACTACTTAAGCAAATACATAACTAAACCATGATGCTATGCTAGTTCTGTAATGAAAATGCATATAATTAAGCAAATGAATAGAAGATAGGAATCTATGCTAGCATAACAATACAATAAAGAGGAGCTTTAGCTGATAGGGTTGGGCCCTAACCTAAGAGCTTTAGCCCTCTGAGTTAACTCTATTCTGGCTCGAAACAAAACTCATCTTCATTATAAATCAAAAACTGTTACAAGACTTGTAGCTTGAAAACAAAGTAGAGTTCTACAATGTGAAGTCTGAATTCTTGCTAACTCTTGGTAACTCTTGGTGGCTAAAAAAAATGAGGTCCTAAGCCTCTCTACTTATACATCTGAGGTCTCCAATGACTTCCTTCAAAATTAGGGAGGCATAGCTCCCAATTCAATGACAAACTCATGCTTTCGCTTTCACTAGCTCGACATCCTTCTAGTAGGGAGGCTTGGCTCCCAACTCAAGATAAACTCGTACTTTCACTTGCTTAGTTGCCTTCTAGTACACCTGATTTGGCTATGTTCACCCTCACTTGCTTGGCTCCCTTATAGAAGGGGGTTGTTCGTACTTTCAGTTGATGGAGGGATATTCGAATGGAGGGACAGTAAATGAGGAGGATTTACGTCCTGTAAGTCCTCTCACTTTTCGCATTCAATTTTTTACCAAGGTCTTTACCATAGTTCCTTGATTTTATCTTTTATTCCTACATTACATGCACATTAGACCACAAAGAAAAATATCCAACTATACTCATCTCATAAACAAAATATAATCAAAAGTGTGCAATAAGTTGTGAGAATAGTTGGTTTGACTAAGGTAGGAGGTGAATTAAGGTCAATTAAGGCCCATATAATTACTCAATGATGAGGCTCATCTATCACTACTAGGGTTCTCCGGGATCAAGAATGGGAAGTGATAGGAGGGTAACAAATTATTGTGTAACAGATGCCCCCTAAAGCATGAAGTTAGAGCAGAGAGCGATGGCTGAAATTCTTTAGGAAAGAGTGAGGACTTGGAATACTAGCATTGGAAGACTTGCAACTCAAAACATACATGTACATATCTAAAATATGGTAGTCATGCCTGATAAACATGAGAGACATATAACAATACATGAATCCATAGTATAGGCACAACTATCCATCAAGAAAAGGATCATGTGCATGGATCCTCGACATGGACGCAGCCATCCAACTGAAGGGATCATATGAAATAGATCCACAGCATGGTTGAAACCATCCACATAGAGAGGATCAAAATGAAAATACCCACGGTATGGTTGCAACCATTCGATTGAGTAGGATCAAAATGATACCCACAGCATGGTTGCAGTCATCCATCTAAAGAATCATGTATATAATCATGAATGACTCATCACTCCTCACAACCTGGACTTTTGTGATCTAATCCCAAGGTCCTGTAGTCCAACACGACCCGATCAAAGTACAAATTCTAACATGTGAATAGACGTGCTGAAGTCAAACATCCTAGAACATCACTTGATTACTGGCCAATGATGTGAACTATTAACAAGCGCGAGAGAAACCACCCATAATGTCAATGGCCCTCAAGGGACTAGCAGTACAATTCATGAAGTGTGGATAAGTAATTGAAGTTGAACACTTGTAAAATCACTTGATCAAGGGCCAATGATGAGAACCTGTCATCGAGTGCGAAGAAATTTCCATTGAGGCATTCAAGCTCTAAGGTACTGGAAAGGAGTTTGTAGATCAACTTCCTAGATAATGATCTGAAGTCGACAGGAATCGATCCATCGAAGGAAGGTCATAATGGATCCTTCATCATTAGCATGAAATGAGAAGCATAAAGAATGAGATTAATCCAAGAATGTGACAGATGATCAGACAATGTATAGACAAGAACACTTCTCTTGAACATGTGGATGACATTACTCCAGAGTTTGGCAGAATTTTACATGATAGGATCAAAGGTGATGGTGACATGGAAAAGGTCAAATGATAGGTTAAAATGGATATAACCCAAACAAAGGAAGGAAAGTGACAGAGTGAGGTTGTCCCAAAACTTAACATGAACAACAAATGAGTGTCAATGTTCAAGAGTGACATGTTGCCTCAAGTGAAGAATACAACTGATGAATATTTCCAATTTCCCCCCACCATTTCTAGTGAGTACCCCAGTTATTTTTGAAACACAAGTTTGAAGCAGATAGCATATGCTTGTAATATAAGCCCATCCTTCAGATGGATCCTACCTAGTAAATTTTAATCAACCCTAGGAAGGATAATCTTGGCCTTGTCATAATGGCAAGTCCTATGTCGTTTAATATTTTAACGAGTCTGACAAAGGTGAAACTCATAATATTTTTCATGTTTATAGAATTTGAAAAAGACATGGAAAATAATACTCCAAGGGTCCCTTTTCGTAAAGTTGTCTCTCGAACCCGAAAAGGTAGAAAACAATATTCAAGAGAACCTCCTAGTCATGTTTAACTAAGGTATACCTTTTTCATAAATAGTTTTATCCTAACCTGAAAAAGTGGTAAACGTATACTAGGTAAACGACATTTCACAACCTTTAATGAGTTCAAAATGACAAGAGCTCAGAAATCTTTTCATATTTTGAGAGTCAAAAAAGAGCTCAAGGATGACTCCCTACATTTATTTTCTTTAACGAGTCTAAAAGGGAAAAATACTCGGAAATCTATTTATTTTTTACGAGTCAAAAAGAGCTTAAAGGTGACTCATCCTTGAGGAACGAGTGGTATAAAGGGTAGTAATTGGTTTCAATTATGGTGGAATTTCTCAAAAGCTAAGAGGTCAAGAGGCTAGCTAGTAAAACCACTCATCACTGTGGTTCCTCAAGAAAGGGTAAAACAACCAAGTGAAAGTGAATGATTGGCCAAAGAGATGGTGGTGATGGAATGGAGAAAAAGCCAAGGCTTATTTGGTGGGAGAGACTGATAAAAATGGCAACCAAAATGGTTAAAATGGAGATGGATTTATTTTTATACAAGCCTGAACCATAGGGAACTATGCTTCGATTTGATTTCATGTTTACATAAGCTGAAATGAAAAACTATGCTTTGATGAAAACATGGCATGACCCTAGCATGATGAGAACCAAGGCACATGCCCCACAAAATTCATTTCATTCACCGAAGTAGACGTCGGGTTGATAAGGGGTCGATGGAATTAAGCTTCACTTTCGAGATCAAGGAAAGACTCGACTGGAGCTTGACGAGATCTTAAACAAATACCTGATTTGGAAAATGGATTTGTTTCATTTTTTAACAAGGTTGACATAGTAAAATAACTATCCTCAAGACTCCTTGTTTCATGTTTTTAAGGAGCTTGACACAAGACCAAGAACCATGCTCTGACACTTTGTTTCATTTTTTAACGAGGTTGGCACAAGACCAGGAACTATCCTCATGATTCATTCCTTCATTTTTTAAGGATCTTGACACAAGACCAGGAACCATGCTTCGACACCTTGTTTCATTTTTTAATGAGGTTGATATAGGAACAAACTATCCTCAAAATATGTTTCATTTTTTAACGAGGTTGATACAGGAACAAACTATCCTCGCATGCTATTTCATTTTTCAATGAGGTTGACATAGAAAAAGAACTATCCTCGTAACATCTGTTTCATTTTTTAATGAGATTGATACAGGAAAAAACTATCCTTGAAACCCGTTTCATTTTTTAACAAGGTTGATGAAGTAAAAGAACTATCCTCATGGCATCTGTTTCATTTTTTAACGAGGTTGATACAGGAACGAACTATCCTTTCAAGTTGTTTCATTTTTTAACAAGGTTGACACAAAAAAAGAACTATCCTCGTAATAGTTTATCATGGACTATACGAGAACATGGACCCCAAGAGCTCCTCACTAGATGGGAGAACTACACTATGGGTGGAACACATGTCAACTGGTACAAATGACAAATCAGGTTCCAATTCCCCTAATACATAATGTACCATGCCATCTGTGTGATCATCAATAGATGTGGAGATGGAATAGGTAGCCACATAATTGACCTGTGGTGAGGATGGTACTGCTTGCAAATGAGAACCAATAGGGGATGATGGTAGGATTGGAGCCATATGGTGACCGACGAATGATAATTGATCAATGGTCACTATTCTCCCTTGGTGTGGAAAATAAACCACACGGAAGAATGAAGAAACAAGAGCTCCCATGATATAAACATAGTCATTCCCAAGGAGAAGATTGAAGTCTAAGGGACCTTGGACTACCATCATGTCTATATAGACGATCTTTCCTCCAAAATTATTAGGGAACTTCAGAAGGATCCCTAAATGTTAAGTGGCGCCTTCGTTGAAAGCCAATAGATTCTGGGTGATAGGTATAAGTTGTGGGATCCCAAAGATTTCCAAGTAGTAGAAGACATGCTTTTAACAGACGAGCCTTCATCTAATAGAGTGCCATGTACTACCATATTATAGACTTGTACCGTAATCTAGAAAGGAACATAAGATGGGAGGCAGAATGTAGTCAATTGAATCCAATCAAAAGAAACAACATAACTACTTGGTGGGGGTATCATAGGATTTCCCCCATGCTTTACATGAATAGGAGAAGGACTCTTCTCAACAACTAGGATAGGAGGGCCACTCTTCGATTCATTAGAATCTAAGGAGACGAGAAGAACATGAGCAATATGATCACTACTCTCTTTGGGAACAAAGTGAACAAATAAAGGCAGAGCAAATTCAACACTCCTTTCGACCAATGGTTGGTCAGGAATAAACACAAGAGAGTCATCCTGAGGAAGAGAAGGATGGGAAAGAGATGAATCCAAGTCAATCTCTTTACCAACTAGGAGAGAGTTAGAAGAAAGCCTTTAATAACCAACATGAAGTTAGGGTTGAGGAGCTGTATGGTTTTCCAAAACTTTGGAAGCTTTAACCATAAGAGCAAACAGGTGAAGAAGATGCTCTCTTTCACATAACCTATAGAGGAATTTAATTTTTCCCTTCTTCTTACCATCGCTAGCTAAGGGTGTAGCATCGACATGATCTCTAGAGGTCGATGGGGGTGGTCGATCCAGATTTTGAGACCATACCTATAAGACTCTGGGAGTACCAGGACAGTATCAAAGGAGATGGTCACCCTTACATAGTCTGCAAGGGAATTTTACCTTCTACAAAGGATCAAAAGGTCTTTCGACAGGAAGTGAATTTGTAGAAATATCTACACGGTTTCCCTCTCACTTATTTGACTTCTTCTTCCTCATCATATTCTTCTTCTTCTTAGCCTCCTGGTTATTGGATTTCAAACTTTCACCAAGCGAAGTAGAAGAGGATGGTGAAGAAATAGGTGAATAAGGAAAGACAACAAACTTAGAATCAACATGGTTTTGAGATGGCTAGACAAAAGTTGGGACACTTGGAACCACCAAGGTCGAAAATAAACAAACAGGTAAACCAATAGTTAACCCAAGAAGGGACAACATTGCCATATAAGGAGTGCCAACATTTCCAAAAGAAGGAAATGGACCAGGACTCCCATTGGAGGGGAATCCTTGACTGGTAAAGTCCAGAAATGTTGCCATTGGAATTGACCCTAAAGAATCACTAAGGAAGATAACTTTAACCAGGAATATTTTGTGGGCAGTTAATTTTAATACATTGAAACAAAACTTTTCCTTTCATGTTTTAAGAGTCGAGAAAAGGATGAAAGTTGACTCTAGTCACTTTCAGATTTGACGACCTTGAAAGGAAAAGTGCTCGACGATATTTTCAAATTTAAAGCGTCAGTAAAGATTAAAAAATGACTACTCAGGGTACTCTAGGCATAAAGGATTACCAGGTAACTGTGAACTGCAAAATACCTCTGGGCGAACGGAAAAGTACGAGAAGGCAATCTCCCTGAATGTTATGTTCGGTGTATCATGTTTACAAGACGACAGAGTTGGCTTCCTATGGATAGAGGATTTCAACCTATAGGGGTCTCCCTTTATATACATGATAGTATGGGGAGCACAAGTCCATACTAGTGTTGTCTAATGCAATATCATTTCAAACAACAGAGACTCAGTTTAAAGACATCGAACACGTCTCTAGCCTAGAACACTAAATGTGGGCATTAGGTTTCAATGTTTCGTTACGTTAATTCAATAAATCTGAACGATTTATCTTGAATTACGTTTCAATTTCAAGGCCCTACCACTATCATCTAAAAAATTCTATATGCAGTTATATAAGAAAATAAATCTTTATCTTCGATGGAAGTTTACATTAATTGATGGATGGAGAACACACAATCAACGCAACAACCAAAGAATGAAATATTTTACTAATACATGTCTTAAATGCAATTAATCTTCCTTTAACAATAAAAAGTTTATCTCATTTCTCATGCCTATGATGATGTAATTCTAGCTTCTCAATAATGCTACTAATGCAATATTTTCACTTAAGTAAACTAGAATGATGTTCTTCTTTTCATAAAATGCAAAATTAGTCTTTCCCATAAAGCACTTTAATGAAAATTTTCACAATTATGAAAAAAAAAAGCATCGATCAATCAAAAGCATGATAAATGAAACTCAAAGCAACTTCTTCCCTGAATCAAATAAACCAAACACATAAATGCTTCAATCAACAAACCAAGCAATGTAATCTATGCTCGGAAAGAGAAAAGAGACCCTCGAAATAAGAGAACAAATGAGACTCTTTCACTCATTCAATTGAAAATGAAGCAATGAATATGTTGCAACTGAAAGATGGACTAAATGGAGAAGAAAATCAGAAACTTGACACAATGAGTAAACAAACAAATGAATGGTAATTGACCTAGACTCCCTAGGGTCATAGAAACCATCCAAAAAGATAAAAAAATTCAAGTAATGAAACCTCAAGCCAATCAATCAATCAAACCTGGCAAACAAAGCATCCTAGTCACTTCTGGGTGGAAAAAAAGAGTCTGAGGGTCAAGACACGCTGGCACTAGAATGGGAGAAAATCTTACTTTTCTTAACTCATAAACTGGCATGACTTTTTGGCTAAAACTATCATTGAAAGGGGGCCTGGCGTGACTGTCAGGCTAAAAATGGTGCTGATCGGCACGACTGCTTGGCTAAAACTAGCGCTGAGTAGGGATCGACACAACTATTTGGCTAAAATTAGTGCTAATCGATGGATTCAAAGAAAAAATAAAAAAGAACTTCACACAGGGCTAGACTTAACAGATCAAAGGGTGAGCTAGTGTATGTATGCCTTCAAATAGGTCAATACAAATATAGAAGACCATAAATAAACAAACTAGGCACATAAGTAGAAAAAATAGAGTGATGAAAAGGAGATGTATTTCCCCAGCAAAGTCACCAATTTGTGGTGTAGGAATATCCTCTCTGCGGATAGAGACGATCCCTTGAACCCAAGAGAGTGGGTCTAGCCACTACAACAAAACCCTGTGATTAGCATCCGTTTGTTCTTCCTTTTTTTCATCTAGAGCCCATTTTTGGTGCTATTTGTGTCCATTTATCAAATATGGTGCAAAACTTGATGCAATGTTTGTATCGATTTTTTCACTTAGTCTTATACCAAGTTCAACACCAGGTATTGTAATAGGTTTTGCACCAGGTTTTACACCAGCTTTTACGCCAGGTGTTATGTGAAGTTTTGTGCCATCCTTTGCACCATGTTTTGCATCAAGTTTGGCACCTAATTTTGTTTCACTAACTTTTGTATCCTTTATTGCATCCACTTTTTGCGCCTACACTTGCATCAACTTTTGCATCATCTCTTGCATCCTCTTTTGTATCATTTTTTAAATCATTTTTTGTATCCATTATTACATCATTTTTTGCATCCCCTTTGCGTCAATATTTTCATCAAATTTTGTGTCTCATATTGCATCTACTTTTGCATCGAATTTTGTTGCATCAACTTTTGCATCCTATATTTCATCCATTGTTGCACCCATGTTTACATTCACTTTTGCATCCCTCTTTGCATCTTATTTTTCATCTTCATTTGCTTATTTTTTTTGCATCTATCATTACATCCACTTTTGTTGTGACACTATTTGTGCCATGTTTTGTACTTAGTCTTGTACCCACGTTTGCTTCCAATTTTTCATCCATCTTCGCATCCACTTTTGCATCAAAATATTGCATCTATTTTTGCATCAACTTTTGTGTTGGATTTTGCATCTCATTTTGTATCTTATTTTGCATCTACTTCCATTGAATCCATATTTTTTATCCATTTTTATTTTTATTTTTATTTATTTATTTATTTATTTTTTACACCCATGTTTGCATCCACGTTTGCATCCCTTATTGCATCTTGTATTGCATCCAAGTTTGCATCATTTTCTGTGTTTTTATTACATCCACTTTCTCATCCACCTTTTTTGTGCCACAATTTGTACCATATCTTGTGCCTATCATTAAAACCCACATTTTCTTCCAATTTTTCCTCCACATTTTCATCCTCTTTTGTGTCCAAGTTTGAATCAAATATATTTTTATGTTTTTTGCATCCCATGTGCATCTATGTTTACATCCACTTTTGATGCGTCCAATTATTCATCTAATTTTGTGTCCACTATTTCACCGATGGTTGGTCCATGTTTACATCCATTTTTGAATCCAAGTTTGCCTCCTTCTTGCATCCAAGTTTGTGTCTTTTTTTTGTTCATTGGTGTATCCACATTTATTTCACAACAATTCATGCTAAGTTTTATGCCTACTATTACACCCATGTTTTCTTCCACATTTTCATCCATGTTTGCATCCTATTTTGTGTCCAAGTTTGCATCAACTATTGCATCTACTTTTTCAACAACTTTTGTGTCAATTTTTCTGTCTTGTTTTTCATCTATTTATGTTGTGTCCACTCTTCATCCAATTGTACATCTATTTTTGCCCCCAAGTTTTTTGACTTTTTCATCCATTTTCCAACACTCATATATTTTTTGCATTGATGATATCTCTTATGACATTAACAATTATAAATAACTGATGGCAATGTCAATAATTATGACGATGATGAAAATGAAGATGATGACGATGACATGAATTGTGATTATTATGATAATCAAAATGATGATAAAGATGATGGGGGTTACAATGAAAATTATGATGGCGATGCTAATGACCTTGGAAAATTTTCCCAATTTTTAAATGTTGTCATGGTCATAATCATAATCATTATCTTTGGATTCATCTTCGAAGTCATCATCATTTGATCATCATTATAATTATTTTCATCTTGGTAATCATCAGCAAAAATAATGGCATGAATGATGATTATGATGTTCATGACGAAGTTGACAACAATGATGATATAAATTACATTATTTATGATGATGGGGATGATGAAAATTATAATGACGATGATAATGGTAGTGATGATGATGATCATCGATCATCTCTAAAAAATAAAGTTTTCATTTCTCTTTCATATATCATGTGTCCTATCAACCCTTTTTGAGCACTCGTAATATTTTTTGGGTTGATGATATTTCTTATGACACCTATAATTATGAAAAATTGATGACAATGTCCATAATGATGATGATGATGACGACGACATGAATGTTGATTATGATGATAATGCAATGATGATATTGATGGTGGTGATGATGATGACAATGAAGATGATGACACTCCCTCTAAACTAGGGAGGTACTATAATGAGACAAAAAAGTACCCTCAAGTTGAAATATTCATATAAGAAGGGATCTAGATTGATAAGCATCAATGATGATTTACATCATCATAGCCAACATTGTCAAAATACAAAGGCCATGACTAACAAGTTCTATCTCTCCATTAGATCATAGCACAATGTTGGGAGGCATAAATTTGGACACCACTACCTCTTTAGACACTTACCCCACTAGGATGTTCATCAGGCATTTCCTCACATGATCATTTCCTAATCCACTGTCATAATATTTGACACCAGGAAATGTCAATCATCATGACTATTCTTAACTTGGATTAATGTACTTGACTTATGGTGGTTAGTGCTAGTCAAAGCACAAATTCTCAAAAAATACTGGTCCCAGATGTTTATCTAATCCACCATTCTCCCTACTAGTGCCTTTAGTAGGCTTATGAATGTTAGTCTCAGCCATAGTACATGTCAAATGGATAATATGGTGTCAACACTCACTCTCTCTCAACTAGGGAGGAGACATCCACAAACATAAGAGTTTCTCAAGAATACCCATCATTTTCATAGAGAATAACATCATTAATTTTTTTTCATCGCATGATGCCTTTATGATTAAGAAATCATAGATTTGTGGCAAAATATTCCCCCTTTTGTCATTTGTGATGAAATAAAATCAAAAAGTGAAAGCTAAAATCATTAAAGATACACTATAATGATTTATTGATGTCTAAACTCTAAGGTTGAAGTCAAAATTTAAGGAAATATTATATCTATGAGTTGTTCAAAACTTATGAAAACCTTATTCCCTAAGTCCTATATATAAGAAAAATCAATAGAAAGAAAAATAAGGCCTAATGAATGGTAACTCATTGTTGAAGTCCCGAAAATCAAGGGGGATACCTGCCCGGTCTGGACCTTGGTTGGCAGCTCCTTATCCGTTTGGTATAGCGGGTCCGACTGGGGATATGGGACCAATTTCCCAATCTATGAGAGTGTGTGTGTGTAGAATTTGATGTTCCTGATCTAATAGTTCCTAATTAAGATATTCTAATTCTAACTTTAATCTAATGCTATGCTATTGTATTCTAATAAGCAACAACATCTAAGTCTATACTAACCCGGGTTGTAATTTTTCTATTATGCAATCTAAAAAGATTTCAAATAACAACTAGTAATAAAGATCATTAAGCAATTATGAGAAAGGAAATCAATAAGGATGAACTACTTCGCATAAAAAGTTAGACGAAAGAGTTATGAAAAACATATTGCATAATGAGTTATTCATACATTGAGCATAAACAAATAGCTATCACCATACAAAAGTGCCAAATGATAACTCAGGCATTCACGCAATAATACATAAACAATTAAAAACTGTATATCACTTTAATACATAAGCAGAAATGGTTAAGAGATAAAAGTACCATTTATAACTAGTCCTACTCATGAGCTTCAAGCGACAATGGTTTATCTCTCCTTTCTCTAACATCCACTAAGAGTACAGAAGTGAAACATCAGTAGCATATATTAAATGCAAACATCAACAAATCTTGTTCCATTCATTCATCAAAACCTCCTCAGAGGGTGCAAAAGTGCATGTTCTGAGGACAAGTTTTTGATAAATTTCTAGACCCTTCTTTAAATGCATGAGAAAGGTTTAAATACTACTAACTAACTAACTTATTTACAAAGATTCAGGACACAGTTTAAATGACCGCCATTTTTCTAAGCAAAAATAAAGCAAAACTATTTCTAAAAATTAAATCTAATATCTAACTATTTTTGCATTTTCTCCTTAACGTTGCAAGCATTCAGTATTTGCTTGAGTATGAGTCGGTTGACTGTCTTCCACTTTAGTTGAGCTAATCAAAGAGAATTCGCAAGCGCTGGCACCACCTTCTCATCAAAATCGATGATATACTTGAGAGTCATCCACTGACTATGTGGCTTTATCGTGTATGCCCAGTTATAATCCCAGTTCAACTTGGTTAACCCTTTGGATTGCTTTTGCCTTTTCTTTAGCTTTCTGTTTCGAGTTTGTTTTTTTTATCATTGCTTTCTTGCAATTTTCTGGCTTACAGGTGACTGAGCAGTTAGAAGCTTTCCTTCTCGAGCAGTTAGAAGCTTTCTTTCTCTTATCGGGTATAAAGCTCAAAATTTGTAAAAAGAATGATTTCATGAGCTCTTGACCCTGAGCATTAAACTGTCTGTCTCTGATATCAGCATCGCTCAGTACCCATTTAACCATTGTTGTAAATGAGAGATCTGCAATGGATGGCTCAGCATAATTCTTTGAGTCTGCTTCTCTGTTGCATGCGGTGTCAGCGTATAAGGGCGCCTTTTCTCTGTCTTTGGACATTGGAGCCTTACCCTTTTTCCCCATAGCTTCCTGCACATTGCTTTGTGTAACTTTTGTTCTTTGTTCCTGCAGTTCACAAGTGAGGAGAGAGTAATGATAATAAATGATGACAGGAAAGCTTTAAATGCCAAGGATATGCAAAAACATGCCATCAAACATGAACTGGCTCTTCGAAAAACACAAAACCATATTTTATTAACAACTGGCGTGCAATTCATTAATTATCATTAAAGCGCATAACCGATTCTTGGTTTATGGAAAAACTTCTTGAATATTGAGCCAGGAAAATCTACGATGGAATATTTTTGTGATTTGCATCGCAGAATCGTATATCGCTGTATCGCATTACCGCAATATCTCTGTGCTATTCTATCGCAAGGTTGTTTTATTGCAATATCGCAAAGATCACAGATCACAATATCGCAAGATCGTAGGTCGCTTAATCGTTTAATCGTTATGTGTATTTTATGTGATTTTGCGATATGCGATATGCGATATCGCATATTGGCGATTTTAGGTTTTCCAATCATGAGTGCTCATTAATACATGCGATGCGATGGATTTCGTGTCGCAATCTCACATTTTATCATTTTGACTCATAAGAAAATGTCCTATCATTCTTTGCGCGATGCGATATTTCTTAAGGAGTGACATATAAGCACTAATTGAATTTTTTTTATTTTATTTTTTGACTAAGGGTCCCCACTTATATAGTGTTATTGCTAATAATAAATAAGGAGGGGGGTTGTTGGTGGCCACAACACTCATGTATTCACATCCTCTTTGGAAAACATATGAATATATACACTCCTAGTCACACTTGATCACATTTTTGTGATGGTTAAATCATGAAGTCCTCTTTTCTCATTGATCTAGGGAATTTTTCTTGCCTAAGGGTTTCATGTGTACTCTTGGTTTACTTATGTCACACTACGGTCAATTATGTGACAGAGTGAAATACTTAAGTTTGTGGAGTTATTAGAATAGTGTATTAAGTCAGTCTTCACACACACATGTATTACATCTCATTGATTAAGAACTTTAATGGATAATACTTTAAGGCTTTGATGGTATATCTTACAAAATCTCTTGGTAAACATTGTGATTCATCATTTCTTTTCCTTGAGACATTTGATAATATTGAAGTCACTCCCAATAATCGATGCAGAGGGGGAGTACAAATTACTTGTGCTGGAAATGGAATTGAGAAATAGAATTTTTCCATTTGCGATATTGGAGTCATAGACATTGGATACATGGTAGTAGTCCTCGATGTCAATTAACTAAAATTATACTGTCATAATGTGAAAAGAGGTAAGCATATTGGTAACCTTGATGTCTTGATCATTCCAAATAATAGCCATTCCACCCGAGTATATCTAGTCATAAATCACTACTACTTGGAAATTCCTCCCCCATTTGCTAATTATATGAGGTAGAGTCTCACTTAATATTTTTATTTCTTATATCAACATTATTGATGGGTGCTTTGTGTACCTTTTCTCTTTTACGAGTATTTGTTTTCCTTTACTATTGAGGCCCCTCATGTTCTATGAGACTATTTTCATGGAGAATTTACACAAAAAGGAAGTATAATGTGATTAAAAAAACATGTTCCAAGATTTAAGTTCTTGGACAATGCCACTTCATGACTCCTGTATTTCCTTAACCTTTGACTGAATGGTGAACTTGGTAGCCTTAAGGGAAATTAACCAATGAAAATCTCAGAAAGAGGTGACTTTTGACTTTATCACATACAAGTTAATATACTAAAAAAGATATCCATAAAAATTTCATCAATCAATGAATCTTAAAAACAATATCCAAAACAATTTCATCAAGAAATAAATCATTACATTCTAAATTACAATCTATAAACGTTTTGGGAAATTTTTGCTAAACCATGTTCAAAAGCAACATATTTAATATTAATATTTAAAAATAACATGGACAATAATACATTTTCATAAATTAAATAACATGTTACCAATCCTAAGAAATGTCACTAACATAAAACTAAAAAGCATGCAACTAATGGGAGTGACCACTCAAGGCCACCATAAGACAATTAATCTATTGAGACAAGGATTAATGGGGAAACAATCTACAAAGGGTAAAGGAAAACCTATTTTAACTTTATTTTTTTATTAGGTGCAAGTTGAACATCTCAAGATATAATGAAGAGTAGAATTAATTTTATTGCATTAAGAAAACCCAAACACATCCTATAACTTAGCAAGGAAGAGATGTATAATACCCATCTCAGTGACACAACATATGGCATTAAGTTACTTTTTTATATATAATTTAAACTTATATCAAAAAATCACAAATTTAGCATGAATGGATGTTTAAAATCCATTTTTATAAAAAGAAAACATAATTTCGGTTATAAAAAAAACCAAAAACTAAATATAATTTTTTAGAAAATAAAAAAATAATAAATTGAATATATATTAAAAAAAGAAAACGAAACTTAAGAAAATATTTTTATTTTATTTTTTTTTTAATTTTTTTTTTTTTAAATTTAAAATCTTTGTTAGAATTTTTTTAAACACTCCCCTCCATTCTAAGAAGCAAAAATAATAATAGAAATAAGGACAGACCTAAAATATTCCTTTCCTTGGTAAGTGTTTCCCACCATTCATTCCACTCACTCGAGTTATTTCATAAAACAGAGATAAGTGTTATTTCACACTCTTTTGGCAAAGCCTATTGAGCTTCTCTTATGATATATCTATTCCTTGATGGAGTCCTTGATATATTGATCAAGTTTTGATTCCTTGGAGATTAATTAGAGCAAAGAAAACATGGGTACTCTTAATTCCAAGTTCAATGCCTCTAATGGTGGACACGAGGCAAGGGAGGGGTTTCTGTCATGGTCATAACTCCAAGTTCACTGTATCTGATGGTGGACGAGGCAAGGGAGGGGGTTGCGGTCATGGTCGTGGTCGTGGAGTTTTCTCTTTTACATTATATTTAGGGAGTTCAAAGCAATTTGAATGGAATCATTGTTGTCATTAGGTATAATGGATTAAGTGTGATAATGGATAAAATGAAGTAATTATTTGTGAGCATTTGTTCTTGAATGAACATTTTGATCCATTTTATTACAGAGAAAAGTACATGCATTAAAAACAACTCAATATTTCATGTGACATTCATATTATATGCGACTTATTTTTCATTAAAAACAATTTACTTTTTCATGTGACATTCTTTTTTTGTTAAAATTTCTTCTATTTCTAATCTAGATTACAATTGTAATTTGAAATAAAGCTTCCAGTAAATATTAATTTACCAATTGTGCATGGAAATCATAAGAAACATTCACAATATAATATGAAGAACAAATGGGTACCTACTTCATATGAATTAAAAAATGCTTCTACTACTTAATGTGAATTACAAGTGTAATATTAGTTGGATCTCCAATATATCTTAAGCCATATTTTCATTTTATTTTTAGTACTATTAAATGTTATTATCTCCTACCTCATTTTATTGTTAGCATTGTAATAAAAATATGCATTTTTCTATAGAATTAGTACTAACATGTAATATTGATTTTTTTCCCAGAATGCTACAGGTAATGACCACGAAGATGATGATATAGACTATGTTTAGATTACATCATATATCTGAGATGATGATGATGAGGATGGTGATGATTATGTGGATAATATTATCAGGATGGTCAGGATGATGATCATGGAAATGATCATGAGGATGAGCTTCACTATGATTTTTGTGGTGCTAGCTAGCCATGCGTTATTTTTTATATTTAGTTGGATGACTTAATATGGTAATCATACATTTCAATTTTAGTTGATTTGAATAATGATGATGATACTATCGATACTACCTTGTTACCTTATGAATATGTTGAAAAATGTTTACAGTTTTTTTATGAAGAATTATTGTGTATGATGAGATTCCTATTTTTTTATGGATGTTGTGAATTTACCTTAACATAATAATATCTATGAAACATTTTTAAATATGATGATGATAGTATCATTTTTATCTTGTTATTTTATGTATATATTGAAAATTATCAACATTATTTTGATCGAGAATTATTATGTATGATGATATTACTATCGTTTGATGGATGTTATGAATTTACCTTAGAATAATTGTGTTCGTGAAATATTTTGATATGATAATCACACATTTGAATCTTAGTTGATTTGATTAAAGATGATGAGGTTATTATTATTATTATCTTGTTACTTTATATATGTGTTGAAACATGTCAATGCTTTTTGATGGGGAATGATTATGTATGATGATATTACTATTTTTGGATGTAATGTTGTGAATTTACCTTGGAATAATGATATCTGTGATAAGTGTTGATTTAGTAGTGATATATGTATATTGAAAATTGTCAATGATTTTTTGATGGAGAATTGTTATATATGATGATACTGCTATATTTTTTATGAATGTTGTCAATTACCCTTAAATTTCTTTACAAATACTAAGTTATCAATTTGAATTGTGATATCTTCTTAAATGTGTTATACATGAAAATACCTCCTCATCATCTTGGAGGAGAATACTATGTTGTTGGTTGAAATACCCCTTTCTCCTAAACTATATAAGACTATAATACAAGTTATGTACCATGAGGACCACATTATCCTAGTCTATAACAAGTTGTCCCCTTCATCTAACTTTTCTTACCAAAATTATCACATTAGAGGAATTTTCAACTCAAAAATAACCACCTAAGAAAAAATTAAGAAACTAATAAAATAATGCCATGTAGACAATTTTTTAATATATCATTTTTATTATTCTTTTACCAAAATTACCCAAATAAATGTCACATTTATCAAAATAATTGTATATGTATTTTATATTTAAATTAATATATTAGCACAAGATTTAATAAAATTTAAATTAAAAAATAAATTTAAATTAAAAAAAAAAAATTCAAAATTTAAAGGAAATTTAAATTTAAATTTAAATTACCCAAATAAACCTCACTTTTATAAAAAATAACCATCTACATGTATTTTATATTGAAATTAATTTATTAACACAAGATTTAAGAAAATTTAAATTTAAAAGGAAAATTTAAAATATAAATTAAAGTTAAATTTAAATTTAAGTTACTCAAATAAATGCACTTTTATCAAAATAACCATATATTTATATTTTATATTTAAATTAATTTATAAATACAAGATTTAATATAATTTAAATTAAGAAAGTAAATTTAAAATTTAAATTAAATTTAGGATTTAGGATTTTATATTTAAATTTATTTACTTACCACACCATGATTTACCCTTCATTGATAATATTCTCTATATTCTAACTTTTATAGATTAAGATATTAATTTTATTTCTAATATTTAATATAGTTTTGGGTCACTTGGGCACCATTCACAGATAAATTAGGTAAGTTATATTACTAAAAAAAAATCTAGCGCCTAGTCACACTTGTATGTCTTTTAAATTTTAAAGGATTTTGATTGGCTTACACATTATGACATGGAAATTCAATGTTAACATTTTAAAATGAAAATTCCGCTAATGCTAAGTCACAAGGAAAAAATCTCGAGTTAACAAGAATTTGACACTCTTGTTCACTTTCAAAAACTCATATGGTAGAATGTGATCTCTTTATCCTCATCTTGATATTTTTCCTAAAAAATAAATGCATACAATAGTGGGAAAGAGCCATAAAGCATGGGAAAGCTTTTTCCTAAGCACAAAAGCATCTAAAAAGTGGAAACTGCCATTTTTATATGAGGAAACATTATTCACCCAAAAGATTTTGCCAAAATTGAACTAATGAGGAATTTGAGAAATCTTCATAGCCTTCACTTTCCTATATATTGGAGGCTTGGGGAAAGGATGGGAATTCATGTATTGTCACGCTGCTGAGATCTACCTTGAGAGGGAGTGTTTTGGAGCTAGGAGTTGAGGGAGGTGTTGTTGCAACTGTATCTGATGGTTGTAACTTTCCTCCAACTCCTTTATTAATATAGATGTGTGGTTCTTCCTTCCATATGCTACTATTCATTATTTACTTATCTTATTTAACTAATGAATGTATGGGATTTTGGTTTATATTTATTTATTCAGTAATATTTATATGTTTATGATAGTTTCAATTATCAAGATATTATGTTCTGAAGTTTTCTTTGTTCTCTCTCTTGTGTGTAGGACCAAGATTTGGAGCTAGCTAGGAGGACTTCCCAGCTACACTAAAAACTCCAACAAGACCTGCATGCGAGGACTCACATGAATTCATTCTCCTTTTCTTAATCTATACTCTACATCTTGATCTACTAAGAATCCTGAGCCTTAGAACAACCTTTCTCTTAATCAGTCTATCCTAGGTTTCTGGGATAAACTGAGAGGGTTTTATATTCATCTAACTGTGCATTAAATCCTACAACAAAATGATATTTAGAAACTATAATATATTTCACTATGTAATAAAATTAGTAAAATGGAAATAAAATTAAAACTCTAAACAAGAAGCCAAAAGTGGATGTAACCATCGATGCAAAATTTGGAGTAGAATTGGATGTTAAACTAGCCATCAAAACAAGATGCAAATAATGACACAAAAGGGTTTTAAAGTAGAATTAAAAAATGGTGCAAAACTAGACACAAAGAAGGGAACAAAATATGGCATACAAAAAGATACCAAATTTGGCGCAAACAAGGATGCAAAAATGGACACCAAAATGAGGATGCAAAGAATGGTGTAAAATTAGGATGCAAAATTGGGTGCAAAAAGGATGTAAGAAAATACACAAAACAAAATGAAAAATGGGACAAAAAAAGGGTGAAACTAAGGATGCCAAAAATGATGCATAACTAGATGAAAATTCAAACTAAAATCTAGGTGCAAAATGAGATGCAAGTGTGGACACAAAATGTTGTAGAAAAAATAATGCAAATTTGGATGCCAAAAAGGATGAAAAATTAGACACCAGAATGATGCAAACTTGGACATAAAAAATGGTGAAATTTTGGACACAAAATTAGAAAAAATGGTGTGAAAATGGGCACAAAAATGGGTCAAATTTAGATGCAACATTGGATGCAAAATGATGTGCCACAAATGATTCAAAACTTGGTGCAAAAAAAAATGCAAAAGTAGATGAAAATGGCTCAAAATTGAATGTAACATTAGACACAAAATGAGATTCAAAGGTGGATGCAAGACATGGTTCAACATAGGGTGAAATTTTAGATGCTCAAAAGGATGCAAAATTGGATGCAAGAAATGTTGTTAAAAATGATGGTAAATTGGATGCAACAAATGATGCAAAATTAGGTGCAAAATAGGATGCAAAAAAGGCAGACAAATGAAACAAAAAAGTGGATGAAAAAAATGGTGCAAAAATAGATGAAAATTTTGGCACTAAATCAAATTCAACATACGATGCAAAATTAGATGCAAAAAATGGTGTAAAAAAAGGTAAAAAAATTGGTGAAAAAATAGATGTAAAAATAAGTACAAAATTAGAAGCAAAATATGGCATAAGACTAGATGCAAAAACTGGCACAAACTGGATGCAGAAAAAGGCACTAACTTAGATGCAAAAGATGGTGTAAAACTCGATGCAAATTACGACACAAAAATAGAAGCAAAGAATGGCACAAAACATGAAGAAAAAAATGATGCAAAAATAGATGCAAAAAATGGCACAAAACTAGAAGAAAAACCTGTTGTAAAACCAAATGCAAATCTTGGTGCAAAATATGATGCAAAAAATGATGCAGAATTTGGCATTAAAAAAGATGCAAAATTTGGCACAAAAAAGGACGCTTTAAAAATTGTACAATAGACCCAGATTTAGCACCAGGTTTCTCATCCCAATGGAGAGAAAAATACATTAAAATCTGGTGCTAAATCTGGCGTAAATTGCTTGTTTTCTTGTAGTGAGCCACAAACAAGACAATCTAATGTAAATTTCCTTAGATTAGAATCGAATAAGAGGGCCTACCTCTTATAATGCTAATCCACTTGATGGTGATCTTGCTTCCTTGCTCTAGCTTCCTTTCTCTCCTTTTGTTCAAGTACCTGAAACAAACATGCAAGAAACAACAACAAATGTGATAGCATAAAATTGAATCCAATCTACTTAAAAGGTCAAGGAGTTCTAAGCTATCAAATGTAATATTACACCCGATATAGGAAATAAATCATTAGTTGTATTAAAATAAACTTCGAAGAGAAATACAAGCGAAGCCTTGACGTTGGAGATCTCCATTGCGCTAGCCAAGTCCTGCTACGCACCTTTTCAACACTCTTTTCCTCCTCTAGCTTGATATGACATGGCTTCCAAGATCTAACTCTCTCTCCTCATGCTTTAGCTACCGAAGACTAGTCTTTTGTCATGTAAGACTAATCTTCTTTTATCAAAAGCTAAAGATTTTAGAATTTTATAGCTGGTTCTATCTCTCCACCACTTTCACTATGTGTTGTATTGTAACTAAAAAGGGTAAGAGGAGGTGGTTTATATAGGGAGAGGAGGATAAGAATGAGATCCACTTAAGGGGGAAGAAGGTCTTATCTCCTTGGGAAGGTCCACTTTTAAGGGGGAAAGAACCTTATATGGACTTATCGGCCCTTATCCAACCAAACGATCATCGAGCACATCGCTACTAGAAGTTTCTAGACGTGAAAATTTGTTTCCTTTTATAAAAACAATCTAGAAGTAGACCAGCATGGGTATTGGTCTAACAGTAGCGCTGATCAACACATGTCACAACGTAAAACTATGCCATCAACGTGGGTGAGACACTAGGAAAGAGAGTTGATCTTAAAAACTGGGTTTTAAGAAGGATTCTTTGGAAACATTCTGAAGGGAGTGGGGACTACTTTCTTCAAACTTGAAGGGATGCAAGAGCATAAGTTTCATGGTGAAAGTATAACACAGTAATCACTACTAGGGCCTTGAGGGATCAGGAATGGGGAGTGATAGGAGAGTAAAAAATTAATGTGTAACAAGAAAGAACAACTTAACAACCTCCACTTGATTCTTGTCGGTGACGTACTAATACCAAGCTTGGTATTGTGCTATGATGTCCCCAAACTACTTGATGGTGTCTTTCTGACAGTGGACTCTTGCCTCCATAGATTCTTCATATATGGTTTTAAAACCTTTTTCCAACTCATTCTGAAGCATGTGCAACATGGTCTTGACCATGACAGGACCACCAATGTACTTCTGCATGTTTTGAGTGCTCAGCTCCATCTCTAGTGGCATCTATCCTTAGCTACTCCATGTACGCTTCAATATCTAGCTAGAGTTGGTTATTGTACTTAGGTTCGGTGAGGGAATTGATTGACGATATCCTATGCTTTTTCACCATCACATCCAAATTATTATACAACCGTTCATATGAAGTGTGTATGTTGCTGATGAATCAGGCGAGCTGCTCATAGTTCTGGATCAACATCTAGATCCTTTCTTTATCTATCTATGCTTACAACTTCATCATCCATGGCAAGTGAAGTGGGGCTTCCTTGTACCTCATTTTCCATTCTTGGACATGGGTGAAAGCAGCATGTATGTCCTTGACAATTTGGACAATCCTGTTGATCCCCTGCTGAAAACCATATAGACGAACAACTGTGTTATGCATGGTGACAAATGCATCATAGAGTTTCCACATGGTAGCCTCAAGAGTTGATACTTCAGCAAGTATATCTCTCCTCATCTCTACCATTATAGAACCTCTGGATTGTTATGCCTTCTGCCTTGCCGCTTGCAAGTGATTTTCCATCTATTCATTCTCTGCTAACAGGAACATGACATTTCAGATTGTCGTTCGTGCATAAGCCAAGGTGGTATCGGCCATGGAAACTGGATGCTTTCTGACATCTGGCACTATCACTCTTTCCTTCATGAATGCAGGTGATGCATGATCATTTGGGAAATGCTTTCTCTATTCCTATACAATATTACTCCACAAGTTGTTGAATGATAGATTGCACACATCTATCACTGCATCATCATTAAGGAGAATAGACTCTGCTTTCTCACTTGGGACTGGTTCTGATACGGGCGGTGGGGGAGACTAAGGGGTGACCTTGGGTGCATGTAGCATGTGGTTAGTGTTTTTGTTCTATGGTTCATATTCCAAATTCATGTCTATCACTTCGATTAATTTCTCAATCTGTTGAGAAAGTTACCGATCCTTCATCTACTCACCCTCTTGTTTAGCTACTAGTTGTTCTAACTCCTCAACGTGTATGGGCAATGTGTTTCTCCTTCTCTTCCCTCTCTCTCCTTCTTAGCTCCTTCTCTTCCTTCAACTTCTTTTTCGGTTCATACAACTTCCTTTCTACTTCTTTCAGCCTTTGCTTTTCTTTATTCCTTCGCTCTGCCCTCTTTCTGCATTGTTTCCTCTTTGCGTATGATGTTAAAGCTTCTTTCTCAATGAGAGGGTCATCTTTGAGCTTGTATCATTTCTCAGCCTCTAGGTTCTCAGCAATCTTCCTCTTACCCTTGTCCTGTGTAGGTTTGCTGCATATTGTTGCTGATGTTGTTGCTTCCTATGGTGTTGTTGCCTGCAAAGAAGCTTTCCACGTTGTGGCTATACTGACTGGTTCATTTAGCTTGGAGTAGTTGTAACAATACCTCCAAGGGTCCTCCTCTTGCCAATGACATGTCGTGTGGATCCATGGATAGTACATCTTCCCACAATGGTTCTTACAAAGACCATGGGGATCATATGGGTTGAAGTATTTGGTATCAAACTCGAACTTTTTTATCTCTTTAGCTTCAGCATCTACATATTTCAAGATCTTAATCTCATACAATCCAATCCGAAAAGGAAGGGAGGGCCATGGTGCCTTCTTCTTGCTATGCAGTCCTGCTGATAACCCTATGGAGATGTGATATGAGGCCTCTTACATGAGCAACCTGTCCATGGCATACCTTAGTAGAACTTGCGAAGCCCTCTCTCCACCAAATACTCTTATGAAGGTGTCATCGGGTGAGGAATACCAATCTACAATGTTAAGTATTGCCTCCATCTCTTCTTGGGACATGTAAAGTGGATCCTTCTCAAAGATCAACTTGTAGACCAGGATGATGAAATGGTTAGCTACCCTTGCCATAACTCCTCGGTAGCTCCATTCGGAAAGAAAATTGCAATAAATGTTGACAACATTTTCTTTTGGTGTCCATGTCCAACACACACCAGGAAACTGATGTTGGGCACATATTGCATCAAGTAAACACGTTACATGTAGAATCTTGTCTGTTCATCCTTGGGTAGATTCCAGGAATTATTCACATGGATTTTCAATTGAAGAGACAGCAAATACAACTAGTTGAATGGACTTCCATTATTCACCAGTTGGTCCAGCAAAACCACCTAATTTTCCCTAAAGGTCTCCGTGCTCTCTTGACCGTATAATCGACATGCAAAGATGATCAAGAACTGGTACGGTTTTCTGAGTGACTTTGTCTTGTAAACATGAGTGAGTGTCACTCTGAACTTTGACGACTCTTTCACCCAACGCTTTACAATATCTATGATGTTCACAAAGCTATGGGTGGCATAGAAAAGTGAATCCATGTGGTTCACCGACCGAGGTAAATGATACATCTGTTGATAATTATGCACCCTAAAGCTGGCAAGGTGTATCCCACTTCAATTTCTCAATGTCATAGTCTCTGGATCTGTGTGTGAGAGAATCCAGCGGATCATGTCCGCACATGGGAATTCGGGGTACCTACATGCAACCTTATGTAAGCCTGACCGGTGGGCACTGATACAAAGCTACCAATCCTCTAAATCTTTGTTGAAGTCCCGTACAAAGATATCCCTGATTTCCTTCCATGTTAACTTCATGCCCTTCTCAATAAATAGTTATGTCTGCATAGACTGGAAAATTCACTGACACCTACTCAACTACTTCCCCGGGGCTACTCTTGACAATATACTTTGATGCAGATCTCTTCATTGTTGTACCTGGGGAAAGAGAGAAAACTCATGGGATGCAAATTTTAGCTTGAAACCAAAAGCACTTCAAGAACAAAACAAGCAACAAACTAGGAAAATGCTGGGAAGGATTATCTAATTTGGCTCTCATATGTGACTGAATACCAGCTAGAACTATGCATTGAACAGTCCCAATAGTCAGTGGGAAGGTCTTGGTGACTCGAATTGTGCAATGCACAATCTAGTCTAGGCACGGGCTAGGAGAGACTATGTATTGTGCAGTCTTAGTGGCCAAGGTGAAGAGCTGGCTCCTTGAACTGTGCAGTGCACAATTGGATTTAGGTTTGGGAAACCTCTATGCAATTCTAGAAGCCAAGGTTGAGGCCCTGAGTTCCAGAAATGTGCAATGCATTCTTGGGAAGATGTGATTCATACCAAGGAAGCCCATATCTACCCAAGGAAAGTGATAAATCATGTACATCTAAAGGATTGAATGATTTTTAGTTCCTATCTAAGTGAATGGTAATGCATGCAAGTGAAATGAGTGTGGGAACCAATCAAACTGAAGGAAAATGAAGCATGTGGAGAGAGTCGCCACAAAGATGACCGGTAGTGAAAAAACTAGGTAATTCATGCAACACTTAGGAAAGGCAATGTAAAACTTAAAAAAACAATTCTACAAGCTAAAACGAATTAAAGCACCAGATATTGTTCAATAAAATGGGTAAAACAACACTCTCATAAGCCAAATAAACAAAAGCAACAGAAAAAGTGTCAAAAGGCTAGAAAATAAAAACTTACCATAAAAATTTGTGACGATTGTATTGAAGGTTCCTTTATCTCCTCGGGAATGACATAGATCCAATATCAAATGTGCAAATTATCTTTAACAACTGCGTTTATATATATTTGGTCGATTTAGGGTTTATGACGCGAAGGACAAAAATCAAGGGGAAAAGCGACAATTGGCAGTAGTTTCCAAAATAACTCGAGTGCCACGTCTGGACTGCTAAAAATAGATCCATATTTTTTAGGGATGCTTTCTCACTTTTTTCTTTTCTTCCCTTTTGAGGGAAATATTCCATGCATTTCCCATAGAGATTGTGTAGTTCATGGGAGAACTAGGCAACTCACTAGCTCATGCATTGGGCTGCAACCGAGGGAAAAGCTTCTCCACAAATTTTGGGTTGAGTTGCCCTAGCTTCCTCTCATGATCTGCATAGTTTCCCAGTTGAAGGTAGCATATCAACTCGCTATGTCCAATTTTGGAGTTGAAGGATCACTGTCATCCTGGATTGTTCAATTCCTGAGAGCGAGGTTAGTTTCCCTCAAGGATTGTGCAATTCACTAGGACAAGCTTGGAACCAGGTTGAAACCAAGTCAAGAGATGGGCTTGTGGGTTAGATAGCAATTCAAGTGAGAAAACACAAGCAAAAATGCAAAAGATAAATCCTAATCAAAGAACAAGTACTTGGGTCAGTTTGAGGTGAGTTACTGTGATTGAGGAGGGAGGCTCCAAAACGAAGCATAGGAAAAATTTTGGAGGGTGGTTGTAGCCGCTACAACACGCTAGTATTTTGTTTTTGTAAATGGGTTGGAGTGAGGTCTTTCCTTAAGACAACTAATTTAAAAAGTAAGGTCCTTCTATCTTGAATTAAAACTACACCAATGCTATGTTTTGACACATTTCTCTCCACAACAAAGGTTGTTGTGAAGTTGGGCATGGCCAAGATAGGAGTTATACATGAAGCCTCCTTAACGCTTAGAAATCCTTTTGTTGCTTCTTGAATCCAAAGAAATCCATCCTCTTTTAATAATATCATTATACATGTTTCTATTTGTACATAATTATTGACAAACTTGTAATAGTAGTCAATCCATACATATGATCCTATACGATTCTTCAATATTTACACAATCTTCCATTCTGTCATTGATTTAAAGTAGTTAGGCTCCAATTTGACACCTTGATGAGGTATACTATGTCTGAAATATTCCACTTCTTGAAACCCAAAGGAACACTTGAAGGGATTCGCATATAGTTTTTCTCTTCCAATATCATTAATATTATGCATTGATGTTGTACATGTTCTTTCAATATTTTTTTGAACTATTCTATAATCAAAATATGCTAATATAATTCTTCAAAGTAAGGGTTTGAGAAAAGAGTCCTCCAAGATTTAAAATGTAAAAGGTGCATTAGTAAGGCCAAATGGAATTACTTAATACCTAAAATGGTTTTCATGTGTTCTAAAGGTTTTCATAGGGATGTTGTGTTGCTTCATTATGATTTGATCATATCTAGAATAGAAATAAAACTTACTAAAAAAAATTGTAGGTCATCTAATAATTCATGAATGGCAGGAATAACATACTTATATTCAATGATAATTTTGTTGGAATAATTAGCCAATTCATGGCTCATCTTAGACGTGAATGGTGGGATGCAATGAAAATGGTCTTCAAATATTTCTTAGGTGCCTCTCAGTATTCTATTTTCTATCATAGTGATGTTTCATGGGGCTACGACTAGGTGAGGGATGTAGAAAAAAGGAGATCTACAAGTGGTTATAAATTTCATTTTTTTAGTGGAGAAATGATTTGTGTGATCTAGCTACAATTTGTGGTCTATTTTTCCACAACAAAGGTAGAGTATATGGTATCTACTTCTAGCTATGAGGAGGCTATTTGACTTATGAAATTGTGTTCAAAGGTAGGGTTCTATTAGAAATATATCATGATCCAATGTGATATTAATAGTGCTATTTTCCAAGCTAACAACTCAACTTTCTATACAAATGAAAACCATATAGATATATGTTATCATTTCATGTTGGACATGGTAGAGAATGGAGATGTGACACTTGAAATTTTTTACACTTTTCTCAATGTTGCAAATGTATTGTTGAAACTATTGAACACAAGTAAAATCAAGTGGTGTAATGAGTCCATCTCCCTTACAAGCCTTATCTTGTAGTTTGATGTCTTATCTCCTTTAAACTTAGCCAAGTGTATGAGAAACTAGAGAATGTTTGGATAAGTGTCATAGATCATGCAGTGTTGTAGGACTTCTGAAAAGTTGTTGAGAAGCTTTCTATACAACAAAATTTTTGTAGTGTTGTGGAAAAATTCTACAGCTTTGTGGACAACTTGAGTAGCACTACCCCACAATGAACTTCTAAGGTGCTATTGAGGAAATATTTTCACTATTGTGCAAAGAACATTTATAGTGGTATGTAGAAAATATTGATGGTGTTATGTAGGAAATACTTTAGCACTATTGAAGGGAATATATCCAAACTATATAAATTAATATTTCAATATTATTGTAGTTAATATTTAAAATTTGTTGAAGAGAATATTTAATAATTATTGAAGGGTGAATTTGGACATTATTGTAGAAAAATTTGCAACTTGTTCAAGAGAATATTTCAACACTATTGAAGAGAATATTTTTAGAACTATTAAAGGTGATATTTTAGCACTACATGAGTGAATATGTTTTCCCTAACTGACATGATCTTATGAAAGAATGATATATAGAAACGATACATCATAAACTATTTATGGTTTTATAGTTTTCTTCTACATTATAAATAAAGTGTTGGAGTTGAAGTTGAGAAATAACTATGAGAATAGTTTTGTCTTGTTATTATGATATTAAATTTTCTCAACTAAGCACCTAATTTTGTAATTTTGTATTGTAATGTTTTTGTTGCTAAATGCATTACGTTTGCTTATTATCAATGTTTTGTTTTCATTTCATACGTTTACAACTATTTTAATTTGAATTTTCTACACATTTTTCTCTCATTGATGAGAATATTAGTATAAGAAGTTATTCACACCTCAACTTATTTTCACTTAGAAATAATCATAATATTTAAATACTAACATAATACTGCCACAAATTCCATCCACTATAACATTTAAATATGGGCCAATAATTCCATAAAAACTCAGGTCACAAATACAACAAACACATGTTATTTATTTCCATTGTGACCCAATGTAGTAGTGAAGATAATGAATGGATATCACTAATAATATCTATTCACCATGGATAAACATTTTCTAGAAATTATACTATGGATATGAGTTTCTACAAAATCAAGAGTTTGATCTAAATTTCAACATTACTAAACACTATCTTACACTCCATATTAGTGTATTTATAATTACAAAGAGTAGAATATCACAAAAGTAAGCCCCTTGTGATGGCTTCATTTGGTTCCATAAGAGTAGTCTCAGGAAGCTCTTTTAGTAATGGCCAACACCATGGTAGTAAGAAGAAAAATTTCATCTTTTTATGCATATTGATTGTTCTACAATATAAAAATTATAAGTCCTTGATGATGGCTTCACTAGGTTCCAAAAGAGTAGTCTCACGAGGATATTTTTGGTATTATCTAACATGATGGTGGTAAAAAGACAATCTACATATATTTATTTATATTGAATGTTCTAGGTAGCAACTAATATGTGGCAAGAAACCTAATATCCTCCATGCTAGAAAAATGATCCTTGTTATATTATAAGGTAAATACTAGATCAATAGAGTTGTGCACTGGCTAATTTCATTTTCAATTATTTGAAGATTCTATAAGGTTTGATGTTCATGGAAATGAAGAATTTCTATTGAATGGATGGAAATTTGCACAATAGACATTGTCTATGTTGTTGTACCTTAGGAGATAGTTCCTGGCTATGGGGCAACCAATGTCCAAGACATTTTGAGATTGGATAAAAAGATTAAACGTAATGGCTGGAAGTACAAGTCATGAAGGCTTGTAACCAAAATTTCTAGTTTTGAAACCCTAGCCTTCAAAAGAAAAATGGCTAGAGAGGCTATGAGAGTTACAAGGTGGATGTGTAAAGCAAAAAATGGAAGACACAAAGTTTTGGCATAGGAAATTAAGAATATGTCCTTTAACTTTGTAGAAAGAATAATGTAAGACTCAGAAAATATAATGAAATTCCTAGATTTGGACTGCTTCGTTAAGGGCTTCAAGATTAATTTTAATGAGTACAATTAAGTAAATTCATCAAAAACTAACCAGAACACCATCTGCATCTTACACTATCCAAGAGAGGAAAATACATAAATTTGAATGTTGAAATTCAAGAAAAAAAATAATAACTACAACTTCCCAATGCTGGAATCAAACTGCAATATATTTTTCAAGCTTCAAAAAGATTATGGATTAAAATACTTAGTCATGAATACTCAACTCTAAACCGCTACCATGTATCCTTTCTTCTCTTTTCTTATTAACCTTACTCAAATTGTCCTAGAATTGGTTATAAAACTGTTTTTGAAGCAGTTATAAAATCGTCCAAAACATTTTTACAAAAATATGATACAATAAATTTCATAATATTTGAAGCCAAAAGACAATAAAGGGGAAGCTCTTTTAATGTGTATACTTTGTATAATAAGAAAGCCCCTTTTTAACTTTCTAAATTGAATAACACGATCATGTGATTGACTCTGTAGGAGAGGTTTAAGTGGGTCCCAAGGTTTATCCTCTGCACACACAAACAAAACCTTAAACAACTTATGGGGGAACTTTGGCAGTTTACAAGAAATTAAGGTAGTGCTTCCATAATGAATCTGGTTTGTTGATCATTCCATGGGTAGTACAATAAAACTTCCTTGCCGAACCACACAATACATTAAAATTCTATGGGTAGTATAATAAAACTGCCTTGCGGGACCACAAAATACATTAAACATTTTGCATACTGTACTTCCAGGATCCTCTTCGATCTGGGTTTAGATGTTTTGGACCATCGTTTGTTGTGATGAAATTTTCTAAACTGTTGTCTAGTAATTTCTTCGCCATTGAACACAAAGAATCTATATTCCTCATAAGAATGTTGCAGTACTACTCCACCTTCACATTTTCTTCTTCTTCAGAAGCCACAAGTCCTCCACCATCTTCATCTTCATGCCCCATACCATTTTCCTCCATCCCATTCATTTTTGTTGTTTGTCCATAGCTCTCCTAGAAGGCGCATGTGTGCTATGCGTCGTCGCTGCATTCCATAGTCATTTAGCAACATTTTTTTATTATATTCGAGTAGACACCTTCAAATGTCTTAAATCAATAATGAATTCATGAAGCACTTGTACAGTTTACTCCACGGAAAAGTACATGATAGTAATCCTCTCGTTGTTTAGTCAGGTAGTTTTAATTCAAAATATTTAATTTCGACACTGGAGTAATCCATTTGAACCCATCATTGCAATATAGGAAAATGATATTGGAAAAATCATAGCAAAGCCCCACGGTGCAACAGATATAGTACCAAGTGATTGTTGCTTGTCTTTAGAAGTAGGAGTTTCACCGTAGGAACAACTAGATGTGATGGTAAAAATGGTGTTAAGTGCATCTTCAGTCCAATCTGTTGGGAATTTCTGCTAATTCCAAAACAAATAATGAACAAAGAATGATGCTCTGTTTTAACACAAGATCTTAACACAGGGAAGCTTAAAATTGTTTGCTGAAGAAGAACAGAGTTTTTCACACACATAAAAAACTTTGTATTAATTAATAAAACTGCCTGATACAAAAGGATCTTCTTCTTAACAAAGGGATTACACCAGGAACACTTCAGTTCCACACAAAAAAAAATTACTCTGTCTCCTTGCAAACTTTACTCTGTCTCAGCTGAAAATTTTACACTGCTGTGTGTAAAAATTTCTTACATTTACTGCTGTAAAGAAAAATTCCTTACATATGCCCTGCTGCGTTCTTCACATTACATTTCAACCAACAAAAATAACATTCCAATCTCGCTACTGCGCATTCCCTTTCAACAAAAAAAACTTGATATATTTACGCTGCTGCGTATTGCATATTCCCCTTCGTTTTTCTTTCAACGAACAACCATTTACATTTACACTGTTGTGTATATTTCACATGCGCACTACTGCGTGCTTCCCTTGCATTTCATTGCAACAAAAAAACAAAAACAACATATGATATTACATATTACTCGAGCCATACTCCCATAAAATAAAAAACATTAAAATTAAAGGTTTTACCTACGTTTACCAAACCACAGTAAATGTTCATTTATTACTTCACTGAAACGCTAACCGTCAATGAAAAAATTTCACTTCACGTTAAGCAATTTATGGTTCTATGGTGCAGGACAGTACATCGACCGTTGATTTCATCGGACGGTTGACAAACCATATCGCACAGCCTTTTCTGCTGAAGTTTATGCTCCAGGAAAAAAGTTGTTTTCCAAAACTGCTGATCCACGTGTCAAATGGTGTACATTATCGCTGCCCCTCCAAGAAATGCCACCGTCTAATGAAAAGCGGTGTGATGGAAGACTAGCAGTTTTCTGGAAACAGTACGCTACAGTTGGAAATTAATATTTCAACACTCCCCTTTAATTTCAACTACTGGGTTATCAGTCATACCTGTTACAGGGAAATGTGTCTATATAGAACTGCTCTATCCCACTAAGGTGTGACAGCTGCATTAGAAACAAACAGAGAAAAACTACTTTTGTTTTTCCTTTACGAATTATAGATAGAGAGGAACAGAAATACCAACCTCTGTCTTGCGCTAATCTCCCGATTTGATTCCTCTCTTCTTTGATAGTCTTCAGCTACCTGCTCCCTTGCACGCCCAACTTCACAAAGTACCTGTAAGATCACAGTAGCGTAGCACTATACAAAGACATGGATCTATAATCATAAACAATCTAGGATCAGATGTAAATTGACCATACAAATGTAGCAAACATCAATGACACAAGAGCATGGAGGAAAACTTGAATAGCTTTTATTGATAAACAAGAAAGAGCCAAGAGGAGTTACAACCAGTTGTTCTAACCCAGCATCAACCTCTTAGCAAGGAAGCCCCTCTTCACCTCATACAAAGCTTAGATCACCCAACAATCTGATGTTTGTCCCAAGAAACCAACAACAATTCCTTACAATATGCAAAATTCCAGCCTCTAGATCTCTAGGATGAGGGATCCATATATAGATATCTGTAATGGAGATGAGTTAGCTTATGATTTGACTAGTTTCTTCTCTCTGATAGTTCTTGCTTCCACTTGGAGATTGATGATCTCTTACTCATCCTTGGTCGAATTCAGAGAGGCAAGTGTCACAGGAGAAGATTCTGGAAGCTTCCATTGCCTCTCCACCTCGCGGAATGACACTGCCATTTGTCATTTATCGCCCATCGCACCCCATAGAAGGGCTTTTTGAAATGAAACGTACCCACACAGTGTATTTAGGTGAGATGCAACGCACTTGGCTAGTGGAGCAGTTGAAATGATCCTGTTTTGACCAATTCTGAGCAGTTTTTCATGGAGAACTTCTGGGAGAAGCTGTAATCTGTTGACCTTGTTCCTTTAGGGGTTAGAAAAACACTTTTAGGGACTTAGGATCCCTTGGTTTATGGACTTTTCATGCTTGGGGTTGTAGTACGCAAAAATGTCTATAACAGTTACCAGCTAAAGCATGAGGTCGTTAATCTTTTGATGTCGGGTGAAATGCTTTATTATGAGGATCTGAAGTTCTTTCAAGCTGGGAGGAGACCTGTAATAAGATACAATACAATACATTATCTTCATAATATTTTCATGATCTAGCTGAGGCGGGCATTCCCATGCTTAGCTCTATAAATTCATTTTCATGTACATAGGACAGACAATCGTCTGAGTGTAGACTGATGATTCTCATAAAGCCATCATCCTTTTGATTGGATGATTATCTGTGCAACAATAATGTACATTTGATGTCTTTATTTCCCTGAATATATATCGCAGCCTGGATGGATGAAACTAGATCCGGGGTCTTCAATCTCGTTCGATCTTCACTCGAAGTACAAGTCGATCCATGTGAAAGCTGTTCTGGAGTCGAACATGGAAAGACATCGCCAGATTACCAGCCAATGATGTAAGCTATTAACAGGCGTGAGAGGAATCACCGATAATGATAATGACCCTCAAGGTACTGCAGTACAATTCACGTGGTGTGAATAAAGGACTTGGCGTTGAACACCACGCAAAATCTTTCGGTCGAAGGTCATTGATGTAAACTTGTCGCCGGAAGTGAGAAACTTGCCATTGAGGCATGCAAGCTTCAAAGTACTGAATGGGGTGTTCCTAGATCAACTTCTTGGATAATGAGCTGATGTCGACAAGAAGCGATCCGTCACAGGAGGGCCTTAATGAATCCCACATCAATGACACGGAATGGAGCAAATGATTTTAATGGAGGCGAAAACGATCTGGTGACATAAGGTTCAGGGTGGCGGTCATGAAAGAATGGAGTATAAATGTATGGTAGTGGGTGAGACACAGGTGAATTCTCTGAATGACTTCTCTTGAACATATCGGTGACACTGATGTGATGGATTGGTAGCATTAACCCCAAATGTGGATGGTATGATGGGACCATGGTGATGTGACCGGTGAATGAAACAACCCAACCCGACTCGGACACAGAGTGGAAGTGTCATGTTCAAGAGCGACTTGCTACCAACAAACTTTCTTCAAGTTTTCTTCCCAATTTTCCCCAGTCATTGCTGAACAATACCTCTTTATTTTTGTCAAGCTTGAGGAGGATAACATATGCTTGTTCTATAATTTGCCCTTCGGGCAAACCCATCGCTATGTTTTAACGAGCCTAGCGATAGTGAAACTCATTCTCGTCTATAGACAAGTTTGTCGCTATTAAACTTTTCACGAGTTTAACGACAAAGGTAACTCGGTCCCTTTCAATTTTAGAGAGTCTGAAAAGGAACGTAAAGGCAACTCCAAAATTCCTTTTTCGTCATCTAATCCTTTAAGTCTGAAAAAGTATAAAAAAATACAGCAGGGATGAATTTTCGATACTTTTAACAAGCCGAACAAAACAAGCGCTCGATCTTTTTGTGTAATAATCTCTCAGGTCCAAAACGATTGAAATTTAGAGTAGAGATAGCACTTCATGTCCCTTTAACGAGCTGGAGAGGCCAATGGCTCGGCAATCTTTTCATATTTTACGAGTCAGTTGAAAAGAGCTTAAAGGAGACTCATCTTTTGAGGAACGAGTGATAAAATGGATAGCCACTGATTCCAGGTAATGTTTGGAATTTTCCAATCATGGCAGTGTTACAAGGATGGCTAGTGAAATCACTCTTCGCAGTTGTTCCTCAAAATGGGTAAACAATCAAATGGAGGTGAATGATCGGCCAATGCAAAAGTGGAGGTGATGGTGCAAACACGACCAAGGCTTTAATGGCTGAAGTACTACATTCACGATGGTTATTTACGAGTGAATAGTTCATTTTTTAATGAGCTTAAACACGGGGGGGAACATTTGCTCATGTCTTATGTTTATTTTTTAACGAGCTTGAACTATGTGCTAAAACTGCTTAATTAATCCATTCGTGTGATAAGAATGTCTCATATAAGAACGAAAACTTTTAGAGTTTTTCCCCACATCCTTTCTTTAAGCAAGTTAGGAAATGACCAATCCAAAAAACAGATAAATGATCACTCTTTGCTTGCACTCCAAAAGGTTTGCATGCCCCCAGGTATAAAACAGAGTTTCAAGGTTGCCCCTTCTTTCTTCAGTTAAAACATTTGTTTTACCGAGAGAGGCCTACCTCTTACAGGTTACCAAAGATTGTTCTATTTACGGCGTAAACAAAACACCTCTTCGGCGATGTCTACCGAGATAAACAAAGGTGAGTGGAGATGCCCACCAACTCACATAACTTTGACAAGAGGATCTTATTCCAGTCCAACTCCCTCTTCCAATCATTGACGGGAGTACGGAGGTCATATACTCTCGCGGAAACCTACCCTATACCCGAAGTTTTCCTGCCGAAGCAGACCAGGGTGCATACCCCCTAGGTTTCAGTCATGTCCCCCGAATCAGTCACGCTCATCGAGTGGGTGGACTGGGGATTGTGACATTTCTTGCGTGAAAAGACCATTTAGGGATGGTATATGACTATTTGCTACGCGTGAACTGGGGAATGAAAGCTGGTCTACGAGCTTGACCACTCTTCCTTCGTGCGGAAAACACATTACTCTAAAGAGTGAGGAGACAATTGCTCCCATGCAATAAATATAGTCTCGTCCAAGGAGTAGATTGTAATCTAGGGGTTCTTGAACTACCATTACGTTCATCTGAACGGTTTTCCCTCTCAATGTTATGGGCACATTGGGAAGGATCCCTAACGGTCGACTGGTTCCTTTATCAAAACCTATTAGATTTCTCATCTCAGGCAAAAGCGATGGCGAACCAAGCGCTTTCCAAGCAGTTGAGGAAAGGATACTCACAGAAGCCCCTTCATCTATGATGGTACCGGCCATAACCATTCTATATATTTGAACAATGATTCGAAATGGTATACTAGATGGTAAACGGGGTCTGCCTAGTTGATTCCAGTCGAAGGAGACAACTAAGTTTCTTGGAGGTGGGACCGAATAGACGGCTGGGTACGACTCTGACGAACTTCCTTCCTACGGTAAAGGAATGGGTAAATTGCCCCCATGTTCATTGGAGTCTATGCTTATGAAAAGAATTTGGACGGTGTCATCCTTGTCCTTTTCGGTGACTGTATCATCTGAAGATGGAACCTCTGAAGGCAAGACTGGGTCAACTGCCGCCTCGACCTTTTGACTTTCGTCTGGTAAGGGTTCAGATGGTTTGTCTTCAATGATAGATGCTTCAGCCGACCACTTGAGCAGGCCAGCTGGATTTTCAACTAGTGACGGACTCGGAAAGAGTTTTTTATATCCAGGAGGAAGTCGTAACGGTCAAACCAGACGATTGTCCAAAACTCTTTTAGCCTCATCTAAGAAGGGACAACGGTGGATGGCATGATCGCCTTCGCACAGTTTACAAGAAAATCTATATTTTCCTTTTTGTCTTGGGGCTTCACTTTCACTAGTTGATGGTGTGTTTTCAACATGATCATCAGAGGTTGACGACACCAGGTTGTGCAAACGAGGAGACCAGTCCCTTAAGATCCGAGGGATACAAGGACAATCTCTATGATAGTGGTCTCCTTTGCAAATGACACATGGCGATTTAGGCCTGGTCGGTGCAGTGTGTGGATTTTCGCTAGACGACACTCGTTTGCCCCCATTCGCTTTTGGCTCCTTCTTCTTCTTCTCTTTCTTCTTCTTTTCCTTCTTCTTCTCAGGTACTTGACTTTTGGCTTTACCAACCCCATCAAGTGAAGAGGAAGGAGGAGAGAAAGAATTAGAGGAAGTAGAAGGTTGGTGGGTAACTCTGGACTCGTCTAGTTGCTGATTCGATTGTTCAGGAATTGTGGTGTTCTGAACGACAGAGGTTGAGAAGAGCCATACAGGCAAGCCGATTGTCAGTCCTGGAAGCGACAATGTGGCCATATGGGGTGCACCAACATCTCCCCAAGAGGAGAAAGGACTAGGATTTCCTCCAAGGGGGATTCCTTGGTTGGTGGATTCCATTTTCTCAACCCAATATCAATGTAGGAAAGGGGTAATGGATATTCCGTTTAAAATAAATTTTAGACGCTTTGACACAACTTGTTTTTTCAATTTTTAAGAGTCAAGAAAAAACAAAATATGACTCTAGTCTCCTTCGATTTTTAATGAGCCTGAAGTGACAAGTGCTCAGATGGACCTTTTCTGTTAAGGAGTCTGAAAAGGAACGAAAGGGACTGCTCTTGAAATCTAGGTAGAGGGATTACCAAACCAATCCCAAAACTGCAGAATACTTTTTACGGTACGGCAGTCAATCTTCCCGAATGCTGTGTTCAGTGCATTGCGATCGATAGGGCGGCAGACATGGCTTCCTATGGATAAAGGATTAAGCCTATTTGGGTCTCCCAAAATATACTCGATGGTATGTGGGAGCACAAGTCCATACTGGCACTTATCGCCTCAAAGTGGAGGAATCACCCAACCATCAGTGAGAACAACAGTTACCAGGCTTTACGACGCTGGAATATGTCTCTAGCCTAGGCTTCTAAATGTTGTGCGTTAAGTTCCAAAGTGTTGTTAGATTCATTGAATTTATTTTATAGTTGATCTTGTTTATGAAGTTGGCCTTTCAGGTTCACCGCGAGATGTAGATGTAATTCCTAAAATACAATCTAAGATGATAAACAAACTTTTTATCTTCTTTGTGCAATGAAAATCCTAGCTACTAAGGAAATAAAGACAAAATCGTTTCACAAAGAGCAAAGAAAAAACTCTAAATGCACTTTCCTAAATCAATCTAGTCAGACTGTCTATATGCAAATGCACATGCATGTATTTGTTTTCGACTTTCTTAGTATATGAATGCTAAAAAGAAAGTTGATGCACAAATCTAAATTTCTTTTCAAGCGACAAATATCAACAAGTTTCTTTTCGAAATCAAAAATGGAGACGATCACAACACCTTATGATTTTGAAATGAATACTTGTTCTTGACACTAGAAAATTACAAATTCAGACCAAAAAAAATAGTAACAAGATAATCGACCATCAACAGCAATCAAACTCTTTCCTACGATTGAAATCGACACTTGCGACAGTTTCAAATCAAAGGACGACAGTACGATTATGCTACTTTTGTAAAGGAGAACTGAAAATGACTCAACAAACACACAAAAACATCTATAGTTCTTTTGTACAAAGGAGGCGGAATAACAACAAGGAAAAGGGGTTTCAAACAGACATATACTAATCACAGGCAGCAAAATTCAGGAATAGAACTAGAAGGAATGAATCACAGAAACCAAAACTACACAGAGCCTAGTCTGATCAGCGCACCTGTAACACAGAGAATTTGAAATGTAGCGCACCTTGTCCACTTGGGAAGTGCACTGAAGTTCAGATTCTCTGAACAGTACCTGCGCTGGGCCAGAAACAAGATTCTGTTTGGGTTTCGAGTCACAGTTTGCAGTTCATTTCTTGGGTTTTGGCCGAGCAAAAAGCAATCAGTAATGCAACAATCAGGGGTGGATCCAAGGAGGATCTAAGAGCTATCACAAGGGCAATCAGATAGTTTATGAATGAGTTGTTTAAGTCATAAACAGATCCAGTAGATGGATTGTAGTAGCATTTATCTACTTTGCATTTGTTACGGCAAATGCAGTTCAAATGCTACCTGTAAGTTTATGAAACAGACAACAAAGAATGATAAACAAACAAACTAATACTTCTTCCCCAGTGGAGTCGCCATTTTGTTACAGGGAAAAGTGTCTATATAGAACTGCTCTATCCCACTAAGGTGTGAAAGCTGCGTTAGAAACAAACAGAGAAAAGCTACTTTCGTTTTTCCTTTACGAATTATAGATAGAGAGGAACAGAAAGACCAACCTCTATCTTGCGCTAATCTCCCGATTTGATTCCTCTCTTCATTGATAGTCTTCACCTACCTGCTCCCTTGCACGCCCAGCTTCACAAAGTACCTGTAAGATCACAGTAGCGTATCACTATACAAACACATGGATCTATAATCATAAACAATCTAGGATCAGATGTAAATTGACCATACAAATGTAGCAAACATCAATGACACAAGAGCATGTAGGAAAACTTTAATAGCTTTTATTGATAAACAAGAAAGAGCCAAGAGGAGTTACAACCAGTTGTTCTGACCCAGCATCAACCTCTCAGCAAGGAAGCCCCTCTTCACCTCATACAAATCTTAGATCACCCGACAATCTGATGTTTGTCTCAAGAAACCAACAACAATTCCTTACAATATGCAAAATTCCAGCCTCTGGATCTCTGGGATGAGGGATCCATATATAGATATCTTTAATGGAGATGAGTTAGCTTATGATTTGACTAGTGTCTTCTCTCTGATAGTTCTTGCTTCCACTTGGAGATTGATGATCTCTTACTCATCCTTGGTCGAATTCAAAGAGGCAAGTGTCACAGGAGAAGATTCTGGAAGCTTCCATTGCCTCTCCACCTCGCGGAATGACACTGCCATTTGTCATTTCTCGCCTATCACACCCCATAGAAGGGCTCTTTGAAATGCAACGCACCCACACAGTGTATTTAGGTGAGATGCAACGCACTTGGCTAGTGGAGCAACTGAAATGATCCTATTTTGACCAATTCTGAGCAGTTTTTCATGGAGAACTTCTGGGAGAAGCTGTAATCTATTGACCTTGTTCCTTTAGGGGTTATAACAACACTTTTAGGGACTTAGGAGCCCTTGTTTTATGGACATTTCATGCTTGGGGTTGTAGTGCCCAAAAATGTCTATAATAATACCCAAACATTTCCTCAAAAACTCAAAACTTTTCTGCCCTAATGGTTTGGTCAGAATATCAGCAACTTGCTCCTGAGTCCTGCACTATTGTAAAACAATTTCTCCATTGTTTAGCAATTCCCTGATGTAATGAAACTTTATGTCAATGTATTTCGTTCTCTTATGAAACATAGCATTCTTGGATAATGCAATAGCTGAGCTATTGCCACAAAAAATCACAGTTCCTTTTGTTTGCTCTCGGCATAAACTTCTTAACATCCTTCTCCTCCAAACTGCTTGACATCCTGCTGCTGTAGCTGCCACATATTCTACCTCTGTTGTAGACAATGCTACAATACGTTGTTTTTTAGAAGCCCATGAAATAGCTCATGAACCCATGTGAAAAACATAACCGGATGTGCTTTTCCGATCATCTACCCTTCCAGCCCAATCACTATCAGTGTATTCAATTAAATCTGAACATTCTAAAGTAGTATATAAAATGCCAAACCTTTTAGTACCTTTAACATACCTCAGAATCCTTTTTGCTGCCTGCCAATGTGCTTCTTTTGGCCTCTCCATGAATCTGGAAATTAAACTAACAGCATGCATTATGTCCAGCCTAGTTGCAGTCAAATACATGAGGCTGCCAACTATGCTCTTGTACAAACTAGGATCAAAATCCTTGTTGCTGTCCTCTTTGCTGAGTTTTAATCCCATCACTGTGGGAGTGATTACTGCTTTGCTCTCCTGCATATTAAATCTTTCCAACACTTCATTAACATATTTCGCTTGTGAAATAAAAATCCCATTTCCATTTTGTTTTACTTCTATTCCTAAGAAGTATCTCAGCAAACTCATGTCAGTCATTTCAAATTTTTCTTTCATGACTGCTTTGAAATTTTCAATAAAATAGTCATCATTACTTGTGAAAAAAACATCATCAACATATAACACAACAATTAGTAATTTACCATCCTTTTCTTTGATGTAGAGGGTGGGTTCTCCCTCACATTTTTTAAATCCATTTTCCAGTAGATAGGAACCTATCCTACTGTACCACGCTCTTGGTGCTTGCTTCTGCCCATAAAGAGATTTCTTCAATCTGCACACTTTGTGTTTTTGGCCTTTCTTTTCATAGCCTAGAGGTTGTTCATTGTAGACCTCTTCCTTTAACACTCCATTTAGGAATGTTGACTTCACGTCCATTTGGTAAACTTTCCACTTGTTTTGTGCTGCTATGGACAACACTGCTCTCATGGTTTCCATTCTAGCAACCTGTGCGAAAGTTTCCTCATAATCTCTCCCATACTGCTGCTTATATCCTTTAACAACTAGTCTTGCCTTGTGTCTTTCTATTTTGCCTTCAGCATTACTCTTGGTCTTGTAGACCCATTTAACTCCAATGACTTCCTTTCCTTTTGGTAGTTCAACTAAATCCCATGTCTTGTTTCTTTCTATGGCATTGATCTCCTCATCCATAGCTTCTATCCATTTCCTATCCTTAATTGCTTCTTCGAAATGAACAAGGTCATCAACATGACAATATAAAGCAAACAAAGAGTTCATACCTTCATTTGCTGCCTCTTGTTCATAAATATCACTTAAATTTATGAATTTCTTGCCTCTTTCATTTGGTGTGCAAGTGCTTGAAGAAGCACTTGAATTTCCTTCTTGTGATGTGCTTGGAGAAGCACTTTCATTTCTCCTCAATGGTGTCTCTTGCTGCCCTTGTGTTGGTGCTGCTGTTTGGGGATGTATTTCAACCATCTCCTCATCATTTTCATCATGTGACAAAGAGCTTTTAACATTAACTCTTTTCTCTATGCTTCCATCCCAAGCTTCCTCCTCACTGAACTAAACATCTCTACTCACAATAAGCTTCTTGGTGGATGGGTTATACAACCTGTAAGTTTTTGGTTCCTCACTATATCCAATGAAAATACATTTCTCCCCTTTACTGTCCAACTTCTTCCTTAGCTAATCTGGAATGTGTGCGTAAGCCACACATCCAAAAACTTTCATGTGGGTGACTCCTTGTTTTGTTCGACTCCATGCTTCTTCCGGCACTCTGTTCATGACTGCTTTTGTAGGGCATCTATTCAAAATGTATGTTGCACAATGTACAGCTTTTGCCCAATAATCATTTGGCAAATTCTTTTCCTTGAACATGCTCCTCACCATATCCATGATTCTCTTATTCTTCCTTTCGGCAACTCCATTTTGTTGTGGAGTGTACCTAGTGGTAAACTGCTTATGAATTCCATTTTATCTACAAAAACATAGAAATTCCTTGAAGATATACTCACCTCCTCTATCAGTTCTTAGAACTTTGATATGCAGCCCACTTTGGTTTTCTACAAGTGCTTTGAAATTGCAAAATATTTCAAACACTTCACTTTTGTTCTTCAGGAAATAAACCCAACTTTTTCTAGTAAAATCATCAATAAATGTTAGTATATAGTGGTTGCATGCAAGTGATGGAGTTTGCATCAGTCCACATAAATCTGAGTGGACAATCTCTAAGAGTGTTTTTTTCCTTATGCTTTTCCCAGATGGAAAACGTTTTCTGTGTTTTTCCCCAAGATGCAACCTTCACAAAGGCTGTCTGGTTTTTCTATCAATGGTAATCCTCTAACCATTCCTTTTCTATTCAACAAGTTAAGACCTCCAAAGTTGAGATGTCCAAATCTCAAGTGCCACAACCAATTTTCATCTTTTGGTTCACTTTGGAAAGCCTCTTGTGTCACTGCTGCTATTTCTTTATTTTTCAAATCTGTTTTCATCCTGAGAGGGAACATCCTATTCCTTCTCATCTTTACTTCAGCAATACATCATTTGTTGGGTGCTCTATCCATAATGGTGCATACATCATTCACAAAGAAAACATTTTACCCTTTTTTAACAAGCTGTCCAATACTTAAGAGGTTACATTTCATTCCAGGAACATAATAAACATCTGCTATGGTTTTATTTTCACCTTTCTTTGTTAAAAATTTTACTTCTCATTTTCCCATAACAGAAACTTTGCTATCAGTGCCTAGTGTGACTTGTGACTTCACACTCTGATCTAACATAGAAAACAGGGCTATGTTTGTTGTCATATGGTTGCTGCAACCGAATTCTAGAAACCATACATCTTCACTCTTTTCTTCAGCCATATTACGAGATATAAAAAAATTATTTTGGCTGATATTCTCTCTCGTGAAATTTGCACTAGTTCTATTACTCATATCATGCTTCTTCTTCCTACATTCATTTGCATAATGCCCATATTTTTTACAATAGTGACATTGGACATTGGATCATACCTTTGTCCTTGAGCATGATGTTGTCCACTTTGTTGGCTGCTGCCTTGGCCTTGGTTCTGATTTGGATTGCTGCCTCTTCCTTGAGCATTTGTTGGACTATTTCTTCCACCTCTGTTTTGGCTTCCGCCTCTTCCTCTCTTGTTTCCTCTACCTTGACCTCTTCCTCTTCCAAAGAAAATATGGGTCTTAAAGGCATGTTCTAGAGATGAGCTTTCATTCCTACTCAATCTCTGCTCATGTGTTATGAGTGATGCATGTAGTTTATCAACTGAAAAGTTTGTGAGATCCTTTGTCTCTTCTATGGTGGTGACAATAACATTGAACCTTGAGGGTAGGATCCTTAATAGTTTCTCCACAATCCTCCTCTCTTAAAGAATCTCTCCATGAGACCTTATCTTTGTGACTAAACCAATCACATGTGTGAAGAATGAGTCAATATTATCTGACTCCTTCATACGGAGATTCTCAAAATCTCTCCTCAGCAACTGTAGTTTTGTTGTCTTCACTTTCTCCATGCTTTGATAAGCTATCTTGAGAGTTTCCCATGCTTCTTTGGATCTCTTAGCTGCTGCTATCCTTGGAAACACACTCTCATGCACTGCTTGATACAAAAAGTAGAGGGATTTTGAGTCCTTCTTCTTATTGCTCTTCAACAGATCTTTCTCTGCCTGAGTTAAATTATTAAACTCATTTTAATCTGCTGGTTCTTCAAAACCATCCTCAACAAATTCCCATATGTCTTGGGAAGCAAGCAAAGCTTTCATAGTTATTGCCCAATAGTCATAGTTTTTCCCATTAAATTGTGGGAGCTGAGTATTACAGATACCCATGCTAGTGCTAGCTCCAACCATTCTTGCACTCTTAACTATGCTTCAAAATACTTGAATATGTATTTAAAATAACTGACTGTCCTGGACAGTCTTCACTGTTGAGGATACAAAAAAAAAACTTGAGAAATACCTTGGATTCTTTCTTGATTGAGTCTTCACTCTGCTGGAGAAGCTGCTGCAACAAGAAATCCTTCCTTCAGCTTCTTTGACACCTTCAAAGATCTTGAACGAGCTTTGATACCATGTTGGGAATTTCTGCTAATTCCAAAACAAATAATGAACAGAGAATGATGCTCTATTTTAACACAGGATCTTAACACAGGGAAGCTTAAAATTGTTTACTGAAGAAGAATAGAGTTTTTCACACACATAAAAAACTTTGTATTAATTAATAAAACTGCCTCATACAAAAGAATCTTCTTCTTAATATAGAGATTACACCATGAACACTTCAGTTCCACACAAAAAAAAATTAGTCTGTCTCCTTGCAAACTTTACTCTGTCTCAGCTGAAAAAGAAAAATTCTTTACATATGCCCTGCTATGTTCTTCACATTACATTTCAACCAACAAAAATAACATTCCAATCTCGCTATTGAGCATTCCCTTTCAACAAAAAAAAACTTGATATATTTATGCTGCTGCGTATTGCATATTCCCCTTCGTTTTTTTTTCAACAAACAACCATTTACATTTACACTCTTGTGTATATTTCACATGCGCGCTACTACACATTAAAATTAAAGGTTTTACCTACGTTTACCAAACCACAGTAAATGTTCATTTATTACTTCACTGAAACACTGAGTGTCAATGAAACTTTCACTTCACATTAAGCAATTTATGGTTCTATGTGCAGGACTGTACATCGACCGTTGATTTCATCGGATAGTCGACAAACCATATCGTACAGCCTTTTCCACTGAAGTTTATGCTCCGGAAAAAAAGTTGTTTTCCAAAACTGCTGATCCACGTGTCAAATGGTGTACATTATCGCTGCTCCTCTGAGAAATACCACCGTCTCATGAAAAGCGATGCGACAGAAGACTAGCGGTTTTCTAGAAACAGTACGCTGCCGTTGGAAATTAATATTTCAACACAATCGACCCCATAGCAAGTCCGCCCCTTTCATGTGGAATGTTTTTGAAAGTTCCAAAAGAATAAATGGAAAATCACTGATATTTGAAAGAACTTCTAGGGCTTTCCAAGGAAAAAACTTCATTGTTTGTTCTTGGTTCAACTTATTCAAGGCCATAAGTTCCATTTGAAGAAAAGAAACATATTCTAATTTGTTGGCATCCTTCTGAAGACCTCTTGCAACTTAAAAAAACAGTTTCTGAACAAGATTTTCTGACAATGCTGCTCTACCCACTAAGGTACCCACAATCATAAGTCCACCAACCTTGTAGTCTTGACAAACCAAAGGATCAAAGCAATAAAGAATAAATTTGTTAACTAAATCAGTGTCCACAGTTGTCACAGCACCCAAGGTCTCGAATATTGCTTCTACGCAGAAGGAAATTGATGATTTGGGGCATGCTCGGCTTTTGAACACTGGCATTTTATATTCGCACATTGTCTCTCAAACTGTTGTTACACAGGTGCATCGTTTAATCAGGACTGCTCATGGTGGAGGTGCACCTGACTTCTTCACTCTGGTGCCATGAATAGACATCGTGTTTCAATCTGTAACTTTACATTCACATTTGTTATAAATACATTATTACTTGAAATGGTTTAGTTTAATGGCATATATCAATTCAAACGTGTCAATTTGAATTTCATTTCTTCCTTCTCAAGAAAGCAATGGCCCGCAGACCCACAGAAGATACAAAATTATCAGTTCTGGGTTCTCTTCTAGTCACTACATCAGTAGATTCACCATCATTAGATTCCAACGCTTTAATATTATTTGTTTCATGTCCGTAACAGAATCCAAACATTCAACTTCTCTATATATTCGGTTCCAGTTGGATATAAACAGGCTCAGGTCTCGGTTCCGGTTGGATATAAACCCTCGCATTCGGTTGGATATAAACCCTTGTTCCGGTTCTTGGCATATAAACCTCTCTCGCATGATATATATATTCGGTTCCAGTTGGATATAAACCCTTGTTCCGGTTCTTGGCATATAAACCTCTCTCGCATGATATATATATTCGGTTCCGGTTGGATATAAACAGGCTCAGGTCTTGGTTCCGGTTGGATATAAACCCTCGCATTCGGTTGGATATAAACCCTTGTTCCGGTTCTTGGCATATAAACCTCTCTCGCATGATATATATATTCGGTTCCAGTTGGATATAAACATGCTCAGGTCTCGGTTCTGGTTGGATATAAACAGGCTCAGGTCTCGGTTCTGGTTGGATATAAACCCCCGCATTCGGTTGGATATAAACCCTTGTTCCGGTTCTTGGCATATAAACCTCTCTCGCATGATATATATATTCGGTTCCGGTTGGATATAAATAGGCTCAGGTCTCGGTTCCGGTTGGATATAAACAGGCTCAAGTCTCGGTTCCGGTTGGATATAAACCCTCGCATTCAGTTGGATATAAACCCTTGTTCCGGTTCCGGTTGGATATAAACCCTCGCATTTGGTTGGATATAAACCCTTGTTCCGGTTCTTGGCATATAAACCTCTCTCGCATGATATATATATTCGGTTCCGGTTGGATATAAACAGGCTCAGGTCTCGGTTCCGGTTGGATATAAACCCTCACATTCAGTCTCTCGCATTCAGTTGGATATAAACAGTCTCTCGCATTCCGGTTCTAAGGCTCCGGTTTTTGAAATATATATAAACTCTCGCATTCGGTGATCTTGGCTCGCATATATAATTTGAGCTCTCGGTGATCTTGGTTCTGGGGCTCGCATTTATAAACGCATTCGGTGATCTTGGTTTTAAAGCTCGCATACATAAATCCAAAGCTTGGAGATCTTGGCTCACACATCAGGTTCGGATATCAGGTGCACACATTCCTTATCTTTTTCTTTTTTAATACATATTTGCTCATATAATGTCAAGTATGAATATTTCACCACAGTTACCAAAGATTACCAAGGGCAGACCTAGCACAGTTACTCTACAAGGCCTCTATGAGTATATAGAGTCTTTAGAGAAACGTAGAGAAGAAAGAGAAGCCAAATTACAAAAAGAGTTAGAAGCCGTGCTGGAAAACAAATTTGCATCTCTTGAAAACACTATCCAAAAACAAATAGAAAATAAAATAGAACTACTGGAGAATAAAATGGAGGCAATGGAGACTAGATTGCATGTTATAGAAAAACAAAACCAAGATACTAACCAACCATCCCAGCAAGGAGACGCTGATACCTTAGAGGGTCTTAAAATAAAAGACATGATTAAAGAATTAGAAGAAAAAGTTAATAGCCGCCTCACCCTAAATAGTGTGGTAGATAAGTTAGATATTAAACCAATTAAAGATGAAATGAAAAAAATAATAGAATTAGACCAAGAACGTAACAAAAGGACCTTAAACCTTATAATCTTCGGTTTAAAAGGGGAAGAAGATGAGGATACTTTAGCCTTAGTCCAGACAGAATTACATAATAGATTACAAATTGAAACAGAGTGTCTCACAGAAGCAACAAGGTTGGGGAAATTAACCGAGAATAAAGGAAGATTAATCCGCATAAAGGTGAGCTCTATTGATGATAAGCACAACATACTTAGTAAAACCTCAAGTCTAAGAGGAACGGGAATATTCATAAATGAAGATCTCATTCCAAAAGATCAAGCAGAATTAAGAAAGGAGGTTCAAAAGGTAAAAGAAGCTAGAAAGGAAGGAAAATGGGCAATAATCAGAAATAGAAAAGCCTTTATTCGAGACAAAAACCAAAAAGATAGTAATCAATAGCAATTAAACATGCTCTGGATCCTTTCTTGGAACTGTCGGGGCTTCCCATGGGACAAAGGCCCCAAGCTAAGCTGGATTTCAAATGATGTTGATATTATTTTGCTTGTTGAAACTTGGGAGCATGAAGAATCTAAGGTCCCTAACATAGATGGCTTTATGCTATGGTATACATGGAACAAGCGATCCTCCCGTAGAGGCATTGGGGGAATAGCTTGTTACATTAAGAAAAACATCTCCCCCTATGTTAGGCTTTATAAAAACGACCCTCACAACCAATTTAGTTGGATAGAGATCAGAGACATTAATAATAAAAAGTCCTACATAGCAATATGTTATTTCCCCCCCATTAATTCTAACTTCTATAAGAAGAAGAATCTAGATAAAACTAACCCTTACAATAGTTTAGAGAACGATATTTCTAGCCTAAGGAATGATGGTAATATCCTTTTAATAGGTGACTTCAATGCTCGAACTTCAAACAACCAAGCTATTATTTTAAGCAATCGTTCCAACCCTAATCCTCTTTGGTTAGATGAAGACCCTACCCTGGCTAGTAGGTACAAAAGGAGCTCTGAAGACCTCGGGGAAAATTTGTTTGGGTCAAAGCTAGTCAAGCTCTGTAGTGCTCAGGATCTCATAATTTGCAACGGTCTAAAAAAGTGGCCCAATTCCAGCAAGATGACCTGCATCCATGGACTTGGTAGCAGAGTGGTAGACTACGTTATTTCTGATCTTCCATTATACAACGAAATGATAAACTTTGACATCTTAAATGACCACGAGCCTGACTCCGATCATAGGCCTTTACTTATAACCCTCAATTTTGTCATGCATAGAGTTCCCATAGAAAATAATACTTACAACCAAAAGAACTTAATATTTGATAAAAATAAAAAGGACCTCTTTCTAAATGAATTAAAAACTAATTTGCCTCCTTTATCTAGTATAGACAACATGGAAGACCTTTATCATAATTTTACTACAACCCTCTCATATTCTATTAAAAAGTTCTCAATTGAAGTCTCAAGTAATAAAAGAAATAGCAAAACCAATCCTTTGTATGACAAAGATTGTAAAAATGCGAGGAGAGAAATTAAGGAAGCTGTTGATGATTCTCTTAAAATGGACAAGATAAGAATATACAAAGCCCTAATTAAAAGGAAAAAGAGGCAGTACATTCGTCAAAGACAGGAGAATCTCTTACACCTCTCTAAGGTAGCTCCTAAGAAATTTTGGAGGCAGATTCTGACTAGGAAGACTAAGGATAATAATAAAATTGCTCTTCACGATTGGAATTCTTATCCTAAAAAGCTTTATGAATCTCCTAATGTCATGGATAATTTGGAAACCCTGCTCACAACGAAAGAAGTCTTCTCTTTAGAAGACATTAAGTTTGGGGTTAATCGCCTCGCGAATGGGAAAGCTAAGGACATTGAAGGTTACCAGGCAGAAATCTTAAAAATTGGAGGCCCTGTCCTCATCCCCCACATCCACAAGCTTTCAATCAAGCTGTTAAGAAAGGGTTCCCTAAACCTTGGACTGAGAGCCTCATTATCCCTATTTTTAAAAGTGGAGATACAAATAACCCCTCTAATTATCGGACAATTATGATCAGCCCTCTCTTAGCCAAGTTATATGGTAGTATTCTGGAAAAAAAATTAAGCATATGGCTTGAAAGTGAAGGTAAGCAGGCTAAAGGCCAAGAAGGTTTCAGAAGGCATCACTCAACAACAGACCACCTTGTTACGCTAAGGATCATTGCGGAGGAATGCCGTAATGATAAATCCAATTTATTTTGCTGCTTTGTAGACTTTAGAAAGGCTTTCGATACGGTTCCTAGATACAACCTTTGGAATAGGTTAGAAGAGCTAAAGGTTCCTCTTGAGTTAGGAGCTTCTACCATAAGGCTATACGAGAATGTAATTGCCAAGCTAAAGAACAATGAGGGGTGGTCAAAAGATATTAAGTGTAACATCGGAGTTAAACAAGGTTGCCCCCTTTCCCCTACTCTATTTGGCATTTACATCGATAAGCTCGAAGGTTATTTAGAAGAAGCAGGATGTGGTGGCACAATCTTAGCTGGGATAGTCATTATCCTTCTTCTCTATTGTTATAGACATTTTTGTGCCTCGCGACATGGAGCATGAAATGTCAATAATTACAGGGATCCTCAGTCCCTAAACATGTTGTTCTTACCCCTAAAAGAACAAGGTCATCAAACAACAGCACTTCCAATCAGTTCTCCACCTGAAAACACTTCAAAACAGGCTAATTTTGGATCATGTCAGCTGCTCCACTGAGCATCTGCGCTGGAATGCAACTGCTCCTCCTTGTACCTGCGCTGGAGGTCAAATCTAATGAAGGCTACCTGTGCTGGGCGAGATTGGCCAAGTGGCACAGTCATTCTGCAAGGTGTCAACTGCCCAGGAAGCTTCCAAACTGACACTTGGTTCATGAGATTCGCCCTGTGATGAGTAAGAGGTACTTGATCACCATGTGTAAGCAAGGATCTCCAAGTGGACTCAAGAACTGAAGATTAACTGAAGAGGGAGAGGACACTAGTCAGCTCTATGCCAGCCTCAAGCTGACTCATCCTCTCTTCTTCTCTCCTATATATAGAGCTCTTCTATGAGGTCTAAGGAGGCTGGAATTTTGTGTAAAGCAAGGAGGTGCTGTTGGTTTACAGTTAGAGCTATTGGGTGATTGTTTTACTAGAGGTGAAGAGGAGAGTTCTTGCTGCTGGGGAGGTGCTGCTGGATTGGAGCCATCAATGGTTGTAACCTTCTCAGAACCCTGTTACTTCTATCAATAAAGTTTTGCATGTTCTCCTATATACTTGTATTGCATTGATGTATTGTATTTACATGTATATTTGATTCACTCTAATCCATGCATCAGTTATGAGTACTTGTATCTTGTAGTTTCCTCTCTTGTTTGTGCAGGATCTGTGTGTAGCTGGACCGGCAAAGAGAGCAAGGAGCTGGGAACAAGAGACAAAGAGAGAGGACAAGGATCGACTAAGCGAAAGACACCAGGTTGGTTAATCTCTTCTTCCTTCTCTCTGTACTTTCATAAAGGAAAACATCAAAGCTTTACTTTCAGTTGTTGCTAAAGACTGTCACCTTTAGAGTAGGGATAGGGTCATCCGAGTCGGATACTTTTCCCCACAACAAACTGGTGACTCCACTGGGGAACCTAGTATCTTGTTGGTGTTTGTAGTATTTTGCTATTCGTTTCTTGAAGAAAAGAGTACCAAATCGAAAAGCTTTTGACTATATCAAAAGCGAAGTAGAGGGACTGTTACTCTTGCTCATTTGCTGAGCAAATTCAAGATTTGAAGAGCTTATCTACAAAAGACTCTTTACTCTTTGTGATAGATCTTCATCCTCTTGATCATCCCTTAGCCTGTACTTGACCTATAGCTTTTTATTTCAGCAAAAACAGTGCATTTTTGAGCTTTTTATGACCCGGAATTCCTTGTAAACGCAACTCTCGTGTCTCAGTGCAGTCTGTCCACAGGCAGTCTGCATTTCAGCGCAGGTACTCCCTTCGGGAACTGCGCTGAGAGTCAAACTGACAGACCAGAGCCTGCGCTGGTCCAGTTAGCCAGTGTCTTGCTGAGGTTTCCCTTTGTGTCTGAGCCCTGTTTTCATTGATTTTTTGCTGATTGCTTGCTGGTCATTGTACTTGCTGTAAACCACTTTCCTTGCCATTATTCCGCCTCAGTTGTGTGATGAAACTGTGAATGTTCTTTCAGTATTTCTTGTTTCAGTTACAGTTTCCCATTGTGAAAAGCGAACCAGTATAGCTGTGACCTCTTAGATCCTGAACTGTAAAAGTGTCTTTGTGATCTTAAGAGCTAGTTTTATTACTGTTCATGGCTGTTTGAGTTTGTTTGTTTTTTCATTTTATGGTTTGGATCTATACATTTCCTGTGTTTAAACAAGTCGATCATAAGGTGTCTTTTTGATTTTGGACAAGCTTGTTTATTTCTACTTGAAATTAGATTCAAAATTATACAACAGTTTCCTTTCTGTCTTACATCAACATTAAGGATAACGAAAAGAAATACATGCATTGTGCATTTTGCATTTGACTGTGTGTTTGACGATTTAGGAAAATGTGCATTTTAGTGTGTGTTCTATGATCTGTGGAAAAAGTTGTGTCTTTCTTTTCCCTCGGTAGATTAAGGTTTTCAAAGTTGAAAGATTGAAGAGTTTTGCTTCTCATCTTAGATTGCATATAGGAAGTTGTATATATACATCTCGTGGCGACCCTGAAAGGCAAACTGTTAAGCAAGATCAACATTAAAATAAACCCAATTTACATAACAACGCTTTGTAACATAACGCAAACATCTAGAGGTCTAGGTAGAGACGTGTTCCGGCGTCGTTAAACATAGTGACTGTCGATCTCTACGAAGGTGGGTGATTCCTCCTGAGAGTCGGTGGCACTAACACGGACTTGTGCTCCCGCGTACCGTCGCGTATATTGGGAGACCCCTATAGGCTTTTATCCTTTATCCTTAGGAAACCGTGTCGGCCGCCCTACTGATCGCGATGCAGTGAACACAGCATTCACGAAGATCGACCACCCGTACCGTAAAACGTATTCTGTGGTTTCGCGAAAGGTTTGGCACACCCTCTGCCTAGATCTCCAGAGCAGTTTCTTTTGGCCTTTTTCAAACTCTATAACTGAAAAAGTCCAACCGAGCATTTGTCACTTCGGGCTCGTTAAAACATCGAAGGCGACTAGAGTCATCTTTAGCTTTTTCTCGACTCTTAAAACATGAAAAAGCAAGTTTGTGTCTAAAAGCGTCGTTAATAAAATTTATTTTAAGCAGAACATAATCACCTGTTATTCCCACGTTGATCTTTCAGTTGAAAAGTATGGAGCCCACCAACCAAGGAAGTAACCTTGGCGGAAGTCCAAATCCCTTCTCCTCTTGGGGAGATGTTGGTGCGCCTCATATGGCTACGTTGTCACTTCCAGGGTTGACAATCGGCCTCCCTGTATGGCTCTTTTCAACTAATGTAGTCCAGATCGCCACTAATCCTGAGCAGTCGAATCAACAGTCAGAACAATCTAGAACTACCCACCAGCCCTCCACTTCTTATGATACTTCCTCTGATCCTTCATCTTCGCAAGGTAGAGCTGGCAAAAGTCAGTCTCCCAAGGAGAAGAAGGAAAAGAAGAAGAGAGAAAAGAAGCAGAAGGAGCCTCTGGCGAAGGCAACTTGGGGCAAGCAGAAGAAAGCTGACAAAAACCCACACACTGCACTGACCGGGCCTAAATCGCCATGTGTCATTTGCAAAGGGACCCACTTCCATCGTGACTGTCCTTGTATTCCCCGGATACTAAGGGACTGGTCCCCGAGGTTGCACAATCCGGTAGCATCAACCTCTGATTGTCATGTTGATTGCATTCCGTCAACTAGCGAGAGTGAAGGACGAAGAAGGGGACCAAGATCACCCTGTCTATTGTGTGAAGGCAATCATGCCATCCACAAATGTCCATTCTTAGATGAGGCAAAGAGATTTTTGGAAGATCATCCGGTATCACCGTTACGACTTCCTCCTGGATACCAAAAACTCGTGCCTAATCCCTCGATAGTTGAAAATCCAGCTGGCCCGCTCAAGTGGTCAGCTGAAGTGTCAGTCATTGAGAATGAACCTACTGAATCCAGACCAGACGAAAGTCTAAAGGTCGAAACGGCAGTTGACCCGGTTCTTCCTTCAAAGGTTCTATCGTCCAATGACTCCGTCATTGAAGACCCGTCTTCAAATGACACCGTCGCCGAAGAGTCATCTTCATGCGACACCCTCACTGAAGAGAATAAGGATGACACCGTCCAGGTTCTTTTCATCAGCACCGACTCCGATGAGCGTCAGGGCAATGCGCCCATTCCTTTATCGCAGGAAGGAACATCATCAGAGTCATATCCGGCCGTATATTCGGTCCCACCACCAAGCAACCTGGTTGTATCCTTTGATTGGAATCAACTAGGCAGACCCCGGTTACCAGCCAGTATACCATTCAGAATCATTGTCCAGATCTATAGAATGATTATGGCTGGTACTATCATTGATGAAGGGGCGTCTGTGAGTATCCTTTCCTCTGTTGCTTGGAAAGCACTGGGTTCCCCGGCGCTTTTACCTGAGTTGAGAAATCTCTCAGGTTTTGATAAAGGAACCAGTCGACCATTAGGAATCCTCCCCAATGTGCCTGTCACGTTGAAAGGGAAGACCGTTAATTTGAACGTGATGGTCGTCCAAGGACCCTTGGATTATAACCTACTCCTTGGACGCGACTATATTTATTGCATGGGAGCGATAGTCTCCTCACTCTTTAGAGTAATGTGTTTTCCACACGAAGGAAGGGTGGTCAAGCTCGTAGACCAACTTTCGTTTCCGGGATCTCGCATCGCAAATAGTCAAATACCATTCCTAAATGGTCTGTTCACTCAAGATTCGCCTCCACCCCCAGTCCTCCTTCCCGATGAGTGCGAGTGATTCGGAAAGAAAGACTAGGACCCAGGGGGCATGCACCCTGGTCTGCTTCGGGCAGAAGAAACCCCGGGTATAAGGAAGAATTTCCGCAGAAGAATATGACTAGTCCGTACCCCGTCCGTGGAAGGAAGTGGGGTTGTTCTGGAATAGTGTTCTTTTGTTAAAGTTATGTGTTTGGCAAAAGAGTCATTCACCTTTGTCTAAAGAGGTGGGCACTGCCCAAGTAGGAATTCCCTTATTGCGACGAATAGTAACCATCTTTGAATTCAAGCCTCGCCCATTAGAACATATGTTTTGAAGGATAAGCAGGGGCAGCTTACAAAGTAGGGGACTATATTGTTGTGACAGAGGGTAACCATCTTTGGACAACCCAATGATAGACACCGCCGAAGAAAGAGATTGATTTGCGGCACCGAATAGAACCCTCTTCGGATAATAAGAAAGAGGCAAGCCTCCCTCAATAATACCAATGTTTTGTCTTTGAGTAGTGTTCTTCTATTGTCACAAATAGCTGTTTATTAAAAGTGGGCAAGACCCCTTAGAATAACGAGAAGACAAGTATCGTTAACATCAGATTAGCAAGATGACAAATAACTGTGAACACCCAAAGAAAAGCAGAGGTAGGGGAGAGGAGGGGCAGCCTCGAAATTCTATCCTATACCTGGGGGCATGCAAACTTTTGGAATGCAAGCAAGGGACGACTATTTATTTTTTAAATTTTTAGGTCCTCCCTTTAAACCTGTAGGTCTAACCCTTTAAACTCGTAGGATTAGCCGTTTCCGACCTTGCATGAAGAAAGCCTGTGGGGCAAAAGTAAAATTTGCCAAAATTGGAGCATAGCTTTGTGAGATAAAGCTCCTTAAAAAATAGTTATCTCATAGGAGGCGTTCTTATTATGACTGGTATATCGAGCAGTTTTCGCATATAGTTCATGCTCGTTAAAAAATAAACGCAAAATTCGAGCAGTTTTATGACTGAATTTATGCTCGTTAAAAAATAGAAAAGTGTGAGCAAACGTTTCCCCCAGAGTTCAAGCTCATGGAAAAAATGAACCTATCCCGGTAAATAACCTTTTGAGATTGTAAATTCATCAGCCATAAGAACCTTGATCGTGTTTTCATCCATCACCTCCACTGTTCATTTGGCCGATCATTCACTTCCATTTGTGTGATTACCTCTTTTGAGAAACAGCTGCGAAGAGTGATTTCACCTAGCCATCCTTGTGACACTGCCGTGATTGGAAAATCCAACCTATACCTGGAATCTGCTGCTATCCCTGTTTATCACTCGTTCCTCAAAAGACGAGTCTTCTTTGAGCTCTTTTCACTGACTCATAAAATATGAAAAGTTTGCCGAGTTTTGGCCTTCCAGCTCGTTAAATGACCGGAACGCTATCCCTCCTCTAAATTTTAATCTTTTTGGACCTGAGGGATTATTGCACAAAAGGATCGAGCGCTTGTCTTGTTCGGCTCGTTAAAAGTACCGAACAGCCATCCCTTCTGTATTGTTTTATACTTTTTCGGACTTAAGGGATTAGCTGACGAAAAAGGAATTATGGAGTTAACTTTCTGTACCTTTTCAGACTCTCTAAAAATGAAAAGGACCGAGTTTTCCTTGTCGTTAGACTCGTTAAAATAATTAAATAGCGACAAACTTGTCTTTAGACGAGAACAAGTTTCCCTATCGCTAAGCTCGTTAAATCATAGCGATAGGCTTTCCCGAAGGGCAGGTTATAGAACAAGCATATGTTATCCTCCTCAAGCTTGACAAAAATAAAGAGGTACTAGTCAGAAATGACTGGGGAAAAATTGGGAGAACATCAAAGTTTAATGGTAGCAAGTCACTCTTGAACATGACACTTTTCCTCCGTACCACATTGGGTTGGGTTGTTTCATTCACCGGTCTCATCACCATGGTCCTCGCCAAACCATCCACATTTGGGGTAATGCTACCGATCCATCGCATCAGTGTCGTTATATGTTCAAGAGGGGTCATTCTGAAAGTGTCAACCGTGTCCCATCCACTACCATACATTATCCTTCATCCATTCATGATCGCCACCCTGAATCATATGTCACAGTTTGTTTTCACCTCCACTAAAATCATTAGCTCCGTTCCGTGTCATTGATGTGGGATTCATTAAGGCCCTCCTTTGACGGATCGCTTCTTGTCGACTTCAGCTCATTATCCAAGAAGTTGATCTAGGAACAACCCCATCAGTACTTTGAAGCTTGCATGCCTCAATGGCAAGTTTCTCACTTCCGGCGACAGGTATACATCAATGACCTTCGATCAGAAGATTTTGCGTGGCGTTCGACGCCAAGTCATTTATTCACGCCACGAGAATTGTACTGCAGTACCTTGAGGGTCATTATCATTATCGGTGATTCCTCTCGCACTCGTTAACGGTTTTCATCATTGACCGGTAATCAAGCGATGTCTTTCCATGTTCGACTTCAGCGAAATTCTCACATGGATCGACTTGTACTTAGAGTGAAGATCGAACGAGTTTGAAGACCCCGGATCTAGTTTCATCCATCCGGGCTGCGATACATATTCAGGAAATATAAAAGCATTTGTCATGTACATCATTGCAGCAGATGATCATCCTATTCAAAGGATGATAATTTCAGCAGAGAATTATCAGTCTACTATCAGACGATCGTCTGTTCTATGTACCAAAATGTATTTATAAATCTGAGCATGGGAATGCCCGCCTCAGCTAGATCATGAAAACAGAATGAAAAATAATGTATTGTATTGTATTGTATTACAGGGCGCCTCCTCAGCACTGGAATGAACTTCAGACCCTCTAGATAAAGCATTTCACCCGATAAAGCATTTAGGTCCGATAGATCATTATTTGGTCTCAGCGGACGTTAACCATCATCATCATCATCATAAACATAAACACCACCTCCAGGAGACAGGGCATGAAGGTTTTCATCTCTTTTGGAAAAATCATCGCTTGAACCCACTTCAACACAATCAAAAGAATTGCACTTAATACTCTCACCAGTGGAGAATCCATAGTAATTTTCATCACCTCTATATTTATTTGAACCATCTTCATGATTATCCTTTTCAGTGCAAAATCCACCTCCAGTAGCAAGGTAATTTGAGTACACTCTTTCATCTCGAACACCAATATCTTCCAGATTTTCAAAACCTATATTTTCCAAATTAGTTGGAAGATCAACCTCTTCAGTGCCCTTTCTGAAAGAATCTGATGAAGTCGCTGGTTTCTTTTGGAAATCCTTTATTGTGGACGCTTCACATGACATGTCATTGTCACTTGTATTACGCATGTGACATTCACTATCACTACCTTACTCGTCTTGTGCATAATCCACATATTTTGTTGCCCTTGTTGACTTACAAAGTTCAACTATCTCAGCAGAAGATTTCCTCTTTTGGTGTCCTTGGTTTGAAGCTTCATTTTCATTTTCGCTACCACTATGATATGTCAAACTCCCTGGCTCTTCTCTTCCACCACGACCCCTATATGCACCTCCTTTTCCTCTTCTACCTCTTTGATGGCGTGTAAGAATGCCAATAAAGTTTATAAAAACTTGATTATGGCCCAAAAATCGTTTTTTCTATCATCGGAAAATTATAATAAGATATATTAAATGTCTCACATAACAATATTCCCTTTTCTAAACAATTTTCTGCAAGAAATGGGGCCTAGAAGTATTCCCTCCAACACCATTTTAATCATTTTTAGGAACACCAAGGATTTCTTCCACTTGTGGAGCTGCCAACAAATATCAGCAGGTACAGTCAAATTCAGCCAATTTAACGATGTGCTGGATTTTTCTTTGGAATATTTTTAATATTTTAGTTGTGCCAGATTGGGTACAAGATATGTTATTGTCATAATTGTCAGCAACAATAATTATTTCATCGGTGGTCGAAATCATGAAGGGTTACCACTTCCTCAACTCACTAAAATATAAAGGGACAGCATGAAATGATGAAGATTTACCACCACCTAGCTTGTTGAAATCCAATGGAGCAACACGACCATAGAATTTATTTCAACATTCTCATTTTGACCACTTGATATTTGAAGGGTCATCAATGAAGGGAAAATTTAATCCTTAAATCCAATTAACCAAATGGATGAATGGGACAAAAGGAAGAACACGCATACAAAGTAGTGGAATATAAACACAAAGTAGTGATAGAGTATTGTTTATTTAGTTGTAGTTGTATATTGTTACAACTATGTTGTCTGATTGTTGCAACTCCATTGATTGTAGTTTCTGCGTTGCTACATCTCCTATGTTACAGTTGTTGCAGCTCTTTTCTATGTTGCTACCACTCCTTTGTACATTAAGGTGATTCATTTCTTATTATTTCCAGAACTTTGTTGGCTATTATTATTGTTGCAGTTGTATTAGTTAATACTCCAACCCTATCATAGCTATAACTCTATTCGGTTTTACTATTGTTGCAACTCTGTTGTAGCATGTTTTCGGAAACAAAGTATTGTATTTTTTTAAAGAGGTTAATTTAAGTGTTGAAATATTGAGTTTTTATATATATTTTTGGGAGTTGGAAGCTATAGTCATGTATTCTGTTGTGCCCTCTCTCTCTCAATTTGGTATTAGAGCTAGAAATTGCTCTTTCCCTCCATTTGAAGATTTCATCCACATGGAAGCTGAAAAAAATGACATCAAAAATCAATATGGATCAGTCATATGTTACTATTATGATTGAAAAAATTATGATTCTAGTTTATTAGGCTAAGAAAATTACTTTTTTATCATGACCGTTGGGGATTTTCCATTGATGGGTATCCAAATCCTATTGACTATGTAAATGTTGAGTAAACTCTTTTGAAGGACAACTGAAAGAAGCATAACAAATCTCTTGCTCTTCTTTAGAAAGGGTTAAACAACAACATATTTCCTAAGGTTTCAAGTGCAGATTATTTAAAAAAGGGTTGTGACACTCTTGAAACATGTTATCACGGTGTATCTATAGTGAAGAACCTCAAGTTACAGAAGTTGAGTGATACTCAAAATCTGAAAATAAAAGATAATGAGAATGTGGATATTTTTATGACTCAAGTCATGAAAATTATTAATCTATTAATAAATATAATGATGAAATCTCAGATAATATAGTTGCTGAGAAAGTCCTTTCAAGTTTTCTAAAGAAATTTGGGGCAATGATTGCATCCATAGAAGAGTTCAAAGAAACTAGTCATGAGCACTAGTATTGCGGCAAGAATGCTCCAACTCCTCGGGCTACCAACTTTACTTTATCAACCCGGGGTTCATACAAACTTGGAGGTGACAATGTTGTATATACAAGTAGATGCAATGGGTCCACTCTTTGTCAGTGCTAAGCCGGCTATATACCACTAGGGTTTCTCAAATCACCCTTCTATTTATTTAGAAGAAGTTTGACTTCCAATAGAGGAAGGAGAATTTTACCCTAACTGAGAGAATTGAAATATTGTCTACTGCAGTAATGAAATACTAAAATAAATGCGTTAAGCACACCACTCATCTAACTATTTGTTAAGAGATCTTGCTTCAGAAGAATTCTAAGCTAACATGTGTGTAATCCTAACTATCCTAGGCATGCAATTTGAGATAATCAAACACTTTACTGTTGTGCATAAGAATGAACACAATAACCTTTTTTTTATCCTTTTTCTGAAAATATGAACGCTAAATCTTCTTGGTGGTATAGCAAGTGAGTTAGCTATGGTTGTGAAGGGTCAGATGGTTTCGGAGGAATGCAGGGATCTTCTCCTAACTTTCTAGATGCATTTTCCACAAACCGGCCTCAAAACAGGCCACTACAGGTCGTCTTACAGGATGTCCTAATGCACCTACAGGGTGTCTTAATTCTCCTACAAGATCACCTGTATCCCTAAACGATCCAGCTGAAAGCATAAAGAGTGGTTTGGAAGGTGGTATAGGGCTTAGGGAAGGTGAATGATGGATGAAATAAGGCAAGGGAGTGGCTAGGACTTCGCTAGAACTCAAACTAAAGTTTGTAAGATAGTTGGATTTGCTCAACAAACATGGAAAGTTGTTCTTATGGAATCATAAATTGGTTGATGGACTTAGTGGCTTTTGGTGATCATGGAAGGATGAGGTTAGGATGAGACTGCTCACATGAGATCTTCCTGCACTATTGAAACTCCTGCAATACACACATCACTCCAGTATTTACCCATGAATCCTGTCAGACAAGAAATATTTTCAATCGACATAAGAAAACAAAATTGCATTATTTAGTAACCCAGTTAATGCATGGAAATACTTGCAGAATATTGTGAAACACTATGAGATCTAATACAAAGCTAGAGATATCAAAAATAAAATTTGAAACCTATTTTTGGAAACTGAAAATATGCTCGCCTAATTAGTAGAAAACCCTAAATTCCATAACAAATCAAAATTCTATCTGTTTGGGGCTGAATAAGAGTTTTTCCTCAAACCATGGTCCCTGAAGGGAGGAGTGAGGCAAGATCCACCTGCTATCAGTGTTTTTGGTATTCCTTTATCTCTCTAAAGATATTGTTAAAGTTATGCACAAATGGAAGCAAAGTAATCAAATTCACCACTACTTGCAATGAAACAATGCCAAAATCAATTCAACCATCAATCTATGAAATAACCTAAACATACAAGTATAATAAGAGGAACCTATGTTGCTAGGGTTGGGACCTGACCCAAGAGCTTTAGCCCTCTGAGTCAACTCAGTCCTGAATCAAGGAAATTCTCATTCTCATTATCATATCAAAAAATTACGTAATAGTGTTTTGCCACAATCCTTCAACACAAAAATTCTTAGTGCTCTTAAATAAAAAATCCAAATCCTAATGAGGCTTTAGGCCTCCTTATTTATACAACTGAAGTCTCCAACAACTTCCTTAAATCTAGGCAGGCTTGGCTCCCAAACTCAAGATGAATTTGTTCTTAACTATCACTCGCTCGGCTAGCAATGATCTCCATGCCTCAGCTGCTTGCAACTCCGAGATAGTGTGATTTGATTGAGGGATATTCAAATGAGTGACGATTTAGTGAGGAAGATCCATCTCCTATAATCTCTCCTTCTTGTCTCATTCGAGTTCTTGCACCTTAATTAGCCAAAATTTCCATGATTTTATCCCAAAAACCTGCAACCAATGCAAATTAGACCACTAACATAACATCTTACTTTTACTCATCTCATTAAGCAAAATATAATTAAAACATGTAAGGAATTATGAGAAGAGTTGATTTTATTAAGCTTGGAGGTGTATTAAAGTCCATATAATTACTCGATGATGAGCCTCATCATTACCCCCCTACTAAAAATATTGCTCATCCTATGAGCAAATTAAATCTATATCCATGTCCTTCATTGCTCTCGCGGCCTCCCTGACATCCCATGCTTCTATTGTAGTTTCCTCTTTCTGTGAATAAAACCCTCCCTTCCCCTTTATCTCTTCCCACTTCTTTCTTTCTTCTTCTTCTTTCCTTCCTTCCAACATTCCTAAAAGTAGTGGTGGACTAAGTCTCAAGCCAATCCAATTGAATTTGAGCCTTTGTAGACCCTGCTTATACATGGGTGTTCTATTTAATGACTCTCATTCTGTGAAGAGAATGGTATTCTCTGATTTTTAAGTTGTAAGGCAAGGTGTTCCACCTCCTTTGGCAAGCTTGCATGTTGTCATCTCCTAGCAATCTGAACATGTCTTCAAAGTATATGACTGCTTGTTCTTGTTCAGCAAGGTACCCAGGTGCAAGCTTAGGATCATTTGCAGTTGTGGGTGTTGATGATAGGCATTGGATTAGACTGTTCAGCTCTAATCACAAGGGGTTTTGTCTCTTCTCTTTCCATTACCTTTTTCATATCTGTAGCTCTTGCCTCCTCATGATTCATCCATGATGCTAAGGCCATTAATTGCAAGTCTCCTAGTTTTGAATTTGGGTCCCACACATTCAAATCTAATAAGGCCAATGATCCAAATTTAAACAGGAATGCAACAAATTATAGAAATAACCATAAACACAGAGATGTAGTGGAAATAATACTTCATTTCATTAATGTAAAATACTAAAATATGCTTACAAATAGAAATGGAAATAAACTAGCTAGGGCGATGGTAGCTTATCTTTGAGAAGACATGTGGTGGCTACATGCCTCTGAACTGTGTTACAATGAGGCTCGAAGGCCTACTTATTGTTCAGAAATAATGGAAAACTTTAAACATCCAAAAACCTAACCCTAGAAGATGAAACGCCAAATTGTAGGCCCCGTTTGAGTAAATTTGTACATCAACTTCCTGAGGTCATAACTTTGGCATATGATCTCTGTTTGACGTGCACAATATCTTGTTAGAAAGATCTATCTGAGAACTACAACTTTAGGAAGAGCAACATCGGTCCATGGACCCATGTTTCTCCCAGTTTTCCCAAAAAACATCATTTAGGGCCTCAAAACAGCTCCGGAAGTTCAGGACTCGAAAAACTGCAAAAAATAGTAAGCTATGCTACAATTAAGAAAACTGAAAAAGATGAGAGAAACAATGGTGGGGGGCCAAGTGGACTTGGCAGGTGGCCACCAATATCCACCTGGATCATTCCTCCCCACTTAGGAAGCAATGGTCCCCATTCCATTGAGTTCCTCCATGAGATGAGTTAACTTCTGTTGAACTTGGTCACTGGTGAGCCACTTGCCTTGGTGAAGGAGTTAGCCTGCTTTGACAACTCGATATAGTTTGATATTCTGTTGGTGAGTGTGCTTGATCTATGTGTCCATGATCCGATCGGTTGCAGCTTGTTCCATGCAATCTGGATTTAGTTATGTGGGTGTCAGTTGTTCTGCAATGTCAGATGTGTCTAGTAATGGTGGAAAGTATGGCCGAAGGTGGTCCACATTGAACACTGGGGGCAGGCCAAGGAATGGGGGAATGTTGAGCTCAAATGCATTGTCTCCCACAGACTTGGTAATGGTGTAAGGACCATATCAGAGTGGTGTCAGTTTCTGATAAGCTCCGGTAAGGCGTTCCTTTTGCAAATGCAACCAGACTTTGTCACCCACCTGAAACTTGTCTAGCACCCGATGTTGATCATGTCGCTGCTTATACTTGGCATTTGATTTCTCCAAAATGTCATGGGCCTACTGGTGAATATGTTGGATGTGCTTAATGAAGCTGGTTTCCTTATCTATTTCAGACTAGACATGAGCCGAATTTGTGTGAGTAGCTGCAAATGGCATGGCCACATCGATGGGACATAGTGGCTGGATTTCCAAGCCCACCTGAAAAGGGTTGTGGCCAATCGAGCTGCGAAGAGCTCGGTTGTAGCTATCCTGAACATAGGGGAGACTCTCATCCCATGTGCGTGGATGATTTGAGTTGTACATGTGTAGAATGTGTACAATCGTCCTGTTCACAACCTTTTTCTGGCCATCAGTTTGAGGATGGAAGGCTGTGGACTTCGTGAGTTTGGTGTCCAACATCGACCAGAGACTGGACCAAAATGTACTAAGGAACCGACTGTTCCAATCTGAGATGATAGACTATGGGATCCCAAAGTGCACCCACACTCGTTCAAAGAAGAGTTTAGCAGTGGCTTCTGCTGTGATATTCTTCTTTCAAGCCACCATAATGACCATCTTTGAGAACCCGTCGACGACCACAAAAACACAGTCGTTTCCATGCTTAGTGGAAGGAAAACCTGACATGTAATCCATGGAGATGGATTCCCAAGGTCGACTAGGGGTAGGCAGTGGGGTATAAAGGCCTTACTTCTTGATGGTTGGTTTGGCAATGGCACAGACAGTGCATGATCTAATGTACTTCCCTACATCCTGTCAAGGATTCACCCAATAGAAATACTTTTGCAATACTGCCACCATTTTCTCCACCCCAAAATGCCCAAAAACTCGACTAGGGGTAGGCAGCGGGGTATAAAGGCCTTACATCTTGATGGTCGGTTTGGCAATGGCATAGACAGTGCATGATCTGATGTACTTCCCTACATCCTATCGAAGATTCAGCGAATAGAAATACTTTTGCAATATTGCCACCATTTTCTCCACCCCAAAATGCCCAGAAACTCGCCTGTAGTGTGCTTCCCAAATCATCTTGGCACGCTTGCTTGAAGGAACACAAAGGTGACCCAGGTGGCATAATAGGGCATCCTGGAGGTGAAAATCTGGAACATGCCGACCCTTCAAGAGTGTCTGGTATGTGTGGCCAAATTCTGGGTCGTTTTTGTATAGAAGTGGCCAATCAGAAGTCTCGTGCCCACACGAGTTGAGCACGGTGGTTAACGCCATGATCGGTGGTCGACTGAGGAAATTTTCAACATTATTGGTGTTGCCCTTCTTATACTTGATATTCAAATGGAACTGTTGTAGGTATGTAGACCACTTCTGATGCCGATCATTCTGCAATTTCCCTTGGGTCTGTATGAAATGTAGGGGTCGGTGGTTTGTGTGGATGACCATTTCCTTCCCTGAAATGTAATTCTTCCATTGTTGGTAGGCCTACACAATAGAATACATCTCTTTGTCATAAGTGGGATACTTTTGGACCGTGTCTGAAAGTGTCTCACTGTGATATGCCACTGGATGCCCATGTTGAGTAAGGACTGCCCCAATAGCATAGTTAGAGGCATCTGTCTCGACCTCAAATGGTTGTTCCAAATCTGGTAACGCAAGCAATGGTGTCATGCAGAGGCATTTTTTCAACTCTGTGAATGCCTTCTGTTGAGATTCAGACCAAAATAATTTTGCTTTCGCTCCTCCCTTAGTGACTTGACTCAAGGGCCAAGTGATATGAGAAAACCCCAACATGAACCTATTGTAGAAGTTGGCAAGACCTAGAAAGATGCTGAGCTCTATAAGAGTGGTTGGAGATGGACAATCCCGAATGACTTGAATCTTCGCTGGATCCACATGCACCCCTGTCCATCAATAATGTATCCCAAATACTAAACCTGGGTCATGCCAAAAGTGCATTTCTCCAAATTGGCACATAGCTTGTGTTGCCGCAGTGTTTAGAGAACCCGTCGGATGTGGTGGAGGTGCTCTTTTGAACTCTGGCTGAAGATTAGGATCATGGAAAATTTTAGGTGCGAATGTTCCTCCTTAGGCGAAATTAAGGGGTTTTAAATTTTTAGTGGGCGAATATTTTGTATCATAGTACATTTTTACAAATCGCCTCAAATAGCCCACCTTATTTTAAGGGAGAGGGTAAAAAAGGTAAATTTAGCCCTTGAAATTAGGAGTTACAACCTTCTATTCGCCCTAATTTTCAAGAATAGGTTTTATTTAAGTGAATCCTATGGGCCAAATACCATATTTATAAAAAAGATATGGTAAATTAATAAAAATATAAATAAATGAAAGGTATGGTAAAAAAATAAAACATTTTTTATATTTACTCCATAAGTCACCTTATATACATGCAAGGGTGTAAACAAATAAAAATATAAATAAAGTGGAGGTATGGTAAAAAAATAAAACCTCTTTTTATATTTAGTCCATAATGCTCTTTCTATTTATGAAGGCTCAAAAAGGAGGTTTTATTTAAGTGAATCCTATGGGCCAAATACCATATTTGTAAAAGAGGTAGGGTAAATTAATAAAAATATAAATAAATGAGCGGTATGATAAACAAATAAAACATTTTTTTATATTTACTCCATAAGTCACCTTATATTTAAGGACACTCAAAAAGGCGAAACCTATGGGCAAAATACTATGGGCGAAATACCATGGGCTAGATTATTATTAATACCATGCAAAGAAACATTATTAACCATAATATTAGTATTAATAAAAATAAAAATTGCACATGGTATCGACCCATGGTATTCACATGGAATGTAGCCTATTTAAATGGGGGAATTAAACCAACATAGATCCATCTTTACTCTGGATCTACTAAGCCCGGAGAGGGATCAAATATCGTGATATGCAAACTAGCATAGAGTGAAAAAATATTTGATCCCTCTTGGGGCTTGGTGGATCAAGAGTAAAAATGGATGTTGTAATTTAATGTATATTAAACATTTTAACTTGGTTAAAATAAAAAATAAAATAAAAATCAATTATTAATTTTTATAAGTTACTAATAGTAATTTTTAAGCTCCAGTTTTATGATAAACCATGGTATTGACCCATGGTAATACCATGGTATTCATGTGAGCATATACTATTTAAAGGGGAAATTTTATCATCCCAGATCCATCTTAATTCTTGGTCTACCAAGTGCTCAGAGGGATAAATTGATTTCATCCCCCTAAGAGTGGTAGATGTGGAGTTAAGATGGATATAGTTTGGTTTTTATGATAATGAAGATATTAAATAGACATAGGAAATTATATTGTAAAAACATCTTAATGTGAATGGTTAAAGCTACATTTAGTCATTTCACAAATACCAATATCTCCATTAATATTGGCTTCTAACTTTTTCTAATTTAACAAAAAAAATTCAAAACAATGAAACCTTATCACTCTTTCTGTATCACCCTCGCAGAAGATTTCTCATCATTTTTCAAACATTCTCAATATGATATCTTCATGAAAAATTTTAGGTACTGATGTTGGATTAGTTGTTTGAAAAATAAGCTGGTTTGTACAAACTTTCATCTTCTGTGCTATTCTTAGTTTTTCCTAATGATCTGTAGGGGTTGGAGCCACTGCACCATATTTTCCTAAAAGGTGGAAATTGTTCACCAAAAAGGAAATTAATCTACATGTTACAACGTTGTTAGAAAATGCGAGACCTATGAGGGTGGTGAATTATGCTAATAATCAATTTAGATTGGGAGAGACGTAATTAAATTTTATTATTTAATTGAAGATTTCCAATTAAAATAATAATAAATCTACATTTATATATTCATATATTGATTGGAAGGATTCTCACAATGGTCACTTCTTTCAATTAGATCCCCTTCAAGCCTTTGGGATACCTATTACTTTCTTATATAATATAGTTGGGGCTTGCTATTTGTTGGCATGTTGGGGTAAACAAACTTGATGTGTTTTTTTTATCTCTCAATTGGAGTCTATGGAATAAGAAAGAAATTTGATAACTTGAAAAAAGTGGTAGCTTGACAAAAGTTGTAGAGAAAAGATTAATCTCTCCTACCTTGACAAACATCGTTGTCAATATCAACACCTACAAGAACTTTGTTGTGGTTTATTATCAAAACTAATAGAAGGATATGAAATAGTGTATAGTAAGAACCTTGACAAACATGACCACTAAAACTTGGAAGATTGTTTGTAGGAAGAGAAAATTATGTTTTTTTTTTCCAAACATGTATGTTAGTATATTAAAGTTTAATGAATATGTTTTCTTATTATCATATATGGTTTCATATATTAACAAAACATTCGCTAAGACTTCACAATGTTTTATTATTCAGTAAAAGATTTGCCAAGATCTTACAGGATTGTATAATTCAGTGAAAGATTCTCCATCACTGTACAAGATAATATAATCTAGTGAGAGATTCGCCAAAAAATTATCTATAGATATTATATTATTGATAAAATCGCCTCCCATTTTTCCTATGTATCATGGGGATTAGCCCATTTATTATACATATAAATTTAGGGTGGTTCTTAAAATTTTCCCTGATCAAGATGTCATCCAAGTATACCACTACAAATGAGTTGGTGAATGACTGCAAGATGTCATCCATTAGCCTCATGAAGGTTGCAAGAGCATTCGTCAATCTGAAAGGCATAACCAACCATTCGAAAAGGCCCTCCTTGGCTTTGAAGGCAGTGTTCCACACATCAGAGGGTTCGATTAGTACCTGGTGATATCATAACTTCAGATCGATCTTGTTGAAATATTTTGCCCCCTTTAGTTGGTCCAGGAGGTCATCAATCTGCAGGATCAGGTACCTATTACAGACAGTGATCTTCTTCAGCGCTCGATAGTCAATACAGAGTCTCCAAGTCCCATCCTTCTTCCGTACCAACACGATTGGGCTCCCACTAGGTGATGAACTCGGACGGATGTGACCTTTCTGCAGCAGCTCCTGAATTTGACTCTTAATTTCATCATTCTCCAAAACGAAGTGCCAATAGGTTGGTCGATTAGGCAGCGATGCACCTGGGGTCAGATCGATGGAGTGCTTGACCTGACAGTGTAGAGGAACCCCTGCGGGGGACGTGAAGATTTCCTTGTACTCCTCCATGACCTTGTCCATCTGTAGTTTTCGTGTGGAGGGGCCCTGTCTGGAGGTTGTTGCCATTGTCTTTCCTTTCCTTGAGGGCGTCTCATCAGGAAAAAAAATTTCCCGCTTTTGGAAATGAGCTTACTACATTGTTTTACAGTAACCAAAGATATGGCGGTAGGTGGTGCTACCTCCGGTATCCTGTACAACTTATTTCCCAATGTAACAATAACAGCACAGGGCCTTGATTCATACATAGCATGTCATTTCCACAAGTATGGTTGTCCTAATAATACATCACAAACTTCAAGCGAAGAAATGTCACACAATACCTCATCCGTGAAGGGTTTGATGTTGTATGGAAGGCGACACTGCTGGCTCACGCGAAGATCCCATCCTTGGTGAAGCCACCCAATGGTGTACGGTTGTGGATGTGCTGTGGTCAGTAAGCCCAACTGCTTCATGACCGCTGCCGAAATGAGGTTCTTTTGGCTCCTGCTGTCGACAATGAACTCTAGCGGGGAGCCCTTTACCCACATCTAGGAGTGGAAGAGACAATCCTCCTCCTCTAAATATTTAGGTTCCTCCATCTGTATCTTTGTGGTGGCAACGGTGGAATTGGGCTCCGCATTGATAATCTGCTTCCCTTTGTCATTCTGCTTGTCGAGTTCTGACTCAGAGTCAGAACATGCATCTGATTCTGAAACCTTTAGCTCGGCCTCTAGCGACTACTTGTTTCGACACTCACTTGTGTTGTGAGTGGAGCTCTTATGGAACTCACACCACCTTCCTGTGTCCTTTTTCAGCTTCACGGCGCTGTTCTTTGCTTGCAGCTTTGGCGGGTTGTCTTGGGCTATCCCACCTTGGCTTTGTCCTTTGTTCTGCGGTTTGGGGGCACCTTTCCCTTACTTCGAATTTGTAGATCCAAAGTCTCGATTCTTCTATTTAAACTTTTTCTCGACCTTGATAGCATATCGGTATGTCGCGCCAAGTGAGGGGATGTTCAAGAATTCTATTTCTTCCTAGATGTACTTGTGCAAGCAGCCGCATTATTTGAGTACCAAATGCTGCTCTGAATCTTTGATACCCAACTTTGTGTGAAGGGTATGGAAAATATTGGTAAGCTCCAGCACGTCTTGGTCCCTTCCTTGCCGCAGCGTGGTCCACTTTATGTATTGATTCTCATAGCTTCCGAGAGGGTATTACTACTCCTTGATGGAATCCCGGAATGAATCCCAAGTGGGTGCAGCTAAAAATATTGAGCCTGTATTTTCATCCTTCAACTCGTAGTATGTTTCCCACCAGTCCTTGATGTGGGGGGCTACTTTGAGAAGAGCGAAGATAATCTTTTCTCGACTGGAAAAATCATGAACAGAAAAATAACCCTCTAGCAAATTTAACCATTTATCTACAGCATCTGCGTCTATTTTACCCTCGAATATGGGGATTTCCAAATTAACTTGTACCTTAAAGGGCATGGCATTTCCAGAGGAGCTACTGGAAGTCGATGTGTCACCTCTGGGTAGTCGCTCAAGGATCTGGGCAAAGCTGTCCATCATCACGTTCCTTTGTCACTCGAGGGCTTCTTTGAGCAAGATTTTGATAGGATCTCCTGCCCCCTCATCTTTCTTTTCATCTACCATGGAAGGCCGTCAAGATTTGCGATGCTGGTCTTGCAAAGGTTCGACCAGTTCAAGCCCTAACTCCTTACATCCTGACTTCGTTGGGGAAATGCAAAGAAAAACAGAGAAAAAAAAGCAGACCGCTATGATACCACTAATCTGGATTTACATAGGAATGCAACAAATTATAGAGATAACCATAAACATAGAGATGTAGTGGAAATAATACTTCATTTCATTAATGTAAAATATTGAAATATGCTTACAAATAGAAATGGAAATAAACCAGCTAGGGCAATGGTAGCTTATCTCTGAGAAGAGATGTGGTGGCTACATGCCTCTGAGCTATGTTACAATGAGGCTCGAAGGCCTATTTATTGTTGAGAAACAATGGAAAACCCTAAACATCCAAAAACATAACCCTAGAATATGAAACACCAAACTGTGGGCCCCGTTTGGGTAAATTGGTACATCAACTTCCCAGGGTCATAACTTTGGCATATGATCTCCATTTGACACACACAATATCTCGTTAGAAAGATCTATCCGAGAACCACTATTTTGCGAAGAGAATCATCAGTCCATGGACCCATGTTGCTCCCAGTTTTCCCAAAAAACATTGTTTAGGGCCTCAAAAAGGCTCCAGAAGTTCAGGACCCGAAAAACTTCTAAAAATAGTATGTTGTGCTATAATTAAGGAAACTGAGAAATCTGAGAGAAACAATGGTGGGGGCCTAAATGGACTTGGTAGGTGGCCACCAATATCCACCTGGATCAGCGAAGTTGTGTAGGTAAAACTCAGACAGTTTTTATATATCTTCCAAGGTGCTTTTATCACAAAGATCAATGAATTGTCTATAGTCTTGGAAGGGCATAGTGCCTGTATGTGCTAAAGTCTTGATTTGGAATTGCAGCCATTGTTTCTTGAGATACGAGGCATAAGACTTTGCTGTCATCCTGCACTAGATTTCCTCTATGGATAAACTAGCCATAGTTGCCAACTGGATTTCCCTTTCTTGTAGTTGTCCCCTTAGCCGTGCATTCTCTGCTTCTAACTAAGCTTTCATCATTGTCTCTTTGTCCCTTATGATGCTTAGTTCTCTGCCCATCTCCTTCAATTTCTCCTCCATGTTACCTACATCCTCCACTCCTTTTGATTTGCCAATTTGCATCCACCTGTGTGTCCTTGCCCTCTCTTTTTCAAATTCAAAGAATAAGGGGATGGATAACTTCTATGGGATTACCCTACCTCCAATGAACCTATAATACGAGTTGAAGTTAGGTTGTGGACTAGGTTCTCTCACTTCTAGGTCTTCTTTCTTTGCTTCTTGCTGAGTGATACCTTCTTGGTCCATTTTCTGAGTTTCTTGTAGGTTTAACAAAGTTTCTTGTAGGATGGTATTCCCTTCATGTAGGTCTATCTGTGTCTCCTATAGGAGACCTTTTCCCTTTCATGAGGCTGACCTAGTGACACACCTAACATAAGTGATTGGAGATTTGGAAGAGGCTTGTTCCGATGATCCTTCTCCTTGATTTTTCTCTAGAGGACCTGCCTTTTCTTGTTGCTTTGGTGAATCTTAAATGAAAATAGGATTTTTGTTCGGTGTTTTAAGTCTTCCTTGCCTAATCCTCATGCTCTTTCTTGTCCTGAAGTACAGTGGGGTTTTTCTTTGCCTCTTCCCTTTTGATTTGATAGGTGTACTTAGGGTAGTAAGAGAAGTTGTTGTCTCTTTCTCAGTGGGTTCTCAAGATACCCTTGGTGATTCTTCCCCTTCTTTTCCTTGAAATTTTGACCTATGTTACTCATTCTATTATGTTTCCTCTTTTCCATTCTCCTTCTGATTCTTGTCCTCCTGTTATTCTTCTTCCTCTACTTCCTCACTCTGCTCATCTGTCTCTTCCTTTGTTCCTTCTTCTGTCTCTTCCTATTTTCCCCCCTCTATTTCTTCCTCTTTTTCCTCCTCTATTTCTTCTTCATTTTCCTCCTCTGTTTCTTCTCCCCTCTCACTAGCAGTGGGGCTTTTGTCATATTCAAGAGCTTGAATTGCTCCTCCTGCCTTCTTGTCTCTGAAGGTTGTCCATGTAATAATTATACTTAGGTTTTGTAGAGCATATTCTAGGATGAGTTTGATGAACCCATGATGGGCTAGTTATTGATGTTTTCCCTCCTACACTTTCATGCTGATGTCTGTCATTTATTGAAGAGGAAAGTAGGGTATACTCAATATGTTTTGAGGAGGTGTGTTTTCTCCAAATCTCAGTTCTTGGAGGAGTCTGAAGTGGCACCCATACACCACATAGTATCTCCCTTCACATGATATGTATTTAATGAGGTGGTAATTAACTTCATTCCAATGGCATGGAATGATTTCCATTCTAACCCCATCTTTGTCCTCCAATGGTTCCTCCCCTTCCAAAAAGAATTTCTTCTTTGCAAGGGTGTTGTTACCCTTGTCTTCTTTTCTCTATGGTAACCTTAAAGGGAAAGTAGTGATTCAGCTTATAACATCAGGGGTAATTATTACTCATAGCCCTTTCACCAGAGTAGTGGCATGGGTCCTAGTGAGGTGTATGAGTGAGAGAGAAAATTCTTTGGCCACCTCATCATTGTATCCTCTCATCCTCTCAAAGAACCCCATCCATTGGTGCCTTGTGAAAATTTCTACTACAGGAGGATGCTGGTGGATCCTTACTGTGTTTGTGGGTTCTCTCTTGTTAAAACCTCCTGTCCTCTTTCCCTGGTAATTTTGGAGGCTTGTATGGATACAATTCAAGAATTTTGATAGGTGAGATAGGTTTGAATTTTAACTTTTCAATACAATTCACCTATATTGCAATTTCCTTAATCAAATTGAAGATTTTTCTTCTTTCAACTGGAAAACATGGAAGGCATAGCTCCTACCTCACTTGTTTTGTTCTGGTGAGGACAACCTTTAATTTCTCCTCCCTTAGTGTCCATTGGTAATCCTATAGGTTGACTCCTCTGTATCCTGTAGGTTTCCTTGTAGGATCCTATAGGTTTTCCTCTGGGATCGTGTAGGTCTCCTGCACTTCAAATGCTAACTGTCTCCTGTAGGTGATACTCCAAGAAGGTCAAGAGTAACCTCTTATCCGATGATTTATCGAGATTTCTAATGCTCTCTTTGTATGGGAATCAATGTTTTATTTCCATATATGGATGATTGTGTGGGATGGTGTGCTGGCTATCTAAGTATGAGAATCTGCTTTTGGACCGTTGGTCCCACTATCAATCTATCATTCCGCCTTACCTTGTAAACATCTCCCACTTCATTCCTCTGTAACTTACCCATTTTTGGCCTTATTCCCTTTTTCTTCTGATTTTACTGTTGCCACGTGTGGAGTGGTCAAACTATTTTCTCCTCATCGACTGGCCGGAAATGGCCAAGTTAATTGGCCACCTGTACTTATAAAACCAAACCCCACATAATCCTATAGTTTTTATCATATCGTACTAACGAGAGAGTGTGAGTAAGATGACATACCTATGGGTAAGATGCTTTGATGATGATGCATGTTGGAGAGTGATGTCTCTATGTTGTGTTTTTGCTACATATTCTTTTGTGTTTTTACCTCTTTTAATTCTATTTTCTTTTGATGTGCAAGTGCTTGAGAGTGATGTTGGTGATCTTGCTACCATTGCTCATCTCTGGAGGAGCTTCCTCAACCTTGGAATCCTTGTGCTGAAGATGGTTGCAAACTTGTGAAGTTTCCTTTGTGGGACAGGCCGCTATAGGATTTCCTATATGAAAACTATAGGATGTCCTGTAGCTGTCTGTCCCTTAAAATTTCATACTTTTCCTCACTTCTGGAGAGTGATGGTTGTTCACATGAGTAGAGAAGGGTTTTAGGGAATGGTAGGTGAGAGTTGTGGTCTTCAAGTATTGTCCCTCTTTCCTTCTTTTCTCCCTCTTCTACTTGTTGTTTTTTCCTCCTTTTGTAAACTGTATTTTTTTTTAATTGATTTATTGGATGGATGCAGGGGTGACATGGTGATTGAAGTCATGGAAATGATGTGGTGGAGTGAATGTTTTTTTTAAGACACATGCTTGTCATCCCCTTGCTCCAGGACCACTTTTCTTGGGATTTTCAAGAACACTGTAATTCCTATAGAAAACTCATGTCGGTTTACACGGAATCTTGTAGGATTACAGGGAATCCTGTAGAAAACATAGAGCATGTGTAAATCGAGTTGAGGGGTTCATAAATATAAGAATGGATGAGATAATGAAAAATATGAGATGGAGGGACTAAAATATGGATCTTCTAGGTCCTTTTATTCCTATCAAGTTGTGCTTATCCTTCTCTTGTTTGCCTCCAAAACAAAATTTCCAATTTTTTTTTACCTTTTCTCTCTATTTTTATTTCTTATTATCTTTTTTTATTTGAAAAAAACTATTCTTCCTCCAAGGATGCTTTCATCTTAGTTTCCTACCCTGGGTGCCTCAAAAGAAGTTTTCACCCCGAGATCTTTTTATTTTCTTCTCTTTTTTTCAACACCCTTGAGCCACCTTAAGAGGTTTTCAACCCAACAATGGGACTCATGTGGCTCATGGAGGTTTTCACTTGAGCCTCTTTATTTTTCTCTTTTTCTTTTTTCCTTTTTTTTTTCAAGGACTTGGTGGGGTGGAAGTTGAAACTTGCTCCACCACCGTCACTATCTTCCTGATGCCATTGATGAATTCTTGCTTTGACAAGGGCTTCTTGTAGACCTTCAATCTATACCCATTTACAAGTAAAGGGTTAGCCTCTACATCAATGGTTATTACCTATACATCACCATTATCATGACAATTTTCTATGACATAAGGCCCTAACCATCTAGTCCTTAACTTGCCTTTAAAATCCTTGTACCTAGAATCACACAACAAAGCCCAATCACCTTCTTGAAACTATTTGTCCTTTATGTTTTTTCCATGCGAAATCCTCCTTCGAACTTGAGTCACCTCTGTGTGTAGGAGGGCCTGCATCCTAAATTCATCTAACCCATTTAGCTGGAGAAATCTTTCTTGTTGTACCCTGGTGAGATCTAGATCCAGTTGTGTTTCCATTCTTAAGGTGTTGTATTCAAACTCAATGGAAAACAGGGCTTTCTTCCCATAGACCAGCTCATAAGGAGTGAACCTAGTGGTGGTATTCCAGGTGGTACTATAGGCCCAAGTGGCCTCAACTAATATATCTACCCAATCCTTTCTACTGCTGCTAATCGCTTTGGTCAGAATGCCTTCCAACACTCTGTTGGTTACCTCCACTTGCCCATTAGCCTGTGGGTCGTAAGGAGTGGATGTTTTGTGCTTGACCTTGTGCTGGCTTAACAAATTCTCAATCATGTGAGATGTAAATTGACTACCTTGATTAGTGACCAATTCTCTAGGGTACCCAAACTTATAAAATACATTTTCCCTTAAGAATTCAGCTAATTTTTCTTATGTTGTTACTTTGATGGCCTTGGCTTCAGCCCACTTGGTTAAATAAGCAGTTCACACAATGATGTACTACTTTTTCCTAGATGAATGGTCAATGGGTCCAATGAAATCCATGCCACTTGTCAAATGGCTCGAAATTCACTTGATGTTGCAGAGGCATTTCACACTGACTAGTATACCTCCTCACATCTTGGTGAAGAGTGGGCCAGTAATAACCAGCTTGTAGTACCTTGAATGTTGTTCTTTTGGCTACAAAGTGACCTCCACAATGCCCATCATGATAGGTCAGAAGGATTTCAAAGATGTCCTCCTCCCTGACACATCTTCTCATGATTTGATCTGGGCCTAGTTTGGAGAGGTCGCCCCCAATCGAAGTGAATGGGGCACTCTTCCTTATGATCTTGCTCTTTTCCTTGGAGGACAAATTTGGTGGAAACTGTGCAGACACCAAGTAATTTTCTATGTTAGCAAACCATGGAGAGAGAACTAAAATGGTGAATAAGTGTTCATTTGGTATCTAATCATCAACCATTCTTTCCTCCCCTGCAGGCAAAGTCAATCTGGATAAAAAAATCCGCAACAACATTCTCCTTGCAGGCTTATTAATAATAGTTAAATCAAATTGTTCCAATAAAAGTAACCATCTAATAATCCGGGCATTTACATTGTGTTTATTCATCAAGTATTTAATTGCAACATGGTCAGTATGTACAAATGTTTGGTAACTAGTAATGTAATGCCTAAATTTATTCAATGAATGCACAACAACTAGGAGATCCTTTTCAATCACCGTGTAGTTCAGCTCGACTTTTGATAGATTCTTACTAATGAAGTAAATGACATAAGGTAGTTTGTCATCTATCTATCCTAGAGCTGCTCCTATGGCTTTGTGAGAAGCATCAACATGTATATGGAAAGGAAGAGCCCAATTTGGGCCTCAAAGAATAAGTGTAGTAGTCAACTTGTGCTTTAGGGTGTCCACGGTTTCTTGACAACTTTCTAACCATAACAACTTAGAGTCTTTGGCCAATAACCCAAATAAAGGAGAAGCTAACTTGCTAAAGTATTTTATAAATATTCTACAGTATCCGGCTAGACGTAGAAACCTTCTGACATCCCTTTGTTTTTGCAGAGCTGGGACCCTTTGAATGATGGCTACCTTATTTGGGTTGACTTGCAGTCCTTTCTAGGATAATCCCTGCAGTTATCAAGAACTCACATTTTTTAGGACTAAGGGATAGGTTCATTTCAATGAATTTTTTCAGCACCTTACCCAAGTTAGAGAGACCCTCTAGGAAATCACACCCATAGGGTGTAAATTCATCCATATAAATTTCCACTGCATCATGGAAAATATCAGAAAATATTCTCAGGACAACCCTCTAGAAAATGGAAGGTTCATTGCATAGACCAAAAGGAAGGACCCTATAAGAGAAAATACCCCAAGGATAGGTGAAGGTGGTTTTATCCTGGTCCTTTAAGCTAATCTAGATTTGATTGTACCCGCTGAACCCATTTAAGAAAGAGAAAATATTTTTCCCTGCCAGGCCATCTAACACTTGGTCAATGAAAGGTAGAGGGAAATGGTCCTTCTTTGTTGCTATGTTTAACTCTCCGTAATCAACAAAAATCCTCCACTTCCCATTTTTCGTTGGAACCAACACCAAAGGAGACACCCACTCAGTGTTTGAGATATGGTAAATGAATCTTGTGTCCAGCAGATTTTGCAATTCTTCTTTGACTATATCCTTGAGAGATGGATTCATTCTCCTTTGGTGTTGTTGGAATAGTTTGGAACCTTATTTCATTTAAATGTGGTTAGTTCACACCGATGAGTTCACTCCCTTCATTTCTTTGTAACTCCAATAAAAGTCATCCAAATGTTCCCCTATCATGTTACATAATTCTTCTTCTTGGTGTATAAAAAGAGAGGGGTTGATTTTCAAAGTTATTTTAGGGCCAAATTCTATTTTCTTGACTCGAGTAGGGTTTGAATCAACTAAGCATAAATCAATTTGATGGTTGCTTTTGGTTTCCTTCACTAATTATTCTAAGGAAAAGGTGTTGGGAGTTGGATTTTGGAGGATGTGTTCAATCAAGTCATCTTCATCTTGTTCTCCTCCTCCCATGCACATTTCTAGGGTATAGAGTTGAGATAACTAGACTTCATCTTCGTCCTCCTCTTCTAGCCATAAAGGTAAATCATGATCTAAAGATGGCTGAGCGGGAGGGTACAATACCAACTGCTTGGATAGATGCCCATTTTTGATAGTCATGTTTCAAGCCTTGCAGCTGATGTAGGCATCAACAGTCACTATCAAAGGCCTCCCAAGTATGAGAAGATAATCATTAAGCTTGGCCTTAGGATGGAGAACTAGGAAGTTTGTAGGGTACTCCCAAGAGTCAACGGAGACCATCACATCCTCGATAATCCCCTCATGGGCTACTGTGGATCGGTCTGCAATTTGCAAGATTGTTGTGGTATTTCTTAATGAACCCTGGAGATTTAGCTTGAGCATGGTGTCCTTAGTCATTACATTAATGGCAACCGCAAGATCAATCAAAGTGTGTCGGACAATGGTGCCATTGATGTGCACATCTACTACAAGGCTTCCTGGTTCTAAATACTTTGGGCAAATTACCAGCCCCATCATTAAGTCGAACAGATGTCCAGTGACATTAATGGTAGCGGTGTCTCTTTTTCGCCTCCCTGGATGTTTGAAGCACTTCTCTTTAATCAATTTTTTGTAAATAGGTACATCCTTAATGCCTTGGAGAAGTGGAATTTTGACACAGACTTTTCAATTCACCCAAAAGTTCATTCTCTTTTGGGGTAGGCTGGACTGGATAAGTTAGTCTTTCAGGAGAGGGTAGTGGATTCACTCTAGGCATACTTTCCTCTCTTTCCTCCTCACTCTCCCTTGGCAGAGATGGAGGTTAGTTTTCCAGGAGTACTCTCCCAGACCTCAGGTTCATTTCCTAAATTTCCACAACATAAGCAGGGTAGGATGTCTCGCCACTATAGAACTATTGTGCATGTCTATTGTTTGGGTTCATATTTGGTTGGGGAGACATATGAGGTTGTTTAGGTGGAGCGGTGTGTAAAAGTTGTGGTTGAGTCAGAGGTGATGGCAATAAAGCTGGAGCAATGTTGTACGGGGGCCTCCACCCCTAGGGTGGTGCATTCCATTGAGGCTATGAAGGAGTATATCGCTGAAATGGTTCGTTGGTCGGCTGGGAATGGTATTGAGGTGAAAAAGACCAAGGAGAATGTGTAGACTAGGAGGGATGAGCAGGGGGGGCCCAATAGGGAATGGATGTGTTTTGGTTAGGGTTTTAATATGCATAGGATGACCCTCGCATGCCCTGCTAGTACAGTTGAGGCCCATGAGGCCTCCTTTGATCTATGTAGTAGAGTTGTTCAATCACCCATTCAGTTCCCTGATACACAACTTTTAGTCGAGGTAGAGAAGGGCACCTATCTAGGGAGTGGTTTTCTTCACAGACCGAGTAGATTTCTATAAGGTTTAATGGGCATTCATTCCTAGGGTGCCTCCTTGTGTATCTGGGCCAAAAGATGGCTAATGCTCTCTCTACTTTCTCTTGCTTTCTCTTAATGTGCATAGTGTCCATCTATAGGGCAAGGATTTGCAACATTTCACGCTTGAAATCTTCCTTCATATTTCTAATTTCACCTTTTATTGACGTACTGGAAGAGGATAAGTTGGCCACTGGTTGACTACTCGTACCCTTTTTCGTAGCTACCCTGGAATGGTTCTTAAAGATGGTATTGATATCTTCATATCATAGCTGGTAGATGTCCCCTCTTGCTAGCGGGTTTAGGGTATCCTGAAGATCATCCCTGACCCCCCAAAGTAGGACTAGCTTTAGTGACTCAGGATGAAGTGTGCACCTGGCCCGTTTGTAGCTAAGCTAAAATCTTTCCTGATAATCTTCTAAGGAATCATCATGCCCTAAGTTCATTCCAAAAATTTCCTCTTTAGTGTCTTGGGACCTATAGTAGTCTTGATACTTGTTGTTGAAGGCTTGCTGCATCTGAGCCCAGGTGGTGATGCTATCCCCAGGTAAACCCATGAACCAACGCAGAGCTGCATCCTTGAGAGTGGATGGGAATAATTTCAACTTCTGATCATCAATGGCGTAATCATAAGTTCTACATATGACAACAAACTCAAACAGGAAAGTATCTAGATCTTTTGAGGTCATTCCATGGAAGTGAGGAAGAGGAGAGGGGCTTATGTTTTTCGTCTTGGTATCCCCATTGGTTTCTTTGATGCAAAAAGCACCCTCAATTCTATCTCTATCTCCTCTATCATTTATATTTTCAGCCGTTAGGTCAATTGGAATGGGTTATCTTTCTTCTTCTCCCCCTGTAGGCTCTTCAAAAATCTCTGGTTTCTCGCCTAAGGGGTCCTCCAATTTACAACCACCGAAGAAGAGGGAAGGTTGGTTGTTTGAAGTGGTGGGGGTATTTGGTAGAAATTTTCCTAATTTATCCCTATCCCTGCGATGCATGAAAGAAGTGTTTTTGTTTTGTTTTGTTTTTCAAGCTTTAAGGCTAATTGTAGAATTTAAATAACAAACTGAATGGAAACTAAGTGCTGAATGAAATCTCACTTGTAGAATGGAAAGGAAACAAAACAAACTTACAATTAGTTTTGCAAAAAAAAATGAAGCTAATAGTAGAATGGAAGAGATAAGAAATGGAAGAAGGAAAGCAGATATCACATCTACTCAGACACCTTGTTGGCTTGGTGGGTCTTGGCCCAGTTCAAAGTTAGTTTTGCCAAAAAAATCCCTACACTACTGGCCCTTTCGGCATCAACCCGCAAAGCATGGACTGAAGTCTCACCCAAAGCGGTATGGGGGGATGCTAGAACCAAGTTTCCACACCCAGAGATGAGCGTGATGTCCTCTTATGCCGTAAATCTACCTTCGTGTAAATCGATAAGCCTTTAAGGCTTATCGATGTAACTCCCTTTAATCAATTTCTATACCTCCACGAATGATTACGATTGTCCTTTGTGGACCCTAAATAGGTGGATCAAATACTTATGCACATCAAAGATGACTTATAAACCAGTAATTACTTTGATCCGCTTAAGTGTTCAATAACTTCAACATCTGACAAGCTATTCTTCACGTAAACAATTAACATTAATTGTGTTCATGTATTAATATAAATCATGTAAAGTCACGCAACAATACATCATTATTTCATAAACCCATTATAACATAAGGCGCATTCATATAACAAAAGTAAAGAGATAACACAAGTATTTATGCAACAATCTTCTTTATTGATAATCAATTCAATCTTACAAACTCAAAAACTTCGCTATGCACTTAGTTGAAGGGGTCCACACACTCAGCTGCGGGCTCTACTCTAGGCCTATGCACACACACCTGCACAACCTTCCTTCTACTCTAAGACTTCTTCACTCTTACTCTTACAGACCCGTTACATTCATCTTCAACATCAGTACTTTTCTTACACATCCTAAGACACACCTATTTATACAATCCCATGGTCCGCGGACCATGGGTAGATCTTCAAAAGCTGACTGAACTTATATAAAAGAAGGGTAAAGCCCTTTATAACACCTTAACTATATACGCTCTCCACAACCACAACTTGCAGAGACTTTACATTTTATACAACAAAACTTGGGCTTTTGCCCCAAAATTGACCCTATGGGACCCCATCCCAACAAGCCCAAAACAAAAAGATCGTGACTCGCCCTCGAGTCACTCTACTGGTGCAGAGATATTAATATGAATACCCCCCAAATCTACTTGTGCCACTGCCACTTCAGTTGCACTCTGTGTGGCTCCCTGTTTGATCTGCTCCACCAACTACTCTATTCCCAGTCCTGCACTATATTCCTTGATTTTCTGTTGCATGCTTTGTACGCTTGCCAACTTCTCCTAAATGTTGGCAGAGATAATGTAGGCCTCATACAGCCAAGGCCCCAATATGGCATTGAGGACTACCTCTTTCTTCTGTGCTGCTTCCACCTGTAGATGCAGCTGCCTAGCCTCCTGCAACTTATCAAGGCATTGTGCGGTGGTAACGGTGCGCACCATTGCTCTGACTTCATCATACTATTGCTAGAGTTCGTGAGATTGTGTATTCAAGGCTTGCAAGGTGGGATCTTCCTGTAGAACCGTGAATAGCTCGATTACTTGCTCAAAGAGTGCATTGCAGTCAGCCACCACAACATCCATCGTCGCAACTCCATCCTTCATGGTAGCTTCGCGTTGTTCCCTGATCTTTAGCGGAGTTGAAGCCTGTGACTTCAACTCTAACTCTATGATCTTCAAGTTCAGCTCAAAATGAACTCTAGCCATTTATGTCTTTGCATTGCGCACGCCTGTAGCCAACTTTCTGATTTTTTTCCTCCAATGGTGCTTCTTCTAGTATATGCAACTCAGGTACTGTTCTGCAAGCTTCTGCCATCATGGCCGCAAGATGGTCAATCTATACATAGAATTTCTTCTATGCCTCCAGTGCTTCTAATTTCTCAACGAACATTCGTTCATTGTTTACTCTATACTCTCTTATAAAGCTCACTGTGTGCTACTCCCAGGCCTTAACTTTTGCTATCGCACTTGCTTGTAGCATGTGAAGGAACTCGCTGGGGAGCGCATCCAAGTTGAGGCCGATGTCCTTCAGAGAGTTGACACTAGTCTTGTCAGCAGCCGCCTTTGCACTCAAAAATCCATCTGGTAGTGTGACTACCCAAAGATATAGTGACCGGACCATCTCTGCTGCTTGAGTGGTCCCTGGTGCTAAACTTTTTGAGGAAGCGTTGCTCTACCCTACACCTGCCAGGATTCTAGTTGTCTAAATTTGCAGCTTGCGCAAATCCTTATAGATGGTGCTTAGTGCCTGGTTTTGCTGCTGCTCAAACTGTTGTAGAAGTTATGTGGTGGTATCCCACACCTTATCACCTATCTCATCCAGTTCGTCGTCTGTTGAGGTGATCAGATCCAGCGACGACTTTGTCACCTTTGACTTCTTTCACAGTCCTTCCTTCCCTTGGTCTCTATATATCTTGATTCAAAAGGGAGTGCTCTCGTAATCCTCCTAACCATCGCCACCCTACCCAGACTACTCTTCCTCCTCCATTTGAGGTGAAAGAGACTTATCACTCTACTCGAAGCCGCACTCTTCTTGATCTACCTGCTCCTTCATGAAGTGCTCCGCTTCTACCTTAACCTTCTCCTTGGCCTCCTTCCTCCTTTTCTTAGTGAACTGCTGCACCTTCTATTTGGTTGTTTCCTTCTTCTTCTTATTCTCCGCAAACTTGCTAGTCCATGTGGCCATATTGGAAGGAGAATTGCAATTTGTTGGCCAACACTTGATGACCTCCTCGATAGCGTCATCTATAGTGAGCTAGGGCACGTCGAACCACTTTTTCTCTGGCTCCTTCTGCACTCGAACGTATATGCGGTGGAAGTCAGCTTTGAACTCTGCATATCCTGAAAACTATTCAAACACAATTGGTGACAAACACGGCTTCTAGTTGATGGCCATGTGAATGCTCGTCTCCATCAGAACCCACAGGTAGGGTGCCCAGTTGAACTATACGCCCTCCCCTCACTGTGCTACCAAAGAAACCACTAGTGCTAACACCTCATCCGCACGACACTTTCTCATAACCTTGCTAGCCAAAATCTATGTGGCAACCTTTACCGCAGGGTCAGTGATTGAGGTAATAGAATACTTGTGTGGCTTCTTCAAAAGCATGAACTTGTCCTTCATTTTCTCCGCGAGGTCACACTCACTCGTCTTTCTACCAAATTGCTTGGCCGAATTTAACCCTGAATGTGGCAAAAGCTTGATTCGATGGAACTGCATATCAATGATGGGGACCGGTGTGTCCATCCATAAGCACCCATCATGCAGCAGGTACAAAAACTACTTAATGATGATCAATTTTATGTTGGAGTGGTGGTAGTTGGGCACCCACAACAAGTTCAACAACCCTTGCTGGTTCACTCCACAAATCCACTCCATAGGCTCCAGTGCGATGACACAATACTCTTTGTAGAAGATCCTCTTCATGTAGGTGTCTGTAGCAAGGTGGGGGAAATTCTCATGGTCTGCCAAATCCCAATCTTCTAGCTTTAAATGCGGGATCTGCGCCAGGTGCGAACCTTCAAAGGTTAGGTTCTCTAGTAATAGGGGTGTGTCGAGGAGGAATTGCCCTGCATCTGGGTCCTTAGGGACCTTCAATTTTCCCTTGTGTGGAGTGATATACTTTGGGAACTTATATATAGGGTCCACCCCTTTGGTGTCTATATCTTCTATGCCCTCCTCAGCCTCTAGATCCACCAGTTTCCCCTTCTCTTTGACGCTCAAATTTTCTTTTCTCTGGGCCTGTGTAGTGGCATGCTTCCTTGGTGACTCGTGCACCGGCACTGGCTTCTCTTGCTTATCTTTCTTTGGTTTGGGGACCTCCCTTACTGACATAGGCTTTGGCCCAGGCGACCTCAGCACCATAAGCACTATAGCTAGAACCTCCATGCTCATCACCTCTAGAACAGCTCCCTTAGAAGTGATAGTTCCTCTAGTACTAGCGGATTCAGTGCGACCTAGTCCTAGCATGATATTAGTAATGAGGTTTTGATCTAACTCAGATAACCTCTCAAATGTGGGGCTAGCAATCAAAGCTTTGAAATACTCATGATTCATGTGCTCCAAACAATACAACATATAAATTCTAAGGATGCGAAGTTTTTTCCGCTAGACGGACAAGCTTAATTTATAGGCAGATTCGAATTCAAATTTGACTGTTCCACCCAAAATTCATCCATAAATGCTATATTGGCAGCAGATTTCCAAATATTTCACTCTTAAATTCAGCCTTAAATGTTTACCCCCCACTCCTCTTAACTGTCTCCTCATTGTGAAATCATGAACAGTGATGGTAACGGTCACTTTCTGGCTATGCTGGGTGGTCTCTCTCCCTATAATGCAGCTCCCTTTGTACTTCTTCTAATACTGATACCATCTTGTTTCACGCAGACCCCTTGTCATGTAGCTATAAAAACTGGGCAGTGTAGTTTATAGTCCTGCGCCTCCTTACAGCTTCCTGGAGCATTAAGACTGTGCTACCGTCATGTAGTCATTAGGTTGGATCCCCAATGTATGGCTTCGATTGGGTTCCATTTACCCTTCCCAAAAATGGATCTCCATTAAACTTCATGAGCTAAACTGCTCCACCATGTATAATCTATTTGATAATATATGGCCCCAGCCATTGCATCTAAAATTTTTCTGTAAACTTATCAAACTTACTGTCATATAGTAAAACTAAATTGTTTACCTTGAAGGTGTGCAGTTTGATGTGTCGATCGTGCCAAGATTTTTCATGTTCCTTCTGAACCTGTTAATGGAATCCATCCAAAAACCTATCTTCCTCGAGCTCTGTCAGTTGTGCGAGCCTCTCTTCTAAAGCTCTGTGGTCTGCCATTCCTGTGAATGCCACTATGCGTAGACTAGGCACAATGTACTCCATAGGCATTACCGCTTTTATGCCATAGACCAACGTAAAAGGTGTTTGACTAGTAAGTTTCTTATAGGTAGTTCTATAAGCCCATAACACTGTTGGTACGTGCATTCTCCAATATCTTATTAAATGCCTCAACCGTCCCATTGGCCTGAGGATGATATGGCATACTCTTCTGATGATAAACCTGGAACTCCTCTGCTAGTGTGCTGATCGTTTCATTGAGAAAATGTGTACCACGATCTCTCATCAAAATCTTCAGGCACCCAAACCTGGTCAACACATATTCAAACAAGAATTTCACCATGTACAATCCTTCACAAGTTGTGCCTCTACCCACCGGGTAAACTATTTGGTCATGGTGATGATAAACCATGCACTATCTTCTTGCCTGGAGGCTAAATTGGCCCTAAAAAATCAATGGCCCACTTCTCAAATGGTTATAATGACACTTGCGGATTCAAAGGCGGCTCATCCCTCCACAATGGCATGTGTGTTCTCTGACATACGTTGCATCCCCTACAATATGCTTTGGAATCCTTATGTAGCATCCACCACCACAACCCAGTGCGAAAATTATTCTTCGTTGTCATTTTTCCTGCATAATGGCCTGCCACAGTTCTTTCATGAGCTTCAGTGAGGATACTATTTCATTCAAAATCAGGCACATAATGTCACAGTATTTCGTCCGACCCCATGTTGTATAAATGCACTGCAATAACTGAACATTTTATCATGCACAGTACCAATTCTTTCTTCTAGTGACTCATGTATCCCTTTGGCACCATTCTTGTAGTTAGGAAGTGGATAATGTTTGCAAAGTGATTATCCGTGATGGCAACACGAAGAGCTACACATCAAACAACCCCTCCTCCAAATTGGTGGGCTCCTTCCCTATTTCAATGCACAATAGATGATCTAGCCCTGCATTCAACCTTCCTAGCTTCACAATCACCTCAAAATCATATTCCTGAAACAATAGAAGCCATCTCCATATTCCCCCACCAACATAGGCTTATTTACTAAATATTTCAATGCAAAATGATCTGTGTACATCTTAAAATGTCTACCTAGTAGGTAATGTCAGAACTTCTCGAGCGCGTATACCATAGCCAACCCTTCGCGCTCAGTTGTCAAATAATTCTTTTCAGCCTTAGACAATTTCCTACTTGCAAATGCTATACGGTGATCCAGTTCTCCTTCACTAGCCTATGTCAGCACTACTCCTGGTGCAATACATGACACATCCACATGCACATGAAATTCCTTCTTCCAATCCAGGAAGACTAGGATTGGTGTGGTGGCCATTTTCTCCTTCAAAACATCCAGACTCCTCTCACATTCTTTGCTCCAACAGAATGTAGCATCCTTTTTCAATAGTTTTTCCATGGGCGTGGTAATCAGAGCATAATTTTTAATGAACTTCCAATAGTGTCCCGTATGACCCAGTGTTTCACGCAACTATTTAACACTCCTCGATGTCTCCAAGTTGATTATAACTATGATTTTAGAATGTTCTACCATTAATCCTTGCTTCCATACCACTTGACCCAGCAAAATTCTAAAAGGGAAACAAAATAAGAATTTATTCAAGTTTATTGTGATCTGATACCTTCGACATGTATCCAACATTAAGTATAAGCTGGCTACATGGTGCTTTACCAGTCCAAACACTATCCAGTCATCAAAATACACCTCCAAAAATTTGTGAATGAACTCTTTGAACGTCGCGATGACCATGCTCGAGAAGAGCGTCGGTGTATCTTTAATTCCGAAAGGCATTACCGTATACTAGAAGAATCCCCACTCAATCGTGAAGGTAGTCTTACTCCTGTCTTCTGGCATAAGCTTTATCTGATGGTATCTAGAGAACCCATCAGTGAATGAATAGGCCTCCTTCCTGCCAACATTGTCCAATACTTCATCTATGAATGGAGTTGGAAAAGGATCATGAATGCAACCATCATTGAGCTTCTTGAGATCTACGGAAATCCTCATTTCATCCTTTCGCTTCCTTTCCAGAACTACCATTGGAGTCACCCAATCAGATTCCTCCACTGGTTCAATAATACATGCGGCAACCATCTTATCCAACTCCGGGCTTACCTTTTCCTTTTATTTGGGATTAAGGCGATATGGCCTCTACTTAACAGGCTTCACATCCAGTTTCAAAGTTATTTTCATCACTCCCAAATCGCCTATAATTCCTTTCAAGTCCGAAAATTTTGTGGGAAATAAATCCTAATATTTGTGGAGCAACTCAGCGACCTTGTCCACCGTGGCATCATCATAGTATTCCCCTATCTTCGCAAACTTTGGTTCTGCCTGTATGCCAATGTTTACCTATCTAGTTTTCAGTGGTGCGATGATATCTGGATTCTCTATCGGTGATTCCTCAACTTCATGGTGTCCTTCTGCCTCTGGGATGTTAATGTTCCTTGGATCCTCCTCTTCGTCTTCAACATTCACATTATATCACTCCAGCACATGGTGCAGCTGGGTGCTCCAATCTGGTTGAATCAAGTCCAAAGGATCCTGTGGTATTATGAAGATTGTTGCCTTAACCTCCTACAGTGTCTCGTTAATGCATTCGAACCCATCCTCAAATCTGAATGTCATCAAGAATCCCTCTCTCAAAATGTCCCACTCTTCAGTGCCATGGTGGAGCTCTATTTCCAGGCACTAATTCATTGGTATTACATCCAAAGTGTGACAAAATAAATGCACCTACTCAGGTTGCGGCTCCATTCAATAAACATCAGTCCATTTTTCTAAATGATCACATGGATCATTCCTTCCATCATATTTCTCTATTAACCGAACTGTAGGGTGACCAAACAACAATCTCATCATTTTTCAATACTTGCGCCACCCATCAAAATTGTCTTAATGTGTACCCCACCATCTTTCAAATGTAGCATGCAGTGCCAAATCCAGTTCTCGAAAGTGATGCTTCTCAGGCACTTCCTTTTCAGATGCATACAAAAAATTATCTCCATCAGTTAGACCATCATAATAAGGCAAACCTCTTACCTCTGATGATACACGTCGCAGTGATTTAGTCATCATATTACAACGCAGTGTGGATACTTCGTGTAATCTATTCTGCCACTGTTCCAATTCCTCATATGAATTTGATGTAAAGGAAATTTTGCGGTCCCATGCAATGCATCCATTAGCAGTCGGATTAACCCAATCTTGATCTCACACTGTTATTTTATAGATTTGGTCCAAATCATCATCACTTTCCTAATAATTGCGAATTGGTTCAATATAGCACGACCCTTCTGCAAGGTCCAAAGGTGCTACAACGTAGAGCGATTTCCTCTCAAACAAAATTGTCCACTTCTTCATATTGATTACCCTATTCATGTCAATTTCCCAATCAATTACAAGGAGCACGGGGTATGGGTTGTTATCTTCAACAATCTCGATCACTTCGAAATTGGCCAATGTGCTCATGCCTTCTATGTCTACTATTACTCCATGAAATCTTCCCATAGGGATAATATTCTGTTGGTTTTCGATTCTTAATTAAAGCAGAGACCACTGTAGCGTAGGTCTCCCCATTCCTTCCCATGTCTATTTAGGAAAAACATTTTCATCTGACCTCAGATCCAGAATGACTTGGTCCATTTCATACTCTCCTATTTGCACAGTGAGAATCATGTCACACCTTGTTCTTGTCTTGAGTTTGCCTATCTTTTTGACTGCGCAATGCCCTTCCAGAGTAGTTTCCTTACCAGCACACTTGTTTATTAGTTCTTGTAACCCTTTCATAGCCCTTATGTTGTACAACAACTTCATACAAGCCTCCAAAAAGATGGTAAGCATAGAGGGGTCAACTTCTTCAGATAAATTATCCTGATTTCCTAATGTAGAGGCCTCAGCGAAGCTTTTCTTCGCTTCCATGAATGTTTCCCTCGTGTGCTCCAAATCAAATACCACCTCCTTTTCTAGATCCTTGCGAACCAACTCACTTTCTTTAGGTTGCTTCCCTTTATCGTCAACAGTCATCATCCCACTTTGCAACACAATATTCACATTGGGATATTCTTTGCAGGGCTCAGCCCTCATCATTTGTAGATTCTGGGTAGTTTTTTGAGACTATGCCTTCTTCTCCTACATCTTAGCTATCATTATAGGGCATTCCTCTATCGTGTGGTCAAACATAGTACAATACCGGCATGATGGTCATGTCTGGCTTGTGCACTCCCACGTGTAGTGTCTTGGAACTCCACAATTATAGCAAATAACTTGCCCTCAACCTCTACCAGGTCCTCCTCCTACTCCGTGACCCTGATATCCTCACGTGTTCCCTTTGCGCCTTGATCCATAGGTAAAGTTTCTATTTTCATTTGATACGCGGGTGTTCTTTCCATCATTAACACATAGCTATGATAGTTACGCTCATCATGGCCTACCGATTTATAGAAGTTGTAGAATAACTGCTGCGACATCCGTACAAATATTTGCAGTAAGTGGAAATTGTATATTACATGTTTTCCTACCACTTGACAGATAGAACACCATAACATGGGTCCTGTACCTGGTCCAGCTTGAGCTTCCTGCCTCAGGGTCATTGGCCCTCCTCTTGTCATATAATTTTTGAAAACAGGGCAATCATCCTTATCATGCCCCTGGTTTTTACACTTGAGGCACCAAACTTCTTCGCGCACCTCGGGCCAAGCTGCTTTCTCCTTTTTCAAGCTTTGAAACTCTAATCAGAGATTATGCAACTCCGCATGAATCTGTTGAACTCCCAATGCCACGTCTCGGATAGGTGTCTCATGTATCCTCATTTCAATTTCTAGTGCTTCCGCCTGAGTCCCTATCTTTTGTTGTGAAGGCAATTTTTAAGTGGGGCAGGAGCACGGCTATAAACCAATCCAGGTGCTGACTGTCTATGAGATTCATATTCGCTTCACGGATTCCCCACTCTAGTCTTTGATCCAACTCTCAAGGTGTTTCATCGATTCTCATTGCAATTTCCTTGAATCCTACTACTAAATGCGTTTTAGATTTAGGCCTACCGAATTCCTTGTTCAACGCAATATGAGTATCCGATAATGATGCCATCAGGTTATCAACGTAGCACTTAATGTACCACGTCAACATGCAATCTTGTAGAGCAGTAACCAACTGCACTTTCTTCATGTGATCATTTATAATATTATGTGTTGTCCACATAGCCTTCGCGACAAACCAAACTGGTCTGGATCCTAATTTCCCAAGCCCTTGGAAATGGGCAACTTCATCGTATTTGACATATTGAATCGTGGTGGGGGTGGTGGTGGTGTGGGAGAAGGTGTATGCTATCGAGGTGAAGGTGAAGGTGGTGTGGAAAAACGAGGTATTCACGGGAACCCTTGCCTTATCAACTGGACAATGCTCTGTGGTCAAGCTTGTGCTACTCCCTCATCGTCACTCAGATGAGGCTCAATCAACAGGTTATATTTAGGGCCTATTCTCCATCCATCTCTGAAGAACTTTCCACTTCACGTGGCTCCAAACATCAAGGTAATGGCATAACCCGCTTTTCACATAAGATCATTTTAATCCAAGTATTCAAAGAATTTAAATACTTACCTCGCGGTCACTTGAAGAAGCGTCCCTCTACTTTGTAGTAGTTGACCGAGGTATCGACCATGAATTCTATCAAAAATCCTCCTATGACTCGATCAAGCTAGTGATCGACAACACCTGCAATTTTATCTTCAGAAGCTTCCAATCACTGCACTAGTTCCGTGGTCAACACTCTTGGACCGTCAAGCCTCCACCTTCCTTAGTCATCTACCAATTTAGCGATCCACTCATATAGTTCGATTGGGAAGGTGCATAAGAAGATTTCATGTATCTTTGTGTATAGGTATTTGTCCAACCACTGTTCTTTCGTCAGGCGTGGATTTTTTTTTTCTTGCACCATGAATTTGTGGATATTTCTATCCAACCACTTCTCGATTTATTTCTTAGTTGGATTCCAGTGATGCAACATTACACATCTCTTTATGCAGATCCTGGTCCCGGCAATGGAACCATTTGATGGCTTGGTGGGTCCTGACCCAGGTTCAGAGTTAGTTTTGCCAAACAAATCCCTACACTACTGTCCCTTTCGGCATCAACCCATAGAGCACGGAATAAAGTATCACCTGAAGCAGTATTGGAGGATGTTGGAACTAGGTTTCCGCACCCAATGATGAGTGTGATGTAGTTTTATGTTCTAAATCAGCCTTTGCGCAGATCAATATGCCTTTAAGGCTTATCGATGTAACTCCCTTTAATCAGTTTCTATACCTCTGCGAACGGTTACGACTGTCCTTCGTGGACCCTGAATAGGTTGATAAAATACTTACAGGCATCAAAGATAACTTATAACCCAGTGATTACTCCTATCGACTTAAGTGTTCAACAACTTCAACATACAATAAGTTATTATTCACGTAAATAATTAACATTAATTGTGTTGATGTATTAATATGAATCATGTAAAGTCACGCATCAATACATCATTATTTCATAAACCCATTATAACATAAGGCCCATTAATATAACAGAAATAAAGATATAACACAAGTATTTCTGCAACAATATTCTTTATTGATAATCAGTTCAATCTTACAGACTCAAAACTTCCCTACGCACTCAGCTGTAGGGGTCCATGCACTCAGCTGCAGACTCTACTCGAGGACCCTATGCACATAGATGTAGAGCCTTCCTTCTACTCTAAGACTTCTTCATTGTTACTCTTATAGACCCATTTCATTCGTCTTCATCATCAGTACTTTTCTTAGACATCCTAAGACACACCTATTTATATAATCCCATAGTCCACTGACCATGGATATATTTTCAAAAGTCGACTCAACTTACATAAAATAAGGGTAAAACCCTTTATAACACTTTAAATATCTACACTTTCCACGACCACAGCTTGTGGAGAGTTTAAATTTTATATAAGAAAACTTGGGCTTTTGCCCCAAAATTAACCCTAGGGGACCCCATCCCAACACACCTCCCTAGCAACGACGCCAAAAAGTGAAGAGCACCAATATTGCAACAACAATGCTCCAACTCCTTGGGCTACCAACTTTACTTTATCAACCTTGGGTTCGTACAAATTTGGAGGTGACAATGATGTGTACATAAGTAGATGCAATGGGTCCACTCTTTGTCACCGCTGAGCTAGCGATAAACCACTATGGTTTCTTTAACCAACCTTCTATTTATTTATAAGCAGATTGTTTTCCAATGGAGAAAGGGGAGTTTTACCCTAACTGTGATAATTGAAATATTGTCTATTCCAGTAATGAAAGACTGAGATAAATGCTTTAAACACACCACTCATATAACTATTTGTTAGGAGATATTGCTTCAGAAGAATTCTAAGCTAACATGTGTGTAATCCTAACTATCCTAGGCATGCAGTCTGAGATAATCAAACACTTTACTGTTATGCATATGAATGGACACAATAACTTTTTTTCTTTTTATCCTTTTTTGTGAAAATATGAATGCTAAATCTTCTTGGTGGTATGGAATGAGGGTTATAGATGGTTGTGAACGGTCATATGGTTTGGGAGGCAAGCAACGGTCTTCTCCTAACTTTCTAGATGCATTTCCCACAAACCGGCCTCAAAATAGGCAACTGCAGGTTGTCCTATAGAATGTCCTAATGCTCCTATAAGATCCCCTTTATTCCTATAGCATCTAGCTAAAAGCATAAGGAGTGGTTTGGAAAGTGGTATAGGACATAAGGAAGGTGAATTATGGAAGAAATAAGGCAATGGAGTGGGTAGGACTTCCTTAGAACTCAAACCAAAGTTTGTAAGATGGTTGGATTTGCTCAACAAACATGGAAAGTTGTTCTTATGGAATGATAAATTCGTTGATGGAATTAGTGGATTTTGGTGATCATGGATGAATGAGTTTAGGCTGGGGCTGTTGACATGAGATCTTCCTACATTATTGAAACTCTTGCAATACACACATCACTGGTATTTACCCATGAATCATGTTAGACAAGAAAGATTTTCAATCGACATAAGAAAACATAATTCCATTATTTAATTTCCTATTTCATGCATGGAAATACTTGAAGAGTATTATGAAACACCATGGGATCTAATACAAAGTTGTAGATATTAGAAATAACAAGTGAAACCTATTCTTGGAAATTGAAAAGATGATGTCCTAATTAGTAGAAAACCATACATTTCATAAGAAATCAGAATTCTGTCTTTTTGGGGATGAATAGGAGTTTTTCCTCAAACCATGGTCCTTGAAGGGAGGAGTGAGGCAAGATCCACCTATGATCAAACTTTTTGGTATTCCTTTATCTCTCGAAAGCTACTTCTAAAGCTATGCACAAATGGAAGCAAACTAATCAAATTCACCACTACTTGTAATGAAACAATGCCAAAATCAATTCAACAATCAATCTATGAAATAACCTAAGCATACAAGTACAATAAGAGGAACCTGTACTGCTAGGGTTGGGATCTAACCCAAGATGATGCAGGAGCATTCAGCTTAAAAATATCATTGTATTTTAGTAGACATAGGGGTTCTTGTGTTTTCAAGGAAGTTGGTTTCCTAACTATTAAATTAATGTAATTATTAAAGTTTTGAGTGATTTTAATGAGAGAAACTAGAATATGGATTAATTAAGTATTGTGAGGCATATTTGTAAATGTTCTCGAGTGTAGGAGAACATGAGTTATGATGAATGATGATGAGTGATTAGTGAGGATTGAGAGATTTTGAAATATTGTAAATCCTAGATTATGAAATGGTTTCATGATTTGTGGAACTAGAGAGGATCCTTAGGGATTAGTTAAGTCAAAGGTAGACTTAGAGGATATTCAAGATTTAGTTCAAAATATTAAGGATCTGAACCGAAATGGGTTACAGAACCTTTTGTATAAATGTAAACCTAAAAGGCATAGAGAGAGTTAACTAGTTGGAGAGTTACTAGTTAGTTAGTTAGAGAGTTTGACTATAATCCTATGGGTAGGAAAGGGAAAAGGCCACTGATTAGAAAATCAGGCCAGAGAGAGAGACTCATTATGTAATTATTTGTTTATATATACACAAAGATTTCGATTCCTAAGTGTGTGATGTGTGTTGATTGATGGAATTATAGATTGTGTGTGAATTAGAGTAATTCTGCATAGTATATGTATGCGGGTGGAATTAAGCAGAACGTAAAGAAGAAGTGGAGGATGAAGGATTTTGATTTGGTCATTTGAATCTGTTTGAAGGATCAAAGTCGAAGCTCAATTGTGACAGTGTTTAAGAGTACGTGGAAGTAAGTTAAGGAGGAAGTTGTGTTGCAAAACAACCAAAGACTAGAAACCCTAGAGAACACCTAATACACAGAAAAATAGAGAGAGGACAATGCATAGAGGAGTAGTATAGAAATCGGAAGTGATTGAACAACTTCAGAAGGGATAAACGCACAAAGGAAAATATAGGTGAGTCAGGTTAATTGACCAGAACACTGAGAAATCGCATAAAGATGAAGGAAGGTAAAGGCATGAAGAAAGGAAGTAACCATGCACAGGAACCGTTGGATCAATCAGATCAACAAACGAGATTGTGTGATATGAATGGCAGAGATATTATTGCGCAAAATAAAGTCAAGAAGTGTAGGGATAAAATTAAGCAACATGTTAGCTGAATAGTGGCGTGGTCTTCATAGGCAGTAAGTAGTTTCTCGCATGCCCTCAAAACGGAAAATGGCTTTTCTATGAGTTCATGTGATTAACCTTGTGGGTTGACACGCAACACCCGGAGGAAAGAGAAAACCACTTTTCTCGTGTTCTCTCGATATAACATCGATCATGCATGTAATATGCACGAGATTACGCGATCAGCGTTGGATTGAGGTAGGAGGAATAAATGTTGGATATTTAACGCACTAAGGAGTTAGTCTGAAGAAGTCAGCAGATGATGCGATGACTATCGGATCAAGGAGACATATCAACAGTGTGGATTGAATGCAATAAATGGAGCATCGGTATACGTGCAAAGGTCCATGGAATGGCAGAAAGGTACGGTTTAAGTTGGTTTATGGAATATTTCTATTATATGAGAGTTATAATAAAAATGAGTAGAATAATGTATTATGGGTTAAGATGAGTTTAACCAAAGTCTAAAGACCTTGGTATGGTTAATATGCGTGGGTGATTACTGAAGGGTTAAGTTATAAGGATTAACAATTAATCATAGGTCTATTAAAGTTTAAGACTTTGGATAGTTAATTAAACGTTTCTGCATAGAGTTTAATTAAGAACATGAAACCTTGGTTATAGAGGGTTTTCACCATGGATAAGGTGATTAATTCCTGGGACACATAGTGCGACATGCAATATTATTTGCATACTATGGGTATATGCAGCTTAGGCTACATCATTATGGTGTTTGTAGCTTAGTCTGGCATCATTTTTGGTATGAGAGCAAAAGAAGATTCTGCGTGCAAAAGGAGGTACAGTTATGTTAACGATTGGAAAGTTTGTGGTCTTATTCTTGTCGTAAAGATAGCAGCATAAGAAAGTGAGAAGATTGCAGAAACCTAGAGAAAGGAGTGCTTAATTGGTTCCAAATAAGAGATAACCAGAGTGATGTTGAAAGACTAAGCTCAGAGGAGAGCTTGGTGAGCTAAGTGGTAGTAGGGAGGAATTGATGTTGCAGAGGCTTTAATGTAGCTCATAGTAAGTGAGTGAGGAACTCATGAAGATAGAGAAGAAGATGACTACTGATAGTCATAACAAAGGTAACAGAGGTTCTGAGGAAGACCATAGCAAAAGAAAAGTGAAGAAGGAGGATGCCAAGGCAAATGGAAAGAGAATGAGTCAAGAGGAGCTGGACAAAGAGATTGCAGAGTTAAAAGAACAAATTGATGTATTAAGGATGATACTAGAGAAAAACCAAAGACAAGGTTGGGTCTTTTGGAAAAAGGCAGTGAAGTGGTCTAAGTTACAGAGAAGGCTACAACATAGGCAAGTGAAGTGGCTGGTGGAAAATCTCAGAGAAGCTGAGCTAGAAATGGAAGTTTCTATTTGTGAAGCAAAACAAGGTGAAGTTTTGGGTGAAGATGAAGACTGGAGATCTGTGAAAGATCTTGAGAATTCAAGATAGCAAGAAGTTTACTTTGCTGAAGAAGGAATTATTGATGATTTTCTAAACTGTTGGACAAATTCAGATCAGCAGGAGGATATGAAACCTTGTATTTTTTAATCTAATAATTTTGATGGGATTACAGGTTTCGCAGAGGATGAGTAGTCTTTTGAAGCTGTCAAAATTGTGGAAGAGTATCTTTCAGAAGATAAATACTCTGAAGTAAATAAGGATGGAGAATGTATCTTGAATGAGAAAAGCATTGAATTATTGTAGCAGAAAGAATTTAGTAATACATTGATGTTTGAAGCTGTTACAACAAAGCAACAATTTCTTGTGAAAGAAGGAGATGAGATTCAGTCTAAAGAGCTGATATGTGAAGCAACATTTGAGACTGTTGAACCTTGTAATTCTAAAACTCATAAATTGCGTATAAATGCAGGAATTATAAGTGATGATGAAATACTTATGATGTGTCATAGAGAACTTGAATTACTGGAGTATTTGTTGGAAAACTCATAGTATGACAGTGTGATTGCAGAAGAAGGAGTTCATTATAGTGGACAAGAGTAGAAAGACATCATTGAAGCAGATAGTGTGGAAGAGAGACTTGTTGATAGTTTCGAGAGTCCTTTAGGGAATTCTTTAAAGAGGTTGAATCAGCATACTAATGTGCTAATAGAGGAGGAAAAATCAGAGCAGCATACTGAAATGTTGCCAAAGGAAGAAGAGGCATTGAGGCCTTATGTTTTCAATTTTAATAATTATTTTGTGAGTGCAGGTTTGTTGCAGAAGCTGGAGAAAATTTGGCACATATGAGCAGCCAAGTAAAGATGGAAGAGGAATATTCTGTAGAAGTATTTAATCAATGGAACAGAGATATTATGTTGCTAGAAAGAATGCTAGAGAATCAGGATTTGATGCAGAAAGAGATAATCATGAAATAGGGTAAGGATTAAAGGGCACCAGTAAGAATCCGACAACTTCAAAGAGAAGGTAATGAACTGCAGGTTGAATATGAGTGGACAGAGTACAACAACAAATGGCAAAGTATGTACCAACTCAAGGATATGCTAGAGATAGAGATTGAAGAATTATGGTAGTTAATGATGAAGCAATCCAGATGTAGCAGATTGACAGCAGCAGGAAGAGTGATCAGTCAGAATGTGAAACTGATTGACAAGGAGAGGAAGATGAAACAAAAGACAACAAACATACAACAACAACAAAGGAACAGAGCAAATAGATAGTTACAAATGAATGTTTGGGAACCTGGAGGTTTTGTATCAACATATGAGAACACATGATCAGGAGATCATGAATGTTTTCAACCTTCAAAGTCTGATGCAGGAGCATTCGGCTCAGAAATATCATTGTATTTTAGTAGACATAGGGGGTCTTGTGTTTTGAAGGAAGTTGGTTTCCTGAGTATTAATTAATGTAATTATTAAAGTTTTGAGTGATTTCAATGAGAGAAACTAGAATAGGGATTAATTAAGTATTGTGAGGCATATTTGTAAATGTTCTCGAATGTAGGAGAACATGGGTGATGATAAGTGATTAGTGAGGATTGAGAGATTTTGAAATATTGTAAATCTTAGATTAGGAATTGGTTTCATGATTTGTAGAACTAGAGAGGATCCTTAGGGATTAGTTGAGTCAAAAGTGGACTTAGGGGATATTCAGGATTTAGTTCAAAAGGTTAAGGATCTGAACTGAAATGGGTTACAAAACCTTTTGTATAAATGTAAGGCATAGAGAGAGTTAGCTAGTTGGAGAGTTTGACTGTAAGCCTACGGGCAGGAAATGAAAAAGGCCATTGATTAGAAAACTAGGCCAGAGGGAGAGAGAGACTCATTATGTAATTATCTATTTATATATACAAATATATTTCGATCACTAAGTGTCTCTTCCCTAAGTATATTTACCCTTCCTGTTGCACTAAAAATTGTCACCTTGAAATTCTGCAATCTGTGTGAGTCCATTATCACTCATACTTTCCTCCTTTGCAAGTCTTAAGCCTCAGTTCTTCATATCAAGCCTTTAAAATAAGAGAAAGCCCTCAAAAGTCTATAAAACTTTGGTTTCGCACTTTCTCTTAGCATTACCTACGGTTCCGCACATAAAGGTCATGTCCCCTGCACACCAGACTACTCTGTCTCTGTGTAATGGCTACAAACCCCTGTAAAAGTCACAAAGACGCAAGTATATTCCTAAAAACTCACTTTGAGTCATTTCTAGAATCTTCTGGAAGGAATCTTGAGGTGGCAAGTTCACTCCTTTAAGGTTCATGCATCCCATACCTTAAGCAGTTAACCCCTTGATGTGAGGAGCTTATCCCTTTGGAGGAGGACTCTATCCCTTCATAGGTGGACCTGTAACCTCCTTCCTTTGCACTATAAAACGAAGCATTGGGCTGGTTACTGAAGAGGTTGAAAGATGAATATTTTTGAGGTGAAATGTTGCTGGAACTTAGTCTTCCTAATTGAGCTTTTGTGAGGAAGGATTACATACCTCTTTGGTCTCATTTGGAAGAGTGTGAGGCTTGTCAAAGTAGAGGAGATTCCTATTTCGGACCTTGGGAAGAGCTTATACAACATCAAGGCACCAAAGGTTGTAAAGTTTTTCTATTTCAAAGTTAATACAATCAAGTTTATTTTTCTCAATAAGCTACGTTTTATAGTTTATTTTATGGATTCCTTGATCACCATAATGAACATGATTTATGATATTAGCTATGCAGGTATTATTTTATGTGGGCTTGTTTGTCATTGCAAGTTCTCAAAAGGAAACTCTTTCAGATAGTTGAAGGATGGCTGCTACAAACTAGCGTTGGACTTAAGGTAGGGTTTAAACACCTCTATAGTTTTTATTAATGAATCACAATATGTTTAGAGAAAGGTAGATTTGCTTGTCCTATTTGTTGCTAGATATCGTTTGATACTAGGGAGATCAGCCTTGTCTGCAAGATCAATTTATCCGGACAACACTTTCTGAGGGACCGCAGAGATGAGTGGTTTTATTAGCCAGCCTCTTAACCATTACATGTTTTGAGCAGTTCCATCATTACCGGAACCAATTGCTACCCTTTATACCACTCATTCCTCTAGGACGGATCCAATTTCAGCTCTTTTCTGACTCGTAAAATATGAAAAGATTGCCAAGTTTTTTCCTTTTTAACCCATTAAATAGAATTAAAAAGGCATCCACTTTCAGCTCTTTTCTGACCGTATAAACATGAAAAGATCGCCAGACTTTTGTCGTTTTAAGTTCGATATTGGTTATAAAACGACATGTCTTTGATCACTTTTTTACTTTTTTAGATCAGGGCCACTAATTATGAAAAATACTCCTTGATCGTAATGGTCAAGCGGTTCTCTCAAGTATTATTTTATACTTTTTCGGGCTTGGGAGACACAAATTTACGAAAAAGGACATCCATGGAGTTTTCTTAAGTTTTTCTTCTGACTCCCTAAAATTGAAAAACACCAAGTTTTTCTTATACTGGACTCATTAAAATTTAACAGTAAAGGACCTGTTCAATTTTAAATAGGAATGAACCACTCCTTCTTAGGGTTCAAATTTTAAACTATGTTGGACTCATCCGAAGGATGAGCTTATAACCAAGCAAATGTTATCCTCATTAAGCTTGTCAAAAATAAAGAGGTACTTGCCAGAAATGGTGGGGGAAAAGAGAGAAAAATGAACCTATTTGTTACACTTTGTGTTTTAGAAAAGCAGTTAACCACTCTTGAACACGACACTTTTTGTTTACCTGGGTTGGGAAATCCTTTGCCTAACAGTTAATCAAACCATATTGAAAGTCTTCAGCCAGTTTCTAGGTATTATCTTTGGGTCAATTGTCACCAAACCATGTGCAGTGTCATTATGTTTTCAAGAGGTCAATTCAAATAAACCATTCATCTGCAAAATAGTTGTCATCCATCTTGACCATCCCTGAGTTAGTCCTTTCCAATATATTTCTTGAAAACTTGATCTATGATTTCATGTTGTGGGCTTGCCTACGATAGATCGCTTTCTATCGACTTCAGCTCATTCTCTAGAAATATGATCTAGAAATCATTAGTACCTTGGAATCTGCATGCCCTAATGGTAGGTTTCTCACTTTTGACGATAGGTTGCATCATTGACCTTCGATCAAAGGATTCTATGACATGTTCGACATTAGCTCATCTATTCACATTTCATGGATTGTACTGAGTACTTTGAGAGCCATTGACATTACTGGTGGTTTCTCTCACACTTGTTAACATTTCACATCATTGACTGGTAATCAAGTGGTTTCTACCATGTTTGACTTCGACACATTCATTCACATGGATAGAATCGTACTAGTTCGGGAAGCAGAAATCAAGACACTGGATCTAGTTTCCACCATCCAGGCTACGAGGAATTTTTTTATTCATTATACAGTGGACTATTCATAAACAGATGGATGTGCCTATACTGTGTCTACATATGTCTATACTCATGATGTATTTGAAAATCATTCCTGTATCAGAGTAGTTTAGTTAGTTTTCTAGTCAGTTTTAATCTGAGTATGGGGATGCCTACCTCAGCGATGATATGTTGACATATATATATTTTGCAATGAATGTTTTTACAGGTTCTGACTGGGGTGTCCACAAGAATATCCTCTACTTCGACAAGCCTTACACTCTTCCAAATAAGATCATAGAGGTATGTAATCCTTCCTCACAAAAGCTCAATTAGGAAGACTAAGTTCCAGCATCATTTCACCTCAAAAATATTTAGCTTTCAACTTCTTCAATAACTAGCACAATGCTTCATTTTATAGTGCCAAGGAAGGAGGTTACAAGTCCACCTATGAAGGGATAGAGTCCTCCTTCAAAGGGATAAGCTCCTCACATCAAGGGATTAGCTCCTTAAGGTATGGGATGCATGAACCTTAAAGGAGTGAACTTGCCACCTCAAGATTCCTTCCAAAAACTTCTAGAAATGACTCAAAGTGTGTTTTTAGGAATATAATTGTGGCTTTTTTACTTTTATAGGGGTTCGCACCCATTACATAGTGACAAAGCGGTCTGGTGCGTAAGGGACATGACCTTTAGGTGTGGAACCGCAGGTAATGCTAAGAGAAAGTGCAAAACCAGAGTTTTATAGACTTTTGAGGGTTTTCTCTTATTTTCAAGGCTTGATATGAAGAACTAAGGCTTAAGACTTACAAAGGATGAAAGTATGAGTGATAATGGACTCACACAGATTGTAGAATGTCAAGGTGACAATTTTTAGTGAAACAGATTGCCCCCTGAAGTACGAAGTCTGTAATAGATGAAAATGAAGTCTTTCATGTATGAAGAGTGAAGTACTTTATCATTTCAAGGATCATCCTATGGAAACCCCAGTCAGAACTTGTAAAAACATTCAATGAAAAATATATATATGTGAACATATCATCGCTAAGGTAGGCATTCCCATACTCAGATTAACATTGACTAGAAAACTAGCTAAACTGCTCTGATACAGGAATGATTTTGTAATACATCACGATTATAGACATATGTAGACACGGTATGGGCACAACCATCTGTTTATGAATAGTCCACTTTATAATGAATAACAAAATTCCTTGTAGCCTGGATGGTGTAAACTAGATCCAGGGTCTTGATTTCTACTTCCCAAACTAGTACGATTCTATCCATGTGAATGAATGTGTCGAAGTCAAACATGGTATAAACCGCTTGATTACCAGTCAATGATGTGAATTGTTAACAAGTGTGAGAGAAACCACCAGTAATTTCAATGGCTCTCAAAGTGCTCAGTACAATCCATGAAATGTGAATAGATGAGATGATGTCAAACATGTCATACAATCCTTTGATCGAAGTTCAATGATGCAACCTATCATCGAAGGCGAGAAACCTACCATTAGGGCATGCAGATTCCAAGTTACTGACGATTTCTAGATCATATTTCTAGATAATGAGCTGAAGTCGATAGAAAGCGATCTGTCGTAGGCAAGCCCACAACACGAAATCATAGATCAAGTTTTGAAGAAATATATTGGAAAGGACTAACTGAGGGATGGTCAAGATGGATGACAGCTATTTTGTAGATGAATGGTTCATTTGAACTGACATCTTGAACACATAACAACACTATAGATGGTTTGGTGACAACTGACCCAAAGCTAATACCCAGAAATTGGCTGAAGACTTTCAATATGGTTTGATTAACTGTTAGGCAAAGGATTTCCCAACCCAGGTAAACAAAAAGTGTCGTGTTCAAGAGTGGTAAACTTCTTTTCTAAAACACAAAGTGTAACAAATAGGTTCATTTTTCTCTCTTTTCCCCCACCATTTCTAGCAAGTACCTCTTTATTTTTGACAAGCTTGAGGAGGATAACATTTTCTTGGTTATAAGCTCATCCTTCGGATGAGTCCAACTTATTTTAAAATTCGAACCCTAAGAAGGAGTGGTTCGTTCCTGTTTAAAATTAAACAGGTCCTTTACTGTTAAATTTTAACGAGTCCAGTATAGGAAAAACTCGGTGTTTTTCAATTTTAGGGAGTCAGAAGAAAAACTTAAGAAAACTCCATGGATGTCCTTTTTCATAAATTTGTGTCTCCCAAGCCCAAAATGTATAAAATAATACTTGAGAGAACTGCTTGACCGTTACGATCAAGGAGTATTTTTCATAATTAGTGGCCCTGATCTAAAAAAGTAAAAAAGTGATCAAAGACATGTCATTTTATAACCAATATCGAACTTAAAATGACAATAGTCTCGCAATCTTTCCATGTTTATACGGTCAGAAAAGAGCTGGAAGTGGACCGCCTTTTTAATTCTGTTTAAAGGGTTAAAAAGGAAAAAACTCGGCAATCTTTTGATATTTTACGAGTTAGAAAAGAGCTGAAAGTGGATCTGTCCTAGAGGAACGAGTGGTATAAAGGGTAGCAACTGGTTCCGGTAATGGTGGAACTGCTCAAAAACATGTAATGGTTAAGAGGCTGGCTAATAAAGCCACTCACCACTGCGGTCCCTCAGGAACAATAAACAACCAAGTGAAAGAATATGATTAGCCAAAGAGATGGTGGTGATGGAATGGAAACAACCAAGGCTCATCTAACAGAATTTAGTAGATAAAAACGTCAATCACGAGATGTAAATCGGGTATGGGTTCATTTTACACAATCTTGAACCATATAGAACTCTACTTGGATTTGGTTTCATGTTTATACAAGCTTGAAACGAAAAACTATGCTTGTTATAAGTTCACATGCCCCTAGCATAATGACTCAAAATGATGTACATTCCCCCTAAGCTTCATTGCATTCAACCAGGTGGATGGAATGAAGGTTCACTTTCGAGATCTTGGAAAGACTCGACTTGGAAAGGGAGTTGTTTCTTTTTTTAATGAGGTTGACACAGGAAAAGAACTACCCTCAAAACCCTTGTTTCATTTTTTAACGAGCTTGACACAAGACAAGGAACTATGCTCATGACTCCTTGTTTCATTTTTTAACGAGCTTGACACAAGACCAGGAACTATGCTTGAGACATCCAGTTTCATTTTTTAATGAGGTTGAGACAGGAACAAACTATCCTCGCTGACTCCTTGTTTCATTTTTAATGAGCTTGACACAAGACGAGGAACTATTCTCAAGACATCCGGTTTCATTTTTTAACGAGGTTGACACGAGAATAAACTATCATCGCTGGCTCCTTCTTTCATTTTTTAACGAGCTTGACACAAGACAAAAGAACTATGCTTGAGACATCCGGTTTCATTTTTTAACGAGGTTGCCACGGGAACAAACTATCCTCACGATAGGTCAGGAATCAGAAAACGACTGTATAGCCTGATATGCAATTTCGAAGGGATTCAAAGGCATCGCGCCATCAAATGAATCCACCTCGAAATCGGAAGGTATGATCCAAGGATCATCAAAGGCAATAGTGTTCGATGAAATCATATGAATAGTTGCAATAGAAGGCGATACGTTAGGAGGAGGGAAGGAAAAAGTTCCTAGTAAACTAGAATCTTTAATCAAACCTACCCCAACATCCTTGTAGGGGATAGTCGTTTTACCGACATGCTGAACACTATCAGTAGAGGCTAGGTCAGATGAGAAATAACTCAGCTGGTCTATCATAATGATCTTTCCGTTATGAGGAAACTTAACAAGCCGAAAGACCGATGAAATAGTAACAGCCATAGCATAATACCAACTGTGACCCAGGAGAAGGTTGTAATCTAGAGGGGCATCAACCACTTCCACATCTTGATTTATAGTTTTGCCTTCGACCCCTATGGGTAAATCCTACAAAATGCTAGAAGGATGGAACCCACCGCCATCAAAATCCTTTAGAATCGTCGGGGACTGATTGATTGTCGGAGAACCAAGTGATCTCCAACACTAGATCGACATAATACATGTAGAAGCTCCCTCACCAATTAAAGTCCTAAAGCAAGGTCTCTTTTTGACTAACACTAGAATCTGGAAAGCGATTTGATGAGGAAGGAAAGGTGTACTATTTTCTAAATTGAAGATTATAAGGTTCGAATCCTGAAGATCAACAGTTCCTATAGCAAACAATAGTAATTTACACCATGTTGGGCATGATTGCAGCACTTCCAAAGCTGACATTGCTCAAGGGGCAACAACTAAGTCTTCAACAATGTCATAATTCTGAGCAGCTTTCGCGTATGGATTGAAAGATGATTTCTGAAATATACCTTTAGCAGGTAGTTTGGTTACTAAGTCTAGGTTGGGTTTCTCGATCTGTAGTGGAGTAGACCCGGGAGGAGGTGTAGTTGTTGGGTTTGAATTAGAAGATTTTGTTTCTTTACCACCAACAGGATTGTTACTACCATAATCTTTCGATTGCGTCGCAATCCTGACATGAGACATCATCATAATGGGTTCTTCCGAGGTATTCCAAGAAGAACCAACCACTTTACTATCTCAAGTAGGAGAAGGATCCTTCAAGACAATAGGCGTTTGAGAATCTTTAACGAATTTAAAAAAATCTGCTCAATAGGGGCATTATTTAGTAAAATGATCCTCGTCGCAGATGAAACAAGGATAGCAAGGTTTTTGTTTTTCATCAATAGATTCATTTTTATTTGTTTTATCATTTGAATTTTGATTGTTTTTGTTCACCCCCTTCTCTTTACTACCGGAATTGGTCGTATATGAATTTACGACATGGACGTCGGTAGAAACTTCAGTGGAAGAATCTCCTTTCGGGGAATCAGGTAAAGTTATTGTAGGAGAAGAATTCTTTGAAGATTTCTTCTTTCTTTTAATACTAACTGAACCAATCATACCATCAACGGCATGAGACCCTGAAGGAGTTGTAGTTTTCGGAAGATCAGGGATTTTTTCGTGTAAAGTACCTAACTGTGTATGAACAAGGTCAAGGTACTGAGCTTGAGCAATAACTTGCTCTTCAGTGACAACTCCTGTCTTAGCTACATCTTCACTTATTTTAGGTAACAATGATTTAATAAACCATTCTGCTAAAATTTGATCCAGAATGAAAACTTTCACTAAACGCCTTCTACGTCGCCATTCATGAATATGATCATAAATATATGTGGACATGGATTTCTTTAGTGAAGTTAACAATTCCGTGCCATTGTCGTATCTGACAGGCAACTGAAAATGAGTTAAGAAAGAATTGGCTAACTGACTGAAATTATAAAAAGAGCCTCGTGGTAACTCAATGCACCATTTGGCAGCAAGACCAATCAGAGTTTGTTGAAAAAGACATAAGCAAATTGAATCATCAATAATGGAATTAGATACACACCAGAGGTGATAAGTCATCACATGATTTGACGAATCCTCACCTGACCTACCCTCGAATTTCGGGATATCATTGGGCAACTTATTAGGCATTGGCAGCCAATACGAAAGATAGTAAATTAGATCGTTCATAACGCACAAAAAATCAGGTAAATCCAAAGTTGCAATAAATGGTAACTGATGGTTAGGTTTGTGAAAACCTTGTGTAATGAGACCAGCTCCAGGAGGAGGATATCCAGGATAACCTAGAATCAGATTTTCATTGGGAATGTTATAACCTCCTGGAAAAACAAGATTAACTGGACCAAACTGGGGTTGTTGATAAGTATAGCCAGGGTACGGTTGATATTGATAAGCTAGATTTGTATAGTAGGACCGAATTGATACTGTCCCTAGTACGGTTGATTCGTGGCAATTGTACTTGGACTAGCTTGTCCTATACGCATCTAGACCGAAGTCTGAACTGTAGGTCCTGACTAGGGTACAAAGACTTGAGGAGTTTGTACTAATGCAGGGATAGTAGAAACCGGAGCTACAGATACTCCAAAAACAGGTGTGGTAGGTTGAACAAAAAATGCAGTAGTTGCAGCAGCAGTTCGAGGTGGAGTCTGAGGTGAGTTAGGCCCAGGCTGCTGAACTAAACCAGGTGTAGAGGTTTGAACCGTAGGTTGGACCAGAAACCAAAGGTTGTCCAGTTTGATTAGATAACTGCACATTAGGTTGCAAAGTCTATTGAGTTTGAGATGGATCCTACACCATATTCTTTTCGGGACCCATAAAAGGTTGTACATATGGAGGACCATAACCTAGTTGAACGTAGGGCTAATAATTAGGAGTTATATTTCCAGCTCCTTGTAAGAATGACTGACCAGAAAGCGGTTGGAAACCTTGATTTGGGTACTGACCTTGAGGTTGATAACCCTGAGGCACGTACTGATTCTGGGGTTGATAAGCAACCTGAGGAATAAGGGGTTGACCTTGGGGTATGTACTGTCCTGAAGGTTGAAAACCTTGAGGTAGGCCTCCAAGCAAAAACTGACTACCTTGGGGTTTCCCACCAGGTGATAACTGACTACCTTGAGGTTTCCCCCCAGGCGGTAACTAACTACCTTGCCCCCCAGGCGGTAACTGACTACCTTTCCCCCCAGTTGGTAACTGACTACCTTGAGGTTGAGGGTTTGGAATACTACCAGACATCATAAAAATCTGTTCTGCGTTCAACATTTTATTTCCATTATTACCAGGTGATAACTGATGTTTAGTTGGTCGAGGAGTTTCTCCTGAAAAAGTATGATAAAGTGACTGGTACCGCAAAGGAACAGTAGGACCGCCATATAAAAATGTTTCCGGTGATTGGGAAAACATGGATGACTGTCTTGACATGATTGACCAAGGATAAAAATCCCTGGGTGTAGAATGAAAATCACACAAAAATAAAGAAAATTTCAATAAAAGCACCTAAAGTCTCTAAAGAAACAAACAAGTCAATCACACACCTAAAAAATCTAAGAGTTCAAACCACACATAGACAATAACTTCCCGTACTAAAATCACTAGTTGGTGATGAAATCCAACGTCGTAGAATTCAATACAGAAAGGGCGGTTGGAACAATTACCCCGACAACCTGCTTAATGAAACAGACTGGCACAAGTTTCTTCACAAAACCGTCTCGAGTGAAGAGAACCCCCCAAAGAGTCCAAGTGAGTCTAGTCGAAATCTGCTCCAGGTACAGTGAGACCTGTCCTTCACCATCACCTTAGGAAATAATCTTAAGTATATGGACACTAAGGTTACCAACAGCAACAAATACAACTGGGGGAATAGTCTACGATCCAATCTACACACAAGGGCAGAGTAACAAAGCTCAATCCCCTTGAAGGCTCCTCGACATGATCAATCCAAGGCTTACCAACAAGTGACCCCAGGTTCCTCGACAATGGTTAATCCGAGGTTTACTATTTTTAATACGCGCAAATCTTCTATCTTTCCCAATGAGATAGACTTGATTGTCTCAAAGGTTCGGACATGATCTCGTTATTGACTCCTTTAAGAGGATCTTCCCAGATTATATTAATTACAATTGGATTTATTTCCTACCGCAATATATAAGTACTTGTTTGTTTTAACTATCTTGGAGAGTTAATTACTCCCTACTCCAAGATAGTAGCCTAAGCTATATTGGTGATAAGAGCCCTAGAAATAAAAAAGATTGCTAGATCAATTTTAATTAAGTGTTACTTTTATGGGTTGTTTCTTATGTCAATAGGTATGGAAATGAAAATTTGATGGTGTGAAGACTCGACTCCAAAAACACTAAAAATGCACCTAAAATGATAAGCAATTCGTTTTTCCTTCAATGAATTTCTAGCTAAAAGAAATAGTTTGAGAATGCAATTCTTTAAGAAACAAATCCTTCTTTCAACATGAAAATAGAAAGAAAATACTTTTTCTTTTTCAATAAGAAATCAAAACGAGACTACTAGTTAAAGCTCACAAAAAATCCCTTTTTTTTTCAAAATTTGAAACTACAAAAAACAATTTTCTTCAAAAGAGATTCTCAATTTCTAGAAAACACTCAAAACTACAAAAACTAATTTTGAGATCTAAAAACTTGAAAAACCTAATGTATAAAAGCTTCAAATATTTTTGAGGACATTTTACTTAGTTATTTAGGAAACTAAGGATTAATTCATCCAAAATAACAAATCAATTAAAAAACATCCAAATGTGTTTTCTTTTATAAAAATGAAATTCAAAACTTATAAGCAAGTTCGTTCAAAGCTTTGCAAAGAGAAAATGAAATCTATTTCTTACCAAGGGCAGATTTCAAAAACCAGTCAGACTCATCAAGAAGAAAAAAAATATCAGGGTAATCTAAGGTTTCTTAGGCTTCTAATCTCTGAGTCACTACAAAGACCAAGTGAAAACCAATCCAAGCATGCAAAACTTCTAGAAAATCATCTAAAACAAAAATACAAATGGAACTTACTTGCAAGAGATTTTTGACAGAACACATGCAAATATGGGTAGACACTAAAAGCCGTAAATAAAACCTAAACTTAACTGGAAGAAAACATTTTAGGTTTTCAAAAATTTAACAGGGTCTACAAGCTTCCAGAAGAAACAGGAGTGGTACCTCTCTGTGTTCTAAAAGAAAAGTGCGGAGATGCTCGCACTGTCTGTAAAAAGAAAGTGCGGTCCCCTATAAACTTCGGAAAAAACAAAAAGAATCTAGATCGTAAAAACTACCCAATCCCACACACATCAAGCAAAACCCAGAAACAAGAACAAGTCTCTCAAGTCAAAGAAAAAGGAAAACCAAAAACCAAATTCAGTTCCCCAGTGGAGTCGCCAATTTGTTGGCGAGATAAATTGATCTTGCGGACAAGGCTAATCTCCCTAGTATCAAAAGATATCTAGCAACAAACAAGACAAGCAAATCTACCTTTCTCTAAACATATTGTGATTCATTAATAAAAACTATAGAGGTGTTTAGACCCTACCTTGAGTCCAACGCTAGTTTGTAGCAGCCATCCTTCAACCGTTCAAAAGAGTTTCCTTTTGAGAACCTACAATCACAAACAAGCACACATCAAATAACACTTGCATAGCTAATATCATAAATCATGTTCATTATGGTGATCAAGGAATCCATAAAATAAACCGTAAAACATAGCTTATTGAGAAAAATAAACTTGATTGTATTAACTTTGAAATAGAAGAACTTTAGAAACTTTGGTGCCTTGATGTTGTACAAGATCTTCCCAGGGTCCGAAATAGGAATCTCCTCTACTTTGACAAGCCTCACACTCTTCCAAATGAGATCAAAGAGGTATGTAATCCTTCCTCACAAAAGCTCAATTAGGAAGACTAAGTTCCAACAGCATTTCACCTCAAAAATATTCAGCTTTCAACCTCTTTAGTAACCAGCCCAATGCTTCATTTTATAGTGCAAAGGAAGGAGGTTACAGGTCCACCTTTGAAGGGATAGAGTCCTCCTTCAAAGGGATAAGCTCCTCACATAAATGGGTTAGCTCCTTAAGGTATAGGATGCATGAACCTTAAAGGAGTGAACTTGCCACCTCAAGATTCCTTCCAGAAGCTTCTAGAAATGACTCAAAGTGAGTTTTTAGGAATATACTTGTGCCTTTTTTACTTTTACAGGTGTCCGCAACCATTACACAGAGAGGAAGCGGTCTGGTGCGCAGGGGACGTGACCTTTAGGTGCGGAACCACATGTAATGCTAAGAGAAAGTGCGAAAACAAAGTTTTATAGACTTTTGAGGGCTTTCTCTTATTTTCAAGGCTTAATAGGGAGAACTGAGGCTTAAGACTTGCAAAGGAGGAAAGTATGAGTGATAATGGACTCACACAGATTGCAAAATGTCAAGGTGACAATTTTTAGTGCAACAGTGATGTGTGTTGATTGATGGAATTATAGATTGTGTGTGAATTAGAGTAATTCTGCATAGTATATGTATGCAGGTGGAATTAAGCAGAACGCGGAGAAAAAGTGGAGGATGAAGGATCATGATTTGATTTTTTGAATCCATTTGAAGGATCAAAGTTTAAGCACAAGAGTGATAGTGTTTAAGACTACACAGAAGTAAGTTCAAGAGGAAGTTGTGTTGCAGAACAACCAAATACCAAAAACCCTGGAGAACACCTAATACACAGAAGAATAGAGAGAGGAGAGTGCACAAAGGAGAAGTATAGCAATCAGAAGTGATTGAATAAGTTCAAAAGGGATAAACGCACAAAGGAAAATATAGGTGAGGCGGGTGAATAGACAAGGACACTGAGAAATCACATAAATACAAAGGAAAGAAGAGGCACGAAGAAATGATGTAACCATGCACAGTGTTAGGGTCCCACCCTAACCCCCTTATTTATGTCTTGGGATCACGTCATAGTCAAGAGTCAATAAAGCCCATATTAATATTTGTAAGTGGTTAACCCGCAATTAATGACGGGACCACAGTTAGTTGCAAATGGGCGGAAGTATTAGATAGATGGTAAATGGGCGGTAGTATTAGATAGATGGTATTAATAAAACCCACGATATTGGCCCGTGGTATTGCATGTATGAGTCATATATAAAGGATAGAGACTCCCTGCGAGGAGCATCGTGTCTTGTTTTGTAATCGAGCTCTGCTCTATTGGAGGCTGCCCCCTCGAAGAGGCCTGTGAACATTTCTCTCTGAATAATAAAATCATTGTTATTCTGTGCTCTGGGTATATTTTCTTCGCATATTCTGTGTTCTCGGTATCTTTTCTTCGCAAATTCTATGTTTGGGTATTACTTTGCAGGTTAAGAGCATAACAAGTGGTATCAGAGCACTTTCCAGGGCTCGATGGGATCTCCAAATTTTAGCAAATTTTTTTTTCGGCTAGAGACGTGTTCCGGCGTCTTTAAACCACGGGATCTGTCGTTAAGCACATAAACCTAGGGATTTGGGGAGGCATGCACGTAGGAAATACAAGAGGTGGTCACGTCTGTTGGACTCCCTTGTAACCCCTGTGGGTACCCCTTCGAGTAGTAGCGCATTAGACAGAACCGCGCACGGACTGTCTTCCACGTACCCTCTGGGTATATAGGAAGCCCCCTAGCTCCCTTGAAACCTCGCCATAGATAAACCTTCGGTCGTCTTGTGGCTACAGTACACCGAGAACAACACTCGGAGAGATTACTCGCCCGTACGATAGGGTAGTCGGGTTGTACGGCTAAGGGTATGGTCGATCCTCCTTAGTTAGAGCCCTGAAACATTGGGCCGAGTACTACTGTTAGACCCTTATGTATATTGCGATCTGTAGCACCTGACACTCCTCAAGACCATAGTTCCCCTTCTAGCGGGGGATCACACATCACCTATTCCAGATCAGCAAGGGCAGCAGCAGCAGGCATCAGTCCCTCAGCAGCAGCAGTTGTTCCACCATTCAGATCTCTCAGATCCACTAGATCGGAGTAGTTGTGAAGGGTTCCTGTCCCTGGATATAATTTTCGCAGGACTTTTGGCGACATTGACATTCTGAGGATTTGGCGACTGCAGTATTGATGAGGAAGGAGTAAAACTCCATTAGGAGTTTTCCAAAAAAAAAAAAAAAAAAAACTTCCGGGGTGCTTATTGGTGACCTAGCCCATCAGAATCAGGACGACGAGCTAAGCAAGGTGGTACCATTCAATTTCTTAGTAAAAATTTTTTAGGCGGTCCCAATTTTTGTCCTCAAGTTGGTGTATGGTAGAAACTCGCACCCAAGCGATGGCCAATGAAAGGATCGACAAAATTGAAGAGCATGTGCACTCCCTCCAATCGGCGGTGAAGCTTATCGAACTTGAGCTTAAAGGAATAAGTAACCAGATACATGATGCACTCCCAAAGGGCAAGGAGCCAGCCCACGAGGAGGCGTATAATGGCCATGAATACTATGAGGGTGAGTCTAGCCACTCTCATCACATCTGGCACACCCATCCACCACCTAGTCAGCGACCTCCCAAGTTGGATATGCATAAATTTGATGGTTCTCACACGTCCGCATGGCTAGCACAAATGGAGCAGTATTTCCAATTGAATCATATCATAGATGAGGGGACTAAGCTTATGGTGGGCACCATGTACTTGGACAATGAACGATGGCAATGGAAGGAATGGCATCAGTGTTGCAATGGACAGTTTCGGGATTGGGCCCAATTTTCCAAAACTCTTCGCAGTCGCTTTGAACAGGAAGACTCTTTCTTGGGGCGTCTCACTAAGCTCTGACAGACGGGTATAGTGGAGGAATATATTACTGCTTTTGAAGCTTTAGCCTTCCACACTAGGGGTCTCACAGATGAGTTCTACATGGAATGCTTTATCAGCGGTCTTAAAGAAGCCATCAAAGCTCAGGTTCTACTCCACCACCCTCCCACATGGACAGAGGCTTGCCAGGTAGCCCGTAAGGTGGAACGTGCATTAACAGCCCAATCCAGCCGCCCCAACTTCCCCGCTAAAGGTCGTCCCTCACAGGCTCCCAATACGACTCAGACACTTAAGATTCAAAAGGTGTCACCTGCGGAAATGGCCGAAAGAAGGAAGCAAGGACTATGTTACTACTGTGATGAAAAATATTCCCCGGGTCATAAATGCAAAGAGCACAAGTTTTTTCAAATAGATGCCACTGACTACAGCTCCACCGAGGAAGATCCACCACTTGAGGAACCAGAGGAGATCGAAGAAGATAACCAAAAGGAAATTGTATATGATGAACCAATTATCTCGCTAAATGCATTGGCAGGAATTTCTTCCCCTCAAACTCTCAAAATCAGGGGTTTTCTTAAACATCGCCCAGTAGTAGTCTTGATTGATAGTGGAAGTACCCATAATTTCATCCATCAAAAGATCGCTGAAGCAGCACATTGTTTCGTCCGGGCCGTTTCTAACTTCCAAGTCCAGATTGCAGATGGGGGCACAATGAAATGTGAAGGTCGCTGTGAAAATGTCAAAATTCAAATGGGGGATTATCAATTGAAAACCCACATGTTTGCAATACACATGGGGGTTTGCGACATTGTCCTAGGCGCGGAATGGCTCCGCACTCTTGGGCCAATCACAATGGTTTCCAGGAGTTATATATGAGTTTTAAGCAGAACAACTCCACACATACCCTCCGTGGACTACAGGCGGGAGCCCCCTCCATCATCAGCTCGCATAGGATGGAAAAATTGTTAAAAAAGGGCCATCATGGAGTGGTAGCTCAATTTAATGCCATCCAGGTAGTAGACACCATGTCTCCGCCAATTCATCCTGAGATGCAACTGATTTTAAATAAACATCGGACGGTCTTTGACAAGCCTCATGAGCTTCCACCCTCGCGAGGGGAACATGATCATAGCATCACATTGGTTCCAGGGGCCCAACCCCCAAATGTGCGGCCATACAGATATCCGTTCACCCAAAAGAATGAAATAGAAAAAATCATCAAGGAATTGTTGGAAGCAGGTGTCATTCGTCCCAGCATTAGTCCTTATTCATCCCCAGTGGTCATGGTCCTCAAGAAAGATGGGGAGTGGCGGATGTGTCCCAACTTCAAGGCCCTCAATAAGTTAACAGTCAAAGATAAATTTGCCATCCCAGTGGTTGACGATTTGCTGGACGAACTCAATGGGGCTCAATTCTTCACTAAGTTGGATCTTCGCTCAGGCTATCACCAAATTCGCATGAAGGAAGTCGACATTCCCAAGACAACTTTCAGAACTCATGAAGGCCATTATGAGTTCCTCGTCATGCCATTTGGTCTCTGTAATGCCCCCTCTACTTTTCAGAGCCTTATGAATCACCTCCTCAAACCATATCTCAGAAAATTTGTCCTTGTCTTCTTCGATGACATCCTCATCTATAGTGGCACTTGGGCGGCACATCTTCAGCATGTAGATCTACTCTTGCAACTGCTTCGAACGCATAAATTATTTGTCAAGGTGTCTAAGTGTTTGTTTGGCATGGAAGAAGTTGAGTATTTGGGCCACATTGTGGGGCGTAAAGGTGTCAAGGTGGACCCCAAAAAGATCCAGGCAATGTAAGAATGGCCTCAACATAAGACCTTGAAAATCTTGAGAGGATTTTTGGGTCTCACAGGTTATTATCGTAAATTTATCCGCAACTATGGCCGCATAGCGAAGCTCCTAACACAACTCCTAAAGAAAAATTCCTTCTTCTGGAACGAGGAAGCACAACAGGCATTTACCGCTCTCAAAACTGCCATGTGTTCCACTCCTGTCTTAGCACTACCGGACTTCACCAAATCATTTGTCATTGAATGTGATGCTTCGAGAACAGGTATTGGAGCGGTCTTAATGCAGGAAGGGCGACCATTGGCCTTCACCAGCCAACAACTAAGTGGGAAGAATCTGGGCCAATCTACCTACGAGAAGGAAATGATGGCCATCTTACATGCAGTCGAGACCTGGCGACCTTACTTGTTGGGGCGACGTTTCCAAATCCGCACAGATCATCACAGTCTTAAATATTTTTTGGAGCAACACCTATCCTCCCCACAACAAAATAAATGGTTAGCCAAAATGCTGGGATATGATTATGAGATCATTTACAAGAAAGGGAAAGACAACAGGGTAGCAGATGCATTGTCGCGCCAATTTGAGGAGGAAAGTACTCTGGTCGCAATTTCCCTCCCCATTCCCGACTGGATTGAAGAGGCTCGCAGGGAATGGTTTTCACATCCCGGGCTCTCCCAACTCATTTCTCAATTGCAGGTAGATCCTAATTCCAGCAAGGGCTACTCGTGGCAGAATGATATTCTTCGCTACAAGGACAGAGTCGTAATATCGCCAACATCCACCCTCAAAAGTCGCATTTTGGTAGAATTGCACTCATCTCCCTGTCGTGGCGGAAAAAGTCGTTTGTGCGGACACAACTGACCTCCCTAGGAGTCTAAACTCTCTAGCGACAAACAAGACAAAATGGAGTGATCTTTCTCTAAATATACCTTTTAAAACATGAAAACTACAAGTGTTTAGGCTTACCTTATTCCAAAACGCGGTTGTTGTAGTCCGTCCTTGCCGATCCGGATGAGCTCCTCCTTCAAGTCAATTCCTGCAACCACAAACAATCAAACAATTACCAAGCACTTGCATTTCATATAATAAAACATATATTCAACATGCAGACCAAGGAACACATGAAATAACTCATTAACACAAGCTATTGAGAAAAATAAACCAGTTTGTATTAATAACGAAACAAAGAAACTCTTACAACCTGGCCTTGGTGTTGTGCAAGTTCCTCCCAGGGTCCATCAAGGGTTTTCCTCTACTTTGACAAAGCTCACCCACTTCCAAGTAGAATCAAGCAAAGACAATCTCTCCTCACAAGGTTCTAAATGGGAGTCCTAATTCCTGCAGCATTTACCCAAAGAAAATGTATAGCTCCAACCTCTCCTCCCTCTGGCTCAATGTCTTTATTTATAGTGCTGTAAAGAGGTTATTCAGGTCCACCATCAATGGGATAATCCCCCTCTTTGGGTGGGATAGCTCCCTTATTGATGGGATAAGTTCCTCCTTAATAGAGATACATGAACCAACTGGAGGCGCATCCAATTCATCAAACCGACCTCTAGAAAGTTCTAGAAGTAACCACAAGTAACTTTTTTAAGATGAAACTTGCGCATTTTGCCTTTTACAGAAGGACGCACCTGTCCCTTAACATACAGAGCGTCCAAGGACGCACCTTTTGTGAACATTGTGAGCGTCCCCGCAGGTAAGGCTAGAGAGAACCTGCGACCCCAGAGATAAACATATTTTTGACAAGACTTTCTCTCTTCTTTGAGTTTGAGATGGATAGCAGAGGCATAAGACTTGCCTAAGAGGGTAGCATGACTGTTGATTTGAGCCATACTAACTGTAAGTGGTCATGGTGACATTTTTTAGTGTAACAGATTGCCCCCTAAAGTGCGAAGCCTGGGATAGATTTAGGGTTTTGTAATTCTAGGAAGGGTGAAGCGCTTTATCATTTCAAGGATTGTCTTGTGGATGACCTGGTTGGAACCTGCAATTTTCAACACAAAATACATGTATAAGATTATATCATCACTGAGGTAGGCATTCCCATACTCAGATTCAAAACTTTAACTAATGGACTAACTATTCTGATACAGGAATGATCTTGCAGTACATCATTTTTATAGACTTTTGTAGACACAGTATGGACGCAGCCATCTGTTTATGATTAGTCTACATAGATAATGAATACAAAACTCCTCGCAGCCTGGATGGTAGAAACTAGATCCAGGGTCTTCACTTCTACTTCCCGAATTGGTACGATTCTAGCCATGTGATTAAATGATTCGATGTCGAACATGTTAGAAACCACTTGATTACCAGTCGATGATGCAAACTGTTAACAAGCGTGAGAGAAACCACCAGTAATGTCAATGGTTCTCAAAGTACCAAGCACAACCCGTGAAATGTGAATAGATGTTTTGATGTCGAACACTTCACGGAATCCTTTGATCGAAAGTCAATGATGTAAACTGACGTCAAAGGCGAGAAACCTGCCATTGATGCATGCAGACTTCAAGGTGCTGTCGATTCCTAAGTCATCTTTCTAGATAATGTGTCGATGTCGATAGAAAGCGACCCGTTGCAGGGAAGCCCGCAACACGAAATCATTGTTCAAGTTGAAGAAATGTTGCTGTAAGGACTGACTCAGGGATGGTCAAATGGATGACAAGTATTTTGCAGATGAAAGTTTTTGCTTGCAGACCTCTTGAACACATAACGACACGACAGATGGCTTGGTGACGAATAACTCAAAGTTAATCCCCGGAACCCAGTTAAAGACTTTCAAAGTGGTTTGGTCAACTGTGAGGTAAAAGATTTCCCAACCCAGGTGAATGAAAACTGTCGTGTTCAAGAGTGGTAATAAAGTTTCTTTTGAGACAAAAGGTAACAAACAGGTTCATTCTTCTCTCTTTTCCCCCACCATTTCTGGCAAGTACCTCTTTATTTTTAACAAGCTTGAGGAGGATAACATATGCTTGATTATAAGCTCATCCTTCGGACAAGTCCAACCTAGTTTAAATTCGAACCCTAGGAAGGAGTGGTTCGTTCCTGTTTGTAATTGAACAGGTCCTTTACTGTAAAAGTTTAACGAGCCCAGTATAGGAGAAACTCGGCGTTTTTCATTTTTAGAGAGTCTGAAAAAACAAAAGGAGACTCCACGTTGAACTTTTTCGAATATTTGTGTCCCTCAAGCCCGAAAAAGTATAAAATAATACCTGGGGGAACCGCTTGATCTTGCGACCAAGGAGTACTTTCATAATAGTGTCGTTGACCTGAAACGTAAAAAGCGATCAAGGACACGTCGTTTTATTTCCTTATCGAGTTCGAAACGACAAAAACCCGGCAATCTTTTCCTGATTTTGCGGTCAGAAAAGAGCTAAAAGGGGACCGTCTTTTAATTCCGTTTTAACGAGTGTAAAAGAAACGCTCGGCGATCTTTTCATGTTTTAGGAGTCAGAAAAGGGCTTAAAAGATGACTCTGATATTTTTGTTTGTGAAAAATTACAATTTCCCTCGAAACCCCTTTGTCCTGCACAAAAGCAACACATTACTCATACCTGTTTAAAATAGGAAAAAATACATCGAAAAACATCTTTTCATGGTAAAAAATGAACTAATTCATCCAAAAAACCTATAAAAAGACCTTTTACCATGTCATTTTTACCGTTTCACTGTTGAGGTTGAAAAAGGAGCTTTTGACAAGAAACTTCCCGTGGTCGCTGCGGAAAATCGACCGTCGGAATCGAACGCCGTCTTATCCAGGTATTTTACACATCCTACTCTGCATTTCTATCCGTTTAGAATCAATTTTTAGGTCTTAGTTTCATTTTTTGGGGGGGTTTTGGTTTTGGAATGCGCCTCTCGGCGGACGCGGGTGCCCTTCGGGTGACCCGCGTCCCCCGACTTTTTCTCATACGGGAAAATGGTCGGAAGACGCGGCCCGCCTTTAGGCCAGCCGCGTCCGGGCGCCCCGTGCTACAAAGCCGGGGTGCGTCTTCCGAGAAGTGCGCATTTCAAAACCCCAACTCCCTCAAAAAACCACCAAAAATTCCCAAATCAATTTCTAATTGCTATTTTTGATGTGCAGGGTATTAACCATGTTAGATTGGAGAGAAAGAGAGCATGTAGAGGATGATGAAGTTGCAATAAATCATCAACCTTCCCTGGATGCCCTAAGAGCATGCGGATTATACAAATATTGGACCATACCGGGCATGAGGGGCCAGGTAAGATTCTTGGAATGGCTGGTTGAGCGATGGAACGTTCAAGAACAATGCTTTTACATAGGAGGGCACCAGCTCGAGATAGAGCCCTCGGATGTATACTTTCTCACTGGCTTGCCGAACAGAGGTGAGCAACTCAGTCTTGCGGGGACTAGGCCGGGTGGCCAATCCCTTGATAGTCTCCGCGACGAGTGGTGCACACCTGGGGCTCACCATTCAAAAGGCATAGAGATAAAACACATCACTTTGCCGGAACTCAAAGTCATAGCGTTCACGGTTACCAGAATTTGCGGCGCGGCCGCTTTACACATTGCTTCCGGATCCCAAATGCGGATGGCAATTGACTGTTACCAAGGCACCATTTTCAACTGGTGTGAAGTTGTGTCGGCTCATATGAAGAGCCAACTGACCAAGGCAAAGAACGGACGACTAAAGACTTTTGGATATGGGCCTCTAGTCATGAGCTTTGCCTTGGAGAGAGTTCCAATGCTGATCCCTCAGCAACTCACTGTTGATATCTTGGGTCCTCGGGAGCCAAAGCTGATACGATGGGTTGCGGTGATGGCCCGGCATCCTAACGAGGGTACGACAGTGGTTCGATTCTCAGATAGTTATTTTCACTGGTTAGAGGACCAGGTTTTTTCGATACAGGACTTTCCGTATGCCGGAGTGGATTTTAGAGGTGATCCGGACATGGTTCTTCCACCGGGAGAACAATGGGATGACAGAGGTACTTTTATTTTCACAAGTTCTCTAATTATGTATTTTTTATTTTTCATATATATCATCTCAAAACTAACAGTAAAATTTTCAAAATGCAGATGTTGGTCCACAGCGTCCAGCCAACCTCCGGCCTTTTGATAGACTACATCCAGCTGCACCGGTACCGGCCCCACAGGACGCGGCTGCGGAAGTACTAGCTGAGTTGGAGCATGATCTAGAGCGTCTCACGGCAGATATACCTGAGACTACTATGGATGACATTCCTACCCGGCTTCAGCGTTTCGTAGTCGCGGTCCCTGCGGCTGCGGAAGTACTAGCTGAGTTGGAGCATGATCTAGAGCGTCTCACGGCAGATATACCTGAGACTACTATGGATGACATTCCTACCCGGCTTCAGCGTTTCGTAGTCGCGGTCCCTGGACCGTTTAGGAGATTTTTGCGTAAGGTAGCCCGCGCAGTGGTGTCATACAGAGAGCACCACCAGTGATTGACTAGTCACTTTTGTAGTCACATGTGACATTTTGACTTTTTGTACTATCATTTTGCCGATCATAAGGTGTTTTCAACCTATGATCGAAGACGATGTATATATTTTTTGACACACTTCTATCTATATATATCACTATTACCGGCTTATCTTGTTTAACATATGTGATGAAATGTTTTTAAATTTACTTGCATGATTATCGTAAATGTCTGTCCAACATTCGAGAAGCAATTGCATCTGCTAATGTATTCAAAGACCTTGGAATATGTTGATATTCAATGTAATCAAATTCACGTTCCAAGAGACGCACTCTCAAAAACAACCTTAATAACACAGGATTCCTAATGGCATAAACTCTATTAAGCTGTAATACAACAAGTTCAGAATCTAACCTCACTGTCAAACGTCGAATTCCAAATGAAATAGATTCGGATAATAATTCAATCACTGCACTGTATTCTGCAATGTTGTTCGTTGTTTGACCGAGGCTTACCCCATGCATAGAAACTAACTCGTCAGAGGGCGAATAGATAACCCAAGCTGCGGAAGAGATGTTCCGTGTACTACGACAAGCACCATCAGCAAATCCAATATATGTTTGGAGAGGCGTCGACATCTGCAATATCAAGAGTAAAACCAAGATAAGCCAGAATAACGACGAAAAACCACACTCTCTAAGCTAAGCACACTGACTAAACTAACACACTTGCTAGCTAGAAAGAAAATCTAACCTATCTAAAAATTTCTCCATTCCCATCATTTAAGCATAATACCTCTTTAGGTAAAGTCCATTTCTGGGTTTACCCAAAGAGTCCCCATCAAAGTCAACTAGCTCATAAGCCCCTTTTGCTAGCTTTCGCTTTACAATGTAGGGCCCATGCCACATGGGAACGAATTTTCCGGCACCTAGCTTATCGTTAGCTTGATCATATAATAGTACTAGGTCTCCTTCCGAAAAACTTCGAGGGGTTACATTTCTATCATACTGAGCTTTCATTCGTTTCGCGTGAGTCTCGATTGCCAATGTAGCGTCACGTCGAGTCTCATCTAATTTAGCCAAGTACAATAAACGTGTCTCCTCTTCGGAAGTAGCTGGAAGTAATTCGACAGCCATTTGAAGTGATGGGATTTCGCATTCAATGGGTAACACAGCTTCTAAGCCATAAACTAGCTGGAAAGGAGTGAACCCTGTTGAATTTTTCACTGAGGTTCGGTATGCCCATAGCGCTGAAAATAACATGTTGTGCCAATTCGACCGATGAACACCAATGGTTCGTCGGATCATGGTAACTAGAACTTTGTTGATAGACTCAACCAAACCGTTGGCTTGCGGATAATAAGGAGTAGAGCTATCGTGGCGCAAACCAAGCTGGCTTGTAAGCTCAGTCATCATGACATTTCGAAAATGGCTCCCATGGTCAGTAATGATTGCTTGTGGGACACCAAACCTAGTTATGATATGATTGAATACGAAAACTGCAGCTGTTTTGCCGCTTGCGTCGAATGTAGGCATCGCCTCGGCCCACTTAGTAAAATAATCAACCGCAAGGATGATATACGCATGCCCCCCGGCCGAGTGAGGGTTACAAGTAATAAAGTCGATACCCCATTTGGCGAATGGACCAACGGCAATTATAGGGTGGAGAGGAGCAGGTGGAGCGCGCATCTTGCGATCAAACACTTGACAGTTGTGGCACTTCCTGACTGCAATGATACAATCTTTAAACATAGACGGCCAGAAATAACCAGCGCGCAACACCTTCTGAGCTGTGGCATACCCAGACATATGACCGCCACATGCTCCAGAGTGACAATCATTCAAAACCCTCTCAGCCTCTTCGTGAGTTAAACAACGTCGAAAAACTAAGTCTGCCCCCCGGCGATAAAGTGTATCTCCAATAATTTTGTATGGCTGGGATTGAAACCGAATTTTTCGACGTTCCGCTTTGGAAGCTTCAGGCCGAAAGGTTTGGGTTTGGAGATAAATGATTATATCCCCGTACCACGGATCTACAGTACTGATAAGAAACAAAGATTCGTCCGCAATGGACTCCTCTGCCACAGTCTCTGTGTCAGCACTCGGGAAATCACACATCAATTCCGCAAAAACTAAGGATTTCTTAGACTTGGACTTCTCGAACTCCAAGTCGAACTCTTGCAGGATAACAATCCATTTAGAGTACTTGCCCCCTAGCAGTTGTTTTGTCAAAATATAAATCATAGGGTTGCAATCCGAAATAACTGTAGTTTTGCGGAGAAGAATGTAGTGACGGAAACGCTGGACAGCTTGAACGGCTGCCAGGGCCAATTTCTCCACATGCGAATATTTTAGCTCAGTTGGATTCAAGGTCCTACTAAGATAATATATCACATGTTCCGCTCCGAATTCATCTTCTTGAACTAACACCATTCCAATGGTGGAATGCGAAGCTGCGAGGTATAAGAAGTAGTCTTGGTTGTAGTTGGGAGGATGCAATAACGGTGCATGGGTCAACGCGTGTTTAAGTGCATCAAAAGATTGTTGGGCAATCTCGTCCCAAAAGAATTGTGCATTCTGTTTCAACAACCGTGTAAAACCTTTAGTGACCTCGGCGTAGTTTGGGATGAATCGGCGTAAAAAGTTCGCTTTCCCTTGCAAACTTTGGAGTTGGCGCAAACTCGAAGGAGGAGGCAATTTGATGATAGCCTCGACTTTCGAGGGATCGACGCGAATGCCGGCTTTTGAAACAACAAATCCCAGCAATCGACCTGTTTCTATACAGAAAACACACTTGTGGGGATTCAACCGAATTCGATAATGCCTACACCTCATAAAGATTGCTCGTAGGTGGACAAGGTGATCAGCTCGATGTAAAGAATGAGCAGGCAAATCATCGAGATAGGGTTGCACAATGTGCTTGATATCATGAAATGCATAAGACATCGCCCGTTAGAAAGTGGCCCCGGCATTCTTAAGCCCAAAAGGTAACTTGCAATAAGCAAATGTCCCCCATGGACAAATGAATGCCGTTTTTGGTTGGTCGGCAGGTAGAATATTGATTTGATTATAGCCCGAAAAACCATCCATGAAGGACAACATTTCACTTCCAGCACAATCATCAATAATTTGATCGATATAAGGCGTAGGATAGTTGTCTTTTGGACAAGCTCGATTTATATCCCTATAGTCGATACAGATTCTTATTGTTCCTTGTTTCTTGTTGACCGGAACAATATTCGATACCCAATCCGTTAACGGGATCGGATAAATGAAACCTGCTTTCAACAGCTTTTCGACTTCTGCTTTAATCGCAGCCGCTTTTCGAGGGTGAATTTGACGCAACCGTTGCCGGACGGGTTTAGCATCCGGGTAGGTCTTTATTTCATGAATAACAATGGCAGGATCAATTCCCGGCATTTCCTCGTAAGACCAGGCAAACACGTCGCGGAATTCTTGGAATAGGGCCTTGTAAGTTTGGATTTCTTCTTCAGTACATGCGGCACCTATATGAATGTTTTCCTCGATTCCGGGCTTCACTGAAATATCAATGGGAATAGTACGAGAAATATTCCCTAAATTCAACTCTGAATCAGAATGTTTCGTTGGATCCTGAGCGTCTTTGACATATTCAGCGGTAAAGATAGATGAAAAATCATTTTCAAATGCATCATCCTTAGGTAAAAACGAAGATCTGTGATGGAGATCTTCCCATGGTAGATCGTCTACACTTAGGATTTCGCGAAGTTGTTCGTCAGATGACACGACTTCGGGAAACGTTATCCGTTCTAAGGGTGAGGTAAAAAGTGACTCTTCACTGACCACATTCATTTGGTCGACTTCGGTTGAATGAAAGTCAGTAAAAGACATGAGAGCTTCATAAGCAATTTCATATGGACTCAAAGGCATAACATCACCGAGTGAGTCTATCTCAGAGTCAGATGGGACGAACCAAGGATCATCATAAATAATGTTTTCTGATGTAATCATATGAATGGTTGCAAACGAAGGATCTGCGCTGAGTGGAGGGAGAGGAAAAGTTCCCAGTAAACCGGAATCCTTAACTAAACCTACACCAACATCCCTATAAGGGATTGTCGTTTTACCAACATGCTGGATACTCTCTGAAGAGGCTGGGTCGGATGAAAAGTATGTCAGCTGATCAATAGTCACGATCTTACCGTTATGTGGAAACTTAATTACTCTGAAGACCGATGAAACGACAGCTGTCATAGCATATGACCAACTTCGACCCAAAAGAAGGTTGTAGTCTAGAGGGGCATCAACCACTTCCACATCCAGACTAACGGTTTTACCTTCAACCCCTATAGGAAATTCTTGTAGAATACAACACGGACGGAACCCACGGCCATCAAAGGCCTTAAGGATGGTGGGGGATTGGTTCAACGAAGGAGAACCAAGCGATCTCCAACATTGAATCGACATAATACACGTAGAAGCTCCCTCATCAATCACAATCCGATGAATAGGCCTGTTTTTGACTATCACTGGAATTTGGAAAGCCATTTGATGGGGGAGACGTGGTGTACTATTTTCTAGATCAAAGATCATTAGGTTCGGGTCCTGAACATCGACAGCTCCGATAGCCGACAAAAGCAATTTCCGTTGTGCTGGGCATGATTGCAGCACTTCGAGTGCCGACATTGCTGAAGGTGAAACAGCTAAGTCCTCAACAATGTTGTAATTCTGGGCTGCTCTCGCATGTGGATTGAAAGCAGACCTTCGAAGTACACCCTTGGCGGGCGGCTTAATCACTAAGTCTGGGTTAGGTTTTTCGATCTGTAGTGGATCGGAACCAGGAGCTGAGGTTGATGGGTTAGAGTGAGAAGATTCTGCTTCCTTGCCATCAACAGGAGCCTTACTACCATAATCTTGCGATCGAGTCGCAATCCTCACATGAGACATCATCAAAATGGGTTCTTCACTGGCATTCGAAGAAGAACCTATCATCTTATTCTCCTGCTCTGGAAATGGATTCTTTAACACAGCAGGAGTGGGAGAACCTTTGACTATTTTTACAACCTCGGCCCGATGAGGGCAATCTCTCGTAAAATGATCCTCTTCACAAATAAGACAAGGATATCGAGGTTTGCGTTTGTCGTCATTGGTTTCCGACTTTTCAGTTTTCTCCTTTGGAGCCTTGTCTGCTTTAGCCTTCTTCTTTCCTTTCTTCTTTCCACCGTTTTTTGGTTTGGCCGTAGATGACTCTACAGCGTGAATGTCGGCGGTGAGTTCAGGAGAAGACTCTCCTGTCGGAGAATCAGGCAAAGTGATAATTGGAGTAGTTGAAGCCTTGGAAGACTTCTTCTTGCTCTTCGTAGTCACGATACCAATCATACCATCAGCGGCATGAGATCCCGAAGGAGCAGCAGCGATTTGATTCGACTTTGGAAGATCCGGAATTTTCTCGTGTAACGTACCCGACTGAGTGTAAACTAAGTCAAGGTATTGTGCCTGAGCAATGACTTGCTCCTCAGTAACTACTCCGGCCTTAGCGACATCTTCAGTAATCTTCGGTAATAATGATTTGACAAACCATTCAGCTAAGATTTGGTCCGGGATAAAAGCTTTCACTAATCGCCTTCGACGTCTCCACTCATGAATGTGATCAGAAATATACGTGGACGTCGATTGTTTTAGTGAAGTTAATATCTCTGTGCCGTTATCGTATCTGACCGGCAACTGAAAGTGAGTTAAGAACGAGGTAGCTAACTGGCTAAATTTGTAAAAAGAGGCCCGTTGTAACTCAATGTACCACTTGGCCGCGAGACCAATGAGTGTATGCTGGAAAAGACGTAAGCGGATGGAATCATCTGAGATAGAATTCGAAGCACACCAGAGGTGGTAAGTCATCACATGATTGGACGGATCCTCTCCAGACTTACCTTCGAACTTGGGTATATCACTGGGCAACTTATTTGGCATTGGCGGCCAGAACTGAAGATATTGAATTGGATCGTTCGTTAGGCGCGTCAAGTCGGGTAAATCCAAAGTTGCAATAAACGGTAACTGCCGGTTAGGATCTCTAAAACTCTGGGTCACAATACCAGCCCCAGGAGGAGGATATCTAGGATAACTAGGAACAGGAGTCGCATTTGGGATATTATATCCTCCTGGAAAACCAGGATTAACCGGACCGTACTGGGGTTGTTGAGGTTGTTGATAAGTGTACCCAGGATACGGTTGATACTGGTAAACCGGTTGTTGGACAGCTTGCCCAGGTTGGTACTGTCCCTGGTACGGAGGTTGAACAAATTGAGGTTGAGTAGTCACAACCGTACTTATACCAGGCTGACCTACAGGCATCTGGACCGTGGTTTGAATCGTAGATCCAGACAACGGTAAAGATATCTGAGGTGTGGTAACAGGGATAGTAGAAACTGGAGCCGTCGATACTCCAGAAGTAAGTATGGTAGATGTAGCGATAGTTGCAGCAGCCGTTTGAGATGGAGTACTAGGTGCAATTGACGGCTGAGTAACTACCGAAGCTACAGAAGTTTGAACATTTGGCTGGACAGGTTGCGGTTGCTGGGTTGGACCAGAAACTACCGGTTGTCCAGCTTGAGGAACCATCTGTACACTTGGCTACAACACCTGTTGACCCTGTGAGGGATCCCACACTAACATTCCAGGGTACTGACCCGTAACAGGTTGAGGGTACTGAGATCCATAACCAGATTGAGGGTAGGATTGATAATTGTAAGGTGCAGTTCCCATACTTGGAACATATGACTGACCTTGAGGCGGTTGATAACCTTGACTTGAGTATTGACCTTGAGGTAAATACTGATACTGGGGTTGACCTTGACCTTGAGGTTGGTACCCTTGAGGTTGATAACTTTGGGGTTGATACCCTTGAGGTTGCCATCCTTGAGGTTGCCATCCTTGAGGTTGATATTGATACTGAGGTTGACCTTGGGGTACATATTGAGGCTGAGGTTGACCTTGAGGCAAGTATTGCACCATAGGTACATACTGACTTTGAGGTTGCCCCCCAGACACGATTTGTGTACCTTGAGGTTGCCCCCCAGGCGTTAACTGCGGTTGCCCCCCAGGCGGTAATTGGCCACCTTGAGGTTGGGAAACGGGAACTGAACCTGACATCATGTAAATGTCTCCTACACCCAATGGTATATTACCACTGTTTCCAGCAAATAACCCATGATCAATGGGTTGAGGAGATGCCCCCGCAAAGGTACCAGAAAGTGACTGATACCCAGTGGGAACAGAAGGACCGCCGTGTAAAAAAGATTCAGGACTTTGTGTAAACACGGACGACTGACCAGACATATTTACAGGAGTATGAATACCTCCAGGTGGAAAAGGAGTACGAGGTGTGGAAAAACCGACTGAGTTGTCTAAAAAATTGGTTAACGCAAGGTACCAAGAAGTACTTCTAGGAGGACTGTAAAAGATGGATTCACGCTCCCTTAGATCAATAGTAAGTTGACCTTCAAGGTGAGAGACACCTATATCTTCTTCTGGAGCAAGTTCTTCTATAGCAATCAAACCAGAAGGTAGATTTTCGGTGATAATTCTTTCTATTCTCGGTGAATCAGGGACACTAGAAGTTGGAGTAACAGGTTCGGAAATTTCAGGTTCTTCGCCTGTTTCACTGGCAGATGAAAAACTACCAGCAAGCTCGGAAACTGTAACAGTTTCGGGATTGTAACCTGTTTCTAAACTTTGGTAATCTGGATGGACTACCAAGGAAGATTCTCCTTCAGGTGAACCTACTCTACTGTCACTAGGAGGAGTTACAAGGACCTTTAACCCTTCTAAATTACCCGGGTCGTCTCGAGGAGGGGATCCCCTAAGTCTACGGGATCTTCTCAACAATTCGGCCACAGAAACAACTTCAGGAGACTGGCCCCGAAGTCTACGGGACTGTCTCGGTAATTCCGCCACAATTAAAGATTTTTAACTACAACACACGAAAACAAAGTAAAAATTTCAAATCAAACCACCTAAAGTCTTCTAAAGAAGCAAACAAATTTGAAGCACACGCCTAAATAATCTAGAGCGTCAAACCACACACAAACAGTAGTCTTCCGGACCAAAAGCGCTAGTTGGTGATTAGGCCCAACCTCGCAGGATTCAGTACAGAAATGGCGGGTGGAACAGTTACCCCGGCAACCTGCTTAATGAATAGACCGGCACAAGTTCCTCCACTTTAACCGTCTCGAAGTGAAGTGAACCCCCCGGAAAATCCAAGTGAGTATAACCGACGTCTGCTCCAGGTACAGTGGGACCTTCCCTCCACCGTCACCTCGGTAGAACCCTAAAGATTATGGTCACTAAAGTTACCAATCACAACAATTACACCTGGGGGAACAGTCTAAACTCCGACAGCACGCAAGGGCAGAGTAACAAGCTCAATCCCCTTACCGGCTCCTTGACAATAATCCAAGGTTTACCGATAAGTGACCCCTGGCTCCTCGACAATGGTTAATCTGAGGTTTACCGTTTGTAATACGTACTGTCTGGCGTCGTTCCCAACGAGGGAGGAATGATCCCCTCACTGGTTCGGACACGAGCTCGTGCTTCTCCTTTAAGAGGAGATTTCCCAGAGTATAACTGAAACAATTGGATTTAATCTACTCAAGATAAACTATCTGTTTGGTTTTGTAGTCTTGGAGAGTTAAGTACTCACCTACTCCAAGACCCTAGCCTAAGCTATGTTGGTGTTTCAGAGCCCTAGAAAAATAAAAATTACTAGATTGATTTTAATTTAAGCGTTACTTTTAAGGTTGTTTCTTAAGTCAAAAGGTGATGGAAGTGAAACCAGTGGTGTGTTGACTCGACTCGAAACCACTACAAAATGCACCTAGGATGATTTACCCACTACTTTACTTTTTCGATGAATTGCTTAACTAAAAAGTTGAGAGAATGCAATCTTTATAAAAGCAACTTCTTAATTGAAGACAATCAAAGAAACAATTCGTTTGTCTTTTCCAAGCATAAAAAACATGACCGCTCTTTACATGCACGAAAAAACTCTTTTTCTCTTTCAAAAACAAAAAGCTACTTGAAACAAGACTTTTAAAGAAGATGTTTTTGTATTTTTCTTTTAATAAAGCAAATAAATCTAGTATAACCAAAAATCAATCTTAACAACTATTAAAATCTATGAAAATGCACTCATAAGCAAACTAAAAGGTAAATTTACTCTAAGCAATCTTAACGAGGCCAAAACCAACAATGATTATTCGAAGGTGTTTTACTTGATCACAATCAAATCAAGGACTAGCTTATTGCAGAACCAAAAACTAGTCAAAACAAAACTCCAATCTTTTTGTTCTTTTGTAAAATGGAAATCAACAATTTATAAACAAGTAATTCGAAATTTGACCCAAAAAAACTTAAATGGCAAGCTGCTCACACAAGGAGACTTTTCGACAGGCCCGACTTCTAAGAAGGCTGACTAACCAGAGAGATCTAAGGCTAGACAACTTTCTACCGTCAAAGTCACTACAGGACCTATTGAAAAATCAAACCCTAGGCCTAAAATTCGTTGAAATCCACTAAAACACTCAAAGCTCACAAAACAAGTTCAGGTGAAAATTCTTGACAGGGTACTAAAGGATCTGGGTAGAAAACACTAAGAAAAATCAAAATCTAAAAGCAATTAAAGCAAAAAATGGAATTTTCCTAAATTTTACAGGAAGACGCAGGCAACCCGTTATAACAGGTGCGGGCCCGCTCTGTGCAAACGGTAACAGCGCGTCCAAAGACGCACTGTGCAGTACTCAGAGGGTGCGTCCTTCTGGAAAAGTTGAGAAAAACCAAATCTAACTAAATCTAAAGCTAAGCCACCCAAATACTAATTCTCACAGTCAAAAACCAGAAAATAAAAGTGATTTTCACAGAGCAAAGTTCACACAAAAGAAAAGACTCTCTCATTAATGGATTCCCCAGCGGAGTCGCCAATTTGTCGTGGCGGAAAAAGTCGTTTGTGCGGACACAACTGACCTCCCTAGGAGTCTAAACTCTCTAGCGACAAACAAGACAAAATGGAGTGATCTTTCTCTAAATATACCTTTTAAAACATGAAAACTACAAGTGTTTAGGCTTACCTTATTCCAAAACGCGGTTGTTGTAGTCCGTCCTTGCCGATCCAGATGAGCTCCTCCTTCAAGTCAATTCCTGCAACCACAAACAATCAAACAATTACCAAGCACTTGCATTTCATATAATAAAACATATATTCAACATGCAGACCAAGGAACACATGAAATAACTCATTAACACAAGCTATTGAGAAAAATAAACCAGTTTGTATTAATAACGAAACAAAGAAACTCTTACAACCTGGCCTTGGTGTTGTGCAAGTTCCTCCCAGGGTCCATCAAGGGTTTTCCTCTACTTTGACAAAGCTCACCCACTTCCAAGTAGAATCAAGCAAAGACAATCTCTCCTCACAAGGTTCTAAATGGGAGTCCTAATTCCTGCAGCATTTACCCAAAGAAAATGTATAGCTCCAACCTCTCCTCCCTCTGGCTCAATGTCTTTATTTATAGTGCTGTAAAGAGGTTATTCAGGTCCACCATCAATGGGATAATCCCCCTCTTTGGGTGGGATAGCTCCCTTATTGATGGGATAAGTTCCTCCTTAATAGAGATACATGAACCAACTGGAGGCGCATCCAATTCATCAAACCGACCTCTAGAAAGTTCTAGAAGTAACCACAAGTAACTTTTTTAAGATGAAACTCACGCATTTTGCCTTTTACAGAAGGACGCACCTGTCCCTTAACATACAGAGCGTCCAAGGACGCACCTTTTGTGAACATTGTGAGCGTCCCCGCAAGTAAGGCTAGAGAGAACCTGCGACCCCAGAGATAAACATATTTTTGACAAGACTTTCTCTCTTCTTTGAGTTTGAGATGGATAGCAGAGGCATAAGACTTGCCTAAGAGGGTAGCATGACTGTTGATTTGAGCCATACTAACTGTAAGTGGTCATGGTGACATTTTTTAGTGTAACACTCCCATTGCAGGACATTCGGGTTTTCAGAAGACGTATGCTCGCACCAGAAGATCATTTTTTTGGGCCGGCATGAAACAGGACATCCTTACTTTCATAGCAGAATGTGACGTCTGTCAACGCCACAAAGGGGAAACCGTCAACACACCAGGCACATTACAACCATTGCCCATTCCGGCGTCAATTTGGACAGAGGTCTCCATGGATTTCATTACAGGTCTTCCAAAGTCTGGGAACAAGTCAGTCATCATGGTGGTTGTGGACCAACTGTCGAAGTATGCTCATTTCTGCGCCCTACCCCACCCATTTACACCAACCTTGGTTGCTCAAACTTTCATGGATCAGATCTTCAAATTGCATGGCATGCCCACTTCTATTGTGTCCGACCGTGACCCAATCTTCACCAGTAATTTTTGGCAGGAGCTCTTCAGAATACAAGGCACTCAACTCAAACTCAGTACTTCATATCATCCGCAAACAGATGGTCAAACCGAAGCCGTCAACAAATGTCTAGAAACCTACCTTAGGTGTTTCACTTCAGAAAAGCAACACCCTTGGGTACAGTGGTTACCTCTGGCGGAGTGGTGGTATAACAACAACTATCATGCCACCACCAAAATGACTCCCTATGAAGCAGTTTATGGACAACTTCCGCCTTCCCCTACTTCTTATCTCACGGGGTGCTCCAAAGTACAAGCCGTGGATCAACTCCTACAACACCGCGCAACCATGCTTGCCCATCTGCGCGAGAATCTTCATCAAGCTCAGAACCATATGAAGCAATAGGCTGACCAACATCGCTCAGAGCGCCAATTTCAAGAAGGGGATCAGGTCTTTTTGAGGCTGCAACCATATAAGCAAACATCACTCAAAGACAAGGGTTGTCAAAAGCTCTCCCCAAAATTCTACGGACCATACCAAGTACTTCAGCGCATTAGAGAAGTGGCTTACAAGTTGGCTTTGCTACCTACCGCAAAAATCCACCCAGTTTTCCATGTATCGTGCCTCAAGAAAGTGATTGGGAACAATTGCCGAGTTCAAACCAGTCTACCTGAATTGGACGAAGAAGGGTCAATCTGGCTTCAACCTGAACAGGTTCTAGACACACGAGACAAGCACCTGCGCGGCCGCATGATTAAGGAGGTCCTCGTCAAATGGAAAGACACCTCTCCGGAAGATGCAACTTGGGAACCAGCCACTATTCTTCAGCAGTTTCCGCAGCTTCAGCCTTGAGGACAAGGCTAGTCTTAAGGGGGAGGGCATGTTAGGGTCCCACCCTAACCCCCTTATTTATGTCTTGGGATCACGTCATAGTCAAGAGTCAATAAAGCCCATATTAATATTTGTAAGTGGTTAACCCGCAATTAATGACGGGACCACAATTAGTTGCAAATGGGCGGAAGTATTAGATAGATGGTAAATGGGCAGTAGTATTAGATAGATGGTATTAATAAAACCCACGATATTGGCCCGTGGTATTGCATGTATGAGTCATATATAAAGGATAGAGACTCCCTGCGAGGAGCATCGTGTCTTGTTTTGTAATCGAGTTCTGCTCTATTGGAGGTTGCCCCCTCGAAGAGGCCTGTGAACATTTCTCTCTGAATAATAAAATAATTTCTATTCTGTGCTCTGGGTATATTTTCTTCACATATTCTGTGTTCTCGGTATCTTTTCTTCGCAAATTCTATGTTTGGGTATTACTTTGCAGGTTAAGAGCATAACACACAGGAACCATTGGATTAGTCAGATAAATGGACAAGATTGTGTGAGATGAATGACAAAGATCTTATCGTGCAAAATAATGTCAGGAACTGAAGGGATCAGATTAAGCCATGTGTTAGTTGAATAGTGGCACTCTCTTCATAGGCGGTAAGTAGTTTCTCGCGTGCCCTCAATGAGGAAAAGAATATTTCTATGAGTTCATGCGATTAACCTTATGGGTTGACATGTAGCACCTGGAGGAATGAGAAAACCACTTTTTTCGTGTGCTCTCAGTATAATATCAATTGTGCATGTAATAAGCATGAGATTACGTGATCACCGTTGGATTGAGGTAGGAGGAATAAATGGTGGAGATTTAATGTGCTAAGGAGTCAATCTGAAGAAGTTAGCAGATGAGGCGATGACTGCCAGATCGAGGAGACAGATCAACAGTGCAGATTGAACGCGATAAAGGAAGCATCAGTATACGTGAAAAGGTCTGTGGAATAGCAGAAAGGTAAGGTTTAAGTTGGTTTATGGAATATTTCTATTATAGGAGAGTTATAATAAAAATGAGCAGAGTAATGTATTATGGGTTAAGATGAGTTTAACCAAAGTCTAAAGACCGTGGTATGGTTAATATGCATGGGTGATTACCGAAGGGTTAAGTTATAAGGATTAAGACTTAATCAGAGGTCTATTAAAGTTTAAGACTTTGGATAGTTAATTAAACATTTTCGCATAGAGTTTAATTAAGAACATGAAACCTTGGTTATAGAGGGTTTTCAACATGGATCACGTGATTAATTCCTGGGACACATAGTGTGACATGCAATCTTATTTTCATACTGTGGGTATATACGGCTTAGGATGCATCATTATGGTGTTTGCAGCTTAGGTTGGAACCACAACAGCTTCAACCCTTTGAGTTAACTCAGTGTTGGATTAAGGAAATGCTCATTCTGATTATCATATTAAAAAATTACATAACAGTGTTTTGCCGCAATCCTTCAACTTGAAAATGCTTAGTGCTCTTAGATAAAGAATATGAATCCTAATGAGGCTCTAGGGCTCCTTATTTATACAAATGAAGTCTCCAACAACTTCCTTAAATCTAGGGAGGCTTGGATCCCAAACTCAAGATGATCTGCTTCTTAATTATCACTCGCTCGGCTACCAATGATCTCCATGCCTCGACTACTTGCAACTTCGAGCTAGTGTGATTTGATTGAGGGATATTGGAATGAGTGAGGATTTAATGAGGAAGATTCATCTCCTATAATCTCTCCTTCTTATCTCATTTGAGTTCCACACCTTAACTAGCCAAAATTGCCATGTTTTTCTCCCAAAAACCTGCAATCAATGCACATTAGACCACTAGACATAACATCTTACTTTTACTCATCTCATTAAGAAAAATATAATTTAAACATGTAAGGAATTATTAGAAGAGTTGATTTTAGTAAGCTTGTAGGTGTATTAAGGTTCATATAGTTACCTAGTGATGAGGCTCATCAACTAGTTAAATGCAGCCTGAGGAGTAGACTAGTTCCCTGATTTCACATTAATTTAGGATGACAAGATAAGTTGAAAATCAATTGGAGAATGACTTTAAAAATTAGCTAAAATTTACTAAAGGCAGAGGTAGATGAAGGTGAAGTAATATAGGAAGATGATTCAAAATAGTTGATGAAAGAGAACAAACATAATTTTGAATTTGAGGAGAAATATTGGTAGTACCGTTTTAATTTAAGGGAAAGTAACAAAAAAACCCAATAATGAGGAAATTGGAGGTATGATAATTCTAAGGTACAATGTTATTATTGCAAGAAGTATTGCCATTTTTCTAACAAGTGTTGGAAGAACAAGGAAGATGCAAAAAAACATTCTACACACAATGCAAAAGAATCTAGAGGTAATCATTAACCCATGTATTTGATCTGTAATGTGACTCGAGAAAGTTCAAATGATGCTTGGTTTTTAGATAGTGGTTTAGAAATGATGTTGCGAAAAGGTCCCATGGAATCAATTTTGTAAAAGTTTTGTTTCTATTGTAAAGTCTCCACATTTTGAGGAGCGGAGCGCACAAGTTGATAAGAGTCAAAGGGGCTTTAGGAAGGTCAAAGCCCCTTAGTTTGTTAGGAGATAAGTTGGTTTGTGAACCACCCATCATTCATGGACCATGGTATTGTAATCAAAGAAGATATAAAAGGAGTGATAGAAGGCCATAGAAAAGGCATTCCAGACAGCGAAGAACATATATAGGCAATTTTTGGTTCTGTATTGACTATGTTGTACTTGGGCGAAGGGGAAGGCTCTTGCAGTTGTGTGCACATAGAACTTGGTAAGTCTGTAGCTGGATGTGCAGGTCCTTGTAACTCTATGCATAGGGTAGAAAGTGTCTGTAATTGAAGATCTGAGCATAATAAAGGTTATTTTAGAGAATTATATGTGTATCTATGTATTATTATTTACTTCTAAATTTACTATATATTCTCTTTGTTTACTTCATTTATCATGAAAAGTACTTAATGGATGTGTGAAAGTGGTAGATATGGTTAATTGCATGATGTTATGAATGTTTAGAACAAGTAGCGAAGAGTTTGGATATGTTATCTGTTGGTTACTATAATTTCCAGGTTTCAAGGGTTAGGGTTCGCGAAGGTCAGAATAAAGCCCTAGGAGTAAAAAAAACACATCACATAGTCCTTTGTATGCAAAAACTGGCTTTTGGCATCCCCAAATACTGCCTCTGGTGATACTGCATCCTGCATTACACTAGTTGTTGCCAAAAGGGTCGGTAGTGTAAGGTTTTGTTGGTTAGCATAGCTAACTCTGAACTTGGGTCCAAGCTCCCTTAAGCCAACAAATGGTTCTATTGCTGGGACCAAGATCTATCTCAGGATCATGTGATGAGTCATAAATGGATATCGACTAAGAAAGAGATGAGGAAGTGGATAGATCGGAAGATACACGAGTTTGTAGCCCAGGAAAATAGGAGCCTGTGCCTGTCAAATGAAGAGTGATTGAATAGATACATATATACAGAAGAACACAAAATTTTCTTCTACTCTTTTCCGTCTGAGTTATACGAATGGTTATCTAGTTATATGGATGGTTATCTAAATTAGTGGAAGATCAAGGTATGTGGAATTTGCATAACCATATTATGTGGACTCCAGAACTAGTGAGGCATCTCGAAGGTTCAGAAAACAAGATCGCGAGGGTTGATGATAATTGGATCGATAGGATTTTGGGCAGATTCATTATTGAGTTCCCGATTGACACATCTATTAGTTATAGCAAAGATGAATGCTAGTTTTTCAAAGGACCAAGATGTAAGTATATGAAGTCCCTGAAAACTTGGATTAAAATGCTATTGTGTGAAGAATGGATTATGCCATTGAATTGATGTTTAGTCGATATTTGACGGGAGATATGCCAAGTGGAAAGACATTCAGAAGAAATTTAGATTCAGGTGCTGAATACAGTCCTTTATTGGGGGTTTCTAATAGTGACGAAGAAAGTAGTAGTCTGAATACACCTCAAGGCACATCGCAAATGGTAAATGAAGTTATCATGGGAAGCACGCCCATCAACTCCACCTCCTCCTTCACCTCCACCTCACACACCTCCACCTAAAGGCCATGGTCATGACAAGGATCATTGGCCAGTGTATCAAAATTATCTAGTTGGGGGAGGTCTTGTCCCCACGAAGCCAAAAAATATCATTGGGATGAGTACAGGTGCGGTACCATGGTGCGATATCTACTAGATCACGAGAAAACATACAACAAACAATTGTCATTTGTTATAGAAGTTTGTGCAAACTCACCAACAACAGTTTTGCAATTTATGTATGTTTGTATGTAATGATGAGTGTAATTGCCAAAGTTATGAATTAATTATGGACAAAACACCAACATATAGAGTATGGGAGGAGCCACGTCTTTATCAGGATAAAAGCGCAACTGCAGCACATGGAGGCTTCCATGGATGAGGAAGAGGACGAGGGGGAGGAGTTGGAAGAGGTCGAGGACAAATCATTTGCTATAGTTGTGGAGAACCGGATCACTTTGCACGAGATTTCTAGAACCTAACACACCCCTCTTATCAATATTCTCGATAGTTTGATCATGTCATAGAAGATTGTTCTATGCTCATCATGAAGATGCAAGAAAAGAAGACCTAGACTCAGTAGCCTACTCAGAAAATCCAAATGATGAGATCAGAACCATGCAAAGATGGACCTAGTGTTAATATTGTTACGCAGAGTGGTAGAGCTACCAGGAAGGATAAAGAGAAACAACAAGAGGAAAATGTATCAGTACGAAAGGCTATTGACAAGGAGGCTAGATTTGATGTGAATAAAGTGAAGGAAAATTTTATGGAGGAGAAGAGGTGCTTTGTGGACACAAGAGCTTCTACATAAAGGGCTCATAATACATGCATGGAGAAGCCTATAGAGATCAATATTGTGTAAGAAATAGATCCATCATTGTTAAAAAATTTCTTATAGACCTGCATGAAGCTCCTAAGGGACCAAAATGCAGTAGAGGGACTGCAAGATTTGATATATAACTATACTAGAAACAATAAGCCACTGCCAGAACAACGTGAAGTGCATAAGGTGGAAATGTTAGAAAATTACATATTACAGAGAAAATGAACATATAAAATATATTGCATAAATATAAACACAGAAAACACATAAAACAAGAGAGACATAGATATATGTGGTTCACCCAATTTAGGCTACGTCCATGGAGATATAGCTAGTCCTTCCTTTTATATTATCCAACAAAATGAAGAGATACAATCTACAACAAATCCATTGTAATTCCCTCTTTGCTCTCACACAATATCCTCTCTCTTCCTCACTCAGAATGCACATCTACAAAGCTGCAATACAATTCCCTCATAAATAGTCAGGGGTTTCCTTCTAGGGTAAAAAATCATAAATTAAACATACCTTCTACCATTAGGTTTTTTCCTAATGAACGACCTAGATTAACTACGAAATTACAAAATTTTACAAAGCAAATTTACATTTATTTTTAGCTTTGGGGGTGCTGCCCCTGATCCCCCACTAGGTGGGGCTCTAATGAATCATTGTCACCCCCCTCGAACCCCGTGGCGACACTCATAAATGGGGAGAATGGCGTCCAATGCAGAAATACCTCTGAATAAAGAAGATAATCAGGCTCCACACCCAACAGGAAAAAGGTAAGAAAAGGAATAGTTGGGAGATGAGATTGACTGCCTTGATTGGAGATTTTGAAATGGGCTAAGTGATCCTTTATTTGGGATCTAATGCAAATGTTTTTCTGAAACAAACCTGGCAAAGAATGGGAAAACCAACACTATAGTGGTCCCTAATATAGCTGAGAATGGCAAATCGACAAAAGATTATTCCTATGGGGCGCCTACATAGACTGACTGTGGATATTGAAGGGGTGTGTGCCATAGCCTATTTGGAAGTGATTTAAATAGTGGATGACAATAACCCATACCCTGCACTACTTGGAATTGATTCAACATTTGATAGGAACGTGGTCATCAACTTGAAGAAGCCCAACATGAAATTTGAAAAAAAAGGAAGTAAGGGCTATTGTTCCATTGGAACCAGTTGAGGGTGTGCGATACACAAAACTAGTCCAAGATTATAATGAGGAGGATGATATTGAGAAAATATATACGCTTACTATGTGGGATGAGGATTGGATCAATCCTATGATAGATGGGTGAATTAATTGGAAAAATGACAGCTCCTGCTACTCAGATTCAGATGAGTATCTCGAGAATTGGCAGAACAGATCACATGAGGTATTTTGATTATTGATCTAGATTATCCATAGTTTTTAGTTCATTCTGCTAACGTTTCGAACCCGAAAGGGGGTCCATCATCAGGACAAATCAGATAGAATAGAATAAGAATGAGAGATTATTGAGAGAGAAGAGAATTGCGACTTGGATGTAAATAAACAAGAACCCTAATTTTATATATAAAAGTCGACATATGATTTCTGATTATTATTTTATTTATTATTTTCCTTTATAATTTTATAAATTTTTAATTTTTAATTTATTTTTAATTTATTTTTAATTTTTAATTTTATAAACATTTATTATTAGTCCAGGTTGTAACTGTTATAATCAGAACAAAAATTAAAATTTTTACCATAATTAAATTATATTAATTAAAATCATTAAATTATATTAATATAATTAATTTATTTTATATAAATTATAATTAGTTTATATAATATAAATTAATTTATATAATTAATGTAATTAATATAATTTATATAATTAATATAATTTAATATAAATTAACTAATATAATCTATATAATTTATATAATTTATATAATTAATATAATATAATATAATTTAATTAATATAATTTATATCATTTTATATCATTTTATATAACTGATATAATTAATTTATATAATTAATATAAATTAATTTATATTAATTTATATTAATATAATCTAATTAATATAATTATATAAATTTTGCTTTAATTGGTTTAATTAAACCTCCGAAATGCAAGACCCCTTATTTCTGATCCTAAGCTTCCAAGGGTCCGGGGGGGTTTATTTGTTTTATCAGAGGAAGCCAATTTCCACTGATTTCACTCACATGAGGTATCATTGCTACGATGCAACATGCTTACTAAGTCAGTCCGATGTATATCCACTAAGGTATGCAACTTACCATATTATGATGGTTTAGGAGATGTCAATTTATTTCTAGATAAATTTGAAGGAGATGTACTGGAGGAACATCCGTTCTAGGCATTAGACATCATGCTGAGAGCTACGCCTTCCAGATGGTGGAGTATACATAGGAACAACTTTGCAGACTAGAAGAAATATCGAAGGATGATGAAGTTGTGGTTTGGATATGCCAACACCGAATTGTAGAGAAATATACAGGAAAATATGATCTTCATGAGCATCTGGCTCGCTGGACGAAGGCACGGGGAGAAGAACCACAACCATAATGGGTTCACATATTCTGCCACACTTTGGATACTATTCCAATGAACTGGTTTGTTGAAACAGAGTTGCGACATGGAACCAGAGAGTGGGATTTTCTAAAGGAAAGTTTTTTTTGAACTTTCAATTTTGAGGATGGATTTGAGTGTATTGACGAAGCATTATAGGAGATCAAAGCTGCAATATTCATAATCCCCGAAGAACCTATCACATGGGTACAACGAGAATAAAATACGTAACTATGCCACACTTTGTAATGCTATAATGTGAGCACAAAAGAAGGTTAGGAAGATCCTAGGAATATCAGTATTCCTGAGTCAAAGGGAGACTGTGAAGTCGCGGGGCATAAGGCAAAAGTCTGTGACATCTCAAAGCCCTTGAAAACTAAACAAGTGAATATTGGGTTCGAAGCATAGCCAAATTTCCCAAATATCAGTGATTACTGTGATGAGGATATAGTGAACAAAGTCACCAAGTTATTAAGGGAGTATCAGGACTTGTTTCCTAAAACATTCTCTGATCTAAAGGGAATAGTAGATGATTTGGGTGTCATGAAGATAACTGTGAAGCCATATGCGAAGCGAGTGAAGAAGCACCCATACCGGTTGAATCCTAAGTACAAGGGAAAAGTTTGTGAAGAATTGGATAAGATGCTTGCATCCAGGATTATTGAGCCTGTGAAGGAATCAGACTAGGTTAGTCCCATGGTGGTTCAGCAAAAGAAGACAATGGGCGAAATTAAGATCTGTGTAGATTTGAGAAAGTTGAATGATGCTTGTGTCCATGGTCCATTTTCTATGCCATTCATAGATGAAGTATTACAGAATATTGGAGGTTAGGAAGCATATTCGTTTATCGATGGGTTCTCAAGGTATCATGAGATCAATATCACACTGGAGGATCCAAGTAAGACCACCTTCGCTACAGAATGGGGTTTTTTTAAGTATATAATTATGCATCTTTCAAATAATTTATTCATAAGTTTCTGGAGGTTTACATTGATGATTGGAAAATGTTTGGGTTAGTAAAGAAGCATGTTGTCGGTCTTCGTCTCATGTTGGATACTTGTTGAAAGTATCACGTATCCCTTAATCTGAAGAAGTGTATATTTTGTGTGCCATATGGGATACTTTTCGGCCATGTTGTCTGTAAGAAGGGGTTGAGGGTAGACCTAACAAAAATTGTAGTAATTATTGATTTGGAGCCTCCAAGGAATGTGAAACAGCTGCACAAGACATTGGGCTATACATGATATTATAGGAAATTCATCAAATAATATGCACAAATCACTACGCCCATGGAGAGATTACTGAAGAAAGATGTAATGTTTTGTTGGGACGATGATTTCCAGAAGAGTTTTGATGTATTAAAGGAAAAAATGGTCACATCACCTATAGTAGTGTTCCTCGATTGGAAGAAGGAATTCCATGTACATGTAGATGAATCTTGCATAGCATTAGGAGTTGTGCTAACCCAACTAGACGTTAGTGATATTGACCATCCGATAGAGTTTGCAAGTAGGAAGTTATCTAAGGTAGAAAAGAATTATTCAACCATAGAGCGTGGAGGCTTGGAAATGGTGTGTGCGCTCCAAAAGTTTAGGCACTACCTGTTGGGTGCGAACTTCAAAATGTACACAGACCATTCTACTTTTAAATACCTGGACAACAAGCCTATGTTGGGCGGGGGCGGGGGAGTTTGTAGATTGCTTTTTCTCTTTCAAGAATATCACTTTGAAACCATTGTGAATCCAGAGCAATTAAATGTTGGACCGGATCACCTCTCAATGATTGAGAATCGTGATGATCCTACAAATATGGATGAAGGATTGCCGAATGCATAGATATTTTATGTGTGCGTCGCAGATAAACATTTTGTAGACATAATTAACATCTTGTCTACAGGTACAACTCCTCAGGGTATACAATGCAGCAAAAGAAAGAATTGGTGGTCAGGGCTGCATACTTTCTATCGTCGTAGCGACCTTATATAAAATGGGATTGCATGAAGTGTTGCATAGGTATGTTACAGATTATAAAAGACAAAGTATCATCACTGAATTACATGGAGGAGTTAGGGAGGAAATTATGTGGGAAGAGAAACTACACACAAGATCTTACGAGTAGGACTATGATAGCTGACTATGCATAAGGATTCTAAAGATTATTGCATGGCATGTGATGTCTATCAGAGAATGCGGAGGCCATCGTGAAGGGATGAATTGCCTCTGAACCCACAAGTTTCATTGCAAACCTTCGATAAGTGGGCAATAGACTTCGTCGAACCAATTCAACCACTAGGAAAGAAGAAAGGAGCAAGATATATCATTACAGCGACCGAATACTTGACCAGGTGGGCTAAGGCATAACCCGTAAATAATTGTAGTGTGGCCATAGTTGTGAAGTTCATTTTTGAATACATTTTGTCTCAGTTTAGTTGCCCTAAAATTTTGATGAGCAATAGGGATGCACACTTCTTGAATGAAACAATTATTTCCTTGCTGGAACAATTCCAGATGTATCATCAGAAAAGTATGTCGTATCATCCTCAAGTGAACGGAATAGTGGAAGTCTTTAATAAAATCCTAGAGAATTCTTTAATGAATATTTGTAATGCCAAATGGAATGATTGGGATGTGTGCATGCCATCTCTTCTATGGGCATATATAAGTACCTGTAAAAAATAGACTTGAAATAACACCATTTGGACTGGTTTATGAACAAGAAGTTGTGATGCTAATGGAGTACATTGTGCCAAGTTTACGAATTGTGGCAATTACATATATGGCCGATCAGGATACCATTGAAGAATGTCTCACACAAATAGTTGAGTTGGAGGAAGATCGCTTGTTGGCCATTGTAGAAGGATCATGAAAAGGAATGGCTTGATCACCATATTAAATAATGCACCTTTAAGAGTGGAGATTTGATATTTCTGTATGACCGTAAGTTAATGAAGTTTCCAAGAAAGCTTGAAATGCATTGGTTGGGGCCATATATTATCAAGGAGATTATGGATGGAGGTGTAGTTCAGATTGTGAAGCTGAAGAGGCAATTGCTTCCAGGAAAGGTTAATGGGAGTCGGTTAAAGTTGTATAGGGGTGATCTTGCCCCTGCATAATGACTCTATGGATATGGGATAGTCTTAGTAATCCAGGCAGTTGCAAGGGAATGTAGGACTGTAAACTACGCTTATAGAAGAATAGTTTGGCGAAGTGAATGGGTTGCACGATGAATCGAAGGAAGGTGCAAAGTAGAGATCTGATGAAGGAGTTGTGCTAGAGTGGTGGGTCCTACTCAGCCTAGCCAAAAGGTGACCATTGGAAGCATTGTAGATTATTATATGGTGATTTTACCATTAAAGGAGTGGGGAGGGGAGCATTTACAGAGCATATATTTGGAAATCTTCTGCCAAAAGTGCATTAATGACAAGAATCTGGAGGGAACAGATGGATTTGAATTCAAATTGGGCTATAAATACAACATCCTGCTCCACATTTGAACACTTTGTTTCTTGAGAAATTGCCTTTAGCTTTTGCACTTCAGTTCATGCTAAGAGAATTTTTGTATGTCTACACAGGATTGGAACATAATTCAAGAGAAGATTTAACAACCAGGATTTGGGAATTTAACTAATTGGCAGCGTGAAAGATTCCTGGAGAGAATGATTGACACCTGACTTGAGCTGACCCAACCTATGCCTACAACTTTACCTACTACAACACCTAGGTCACCGTGACCTAAACCATATGCCTCCATGATAGGAGGAAAGAAGAAGAAAAAGGACCAGAAAGCGCCAGTGCAAAAATCGGCGTGCAAAAATCCAACGGAGATCTAACAAAACGGGAATACGGATAAAACCAAGCAGTTGACGGAACCCCTTGACTTAGACGAAGAAAATCTCACCATGGGAATTGAAGAGATTGATGTCGATGAAGCTGATCTGGTAAGTCGGCTACCACCTTATGATGAGTGCCAGTATTGCAGCAAGGATGTTGCAACTCCTGGGCTACCATCTTTACTTACCAACCCGAGGTTCGTACAAACTTGGAGGTGACAGTGTTGTATGCATAAGTAAACGTGATGGTTCTTCTTGTTGGCACTATTCAGCTGGCAAGAGACCACTGGGGTTCCAAGCCAGACTTGTATAGAGTTAGAAGAAGCTTGATTATTTGATGGAAGAAAGGTAAATCTACTCTAAGAGAGTTACTCTACTGCAGTAATGTAGAAAGCCAACATGTAATGCTAAACCACACCATACCCTAGCTAACCATTTAAGAAAATATGCTAAGAAGAAATGCTAAATCAACAATAACCAAATGCTACCATCTATGTTGCAGAAGTAGGAAGCATCAAACAAGACTAATGTGCAATTAAAGAAACTAAACTGAATTTGTTTTCACTTTTTTGGTCTTTTTATGCAAAATCAAGTATGCAAACTAATTGTTGTTGTGGATGTGACAGGTGGATATAATGTGGTTAAGGATGGCTAGAAGTTTTATGAAGTGGTTGGATGGTGTGGAGGGGTCCTAGGAGGCCTTTTCTGACTTCCTAGAGGTTTTCCATCAATTCGGACTCAAAGCAGGCCGTTTCAGGAAAACCTACGGGATGTAGAGGAAACCTACAAGATGATCCTGTAGGAATTATAGGATACGACTGAGAGCTAATTGTGAGGTGTTGGGAGGCTTAGTAAAGGTGCATTATGGGTGGAATGGAGTGTTAGAAGGTCTAGGAGCACTCAGGAGTCAACATCCAAGATAAGATATGGCTAGATTCACTCAATGTGTTCAGGAGAATTTCAATGAAAAATGATGAAAAACTAGTGAGGGTGATGGTGAAAACAAGGGACGGCTAAGGTGGATGAAGTTGAAGGTGGCTACTGGCTATGAATTCTTGGTCTCCTCGTGAAGAACCTACTGTGCATAAAACATGTGTGTCTTCCCAAAATTTATGCAACACGATAGATTTTCATAAACTAGAAAAGCAGAACTAATGAATCAACTGCCTATATTATGCATGAAGAAAGTTGTTGAAGGAAATGAAAGCATGAGTGAGATCTACTACAGAAATGAAGATGGAAAAGATGAAAATGGAATATACCTTGAAACATTAACCAAATACTAAATTAAAGACAACAATCTCCAAAGCTCATAAAAGAACTAGAAATCTATGTTTTGGGGGTTACTTAAGGGTCCCTTACTCAAGTCATGGTCCTAGAGGGAGGAAGTGAGGCTGAGACACCTACTAACAACCTTGTGGTGATCCTTTTTCTCCTTGCTAACATTCTACTTGCAATAAGGCACAAATGGAAGCAAACTATCACACAACTAACCTAATCTACACTACTTGTAATGGAAATGCATCTAATAGGAAAATTAACAATTAAGCTATGAATCTACAGTAAACATACATGTACAATAAAGAGGAGCCTTGGATTCTAGGGTTGGGCCCTAAACCAATAGCTTCAGCCCTCCGATTTAACTCAGTGCTGGCTCAAAACAAAACTCACTCTTCTTACCAAACATCAAATTACATCAAAAGAACTCTCACAAGTCTTGCAGCTCAAAAATAGAGTAGATATTTACAATCAAAAATCTTAATCCTACTAAGGTCCTAGGCCTCTCTACTTATAAATCTGAAGTCCCCAATGACTTCCTTAAAATTAGGGAGGCCCAGCTCTCAAACTCGAGATAAACTGGTGTTTTGTCACTCACTTTCTCAGCTACCTTCTATTCCTCATGATTTAGTTGTTTGCACTCCAAGCTGATGGAGGAATATTCGAGTGGAGGGGTAGTAAATGAGGAGGATTTACCTCCTATAATCCCTCTCCCTTGTTCAATTTGAGTTTTTACCTTCGTCTTTGCCAAAATTCCTTTATTTTCTCCTTTAATCTTGCATTAAATGTGCATTAGACCACAAAGCATAATATCGAACTCTAACTCACCTCATAAAAAAAATATAATCAAAAGCATGCAATAAGTTAGAATAGTTGGTTTGAATAAACTAGGAGGTGAATTAAGGCCCATATAATTACCCAATGATGAGGCTCATCATCACCCCCCTACTGAAAGTGTTCCTCATCCTCTAAGAAACTTAGTCAATATCCATATCCTTCATGGCTCTGGTAGCCTCTCTGACATCCCATGCCTATGTTGTGGTCTACTCTCCTTGTTCATAGAAGCCTACTTTCCTTTCTAATTCTTCCCACTACCTCCTTTCTTCTTCTTCTTTTCTCCCTTCTAGCATCCCTAAGAGTAGTGGTGGACTGAGTTTTAGGCCTATCCAATTGACCTTCAATCTTTGCATAGATTGCTTATATAATAGGTGTCCTATTGAGTGCCTCTCTCAACCTTTGAGGGGAGTGATATTCTCTTATCTTTAATTTGTATGGCAGGTGTTGAGCGATGGAAAAGGTATGTATTTTCCATTTATTTCTTTATCTTTTCCTTTGAATCATCACTCCTTTACATTCTAAAATGGTAATATGTTAAAGAATTATGGTAGAATTAAGGAGATTTCTGATTGATACAAAATAACTGATTATTGTCTTTTTCTATACAGAAAATGAAGAAAATAAAAAACCACTATTCGGGAGGAAAAGACAAAGCAGAAGCAACTGTTGTCCCTTCCCCAGGAAGCAGTATCCAAACAAGGAGATCAAGATCGGAGCGCATAGTCCAAGAGAAGAAAGGGAAAGCGGGGCATCAGTGCAAGAAGACAAAACGGTAGACTGGAAATCAAAGAAAGAGCGAATCCCTCAAGATCCTTTGATCGTGAGGGATCGCTGCTTCAAAACCTATCTGTAATCTTGATATATCTGCCTGACCATTATAAAAAGGGACACTGCTTGTAGCCTGGGGGGCATGTATTATCATTTTGCAGAACTTACTGTTGTGCTATTACTTTGATCATCAACTCTCATTGGTTAAAACAGAGGACTATTGCTTGTAAACTTCTTATACATGATTAATACATAAATCAATTTCCGTTCCATTATTTGATACCGGAGTAAGTTTGGCGGTGCTTCACTGGTGGCTAAGGGCCTGGCCCTAGTGGATCCACTTGCTACCTATACCATTATTTTATAGTTCCAGTTGTGTGATGGTTTGATGAATTTCATTTCTTTCTAATTTCTTGTTCCTTTACATTTTCATGAAATCGTAATTGGATCGCATTGCCATTTTCTTCCACCATAACAAGATTACTATTCATTACAACTTAAATTGTTATGCTATTCATTCTAGTTATAAAGCTTCACTATTCACTTTGGACTCTACCGTTCATTACATATTGTTGTTCATTTGGCTTTTCTATTCATTTACATTAAGTTAGCATTGTTGTTCATTTCCATTTAACGTTGCTGTCCATTTCTATTAAGTTAGCATTATTGTTCATTCATACTAGATAGGTGTTATTTCTTTCCTACAAGTATTTGGTTTTGCTTTTAAGTATTTTACAGTGACCGTGTTTACTACATTTCTGCTAAGAAACATTATTAATTGAATTGTCATTTCCAGTTAATTGCTTTAGTGTGGAGTGTAAGATCAACAACTATAAAGGACATTGGATATCACTGTCTAAGTTCTCAGATTGTGGATCTTGTTTATATTTGATTTCATTTATATCAGTTGACAGAGGAAAGAGTTATCACTACTACATCCTTGACTGATAAATTGTTGTAGTTTTCTGAGTGAATGATTTAAGTTTCAGAGCATTAAGTTTCTTTTGATTGCAATTAGATTTTATTTCAAACATCTGTTTACTCTTGTATTTAGCACTGTACTGCAAATTAGAAAACATTACTCTTGAAATAAATTTCCCACCTCAGACTGAGTACACTCTTGAGATAAAAAGTCATACCTGGATTGATAATTAATGTAGGATAAATAGGAGTTCAAAAGACACCTTTTATACCTCAGCATTTTGGTGCCATTGCCGGGGAGAGTGTAGCCATTTGTTTTTTAAGAAGAGTAGTGCGAATTTGATAAGTGCCTGCTAGGAGAGAATTGGGTATTAAAAATGGAAGGTAAGAACTTGTGTATAGAGCATGTAACAACCCTGCCCCCCCGCCCGCTTTCCTGCAGATTTGTTGATTACTTTGGGTAGAAATAAGTATTTGAGTTGTGTGCATGACTAAGCAGAAAAAGCCTGAAAAGAATCCAAAACCACTACCCAACCTGATAAAGCTAAGGGACTGGTGACCCTTAGTCGATCGACCTTTATAGATGATATCCTCAGGAAAGAATAATCTCAGTCATTAGTAGGCCCTAGAAAATTTGCTTCTAGACAACCTACTAGCTCCCTTCAGGCCACAGAATTACCATATGTAGCCTTTGCTGAGGTACATATCCAAACAAAAGAAACTGAGTAAGATTTTCAAGAAATTGAGAATTCTCGCCCAATTTCTTTACAAGAAGAGAACTCTAGTAATGTTTGTGAAGGAGGATGAGAAATAGGGGAAATAGAAGAACCAATATCCCCTCTTGGAGTAGTTCAAACACTAAGTAGCCCAGATAAGGGAAGTGTTGTCAAGATCATCCGAAACAAAGCTGAAGAACCTGAAGAGCCAAAATCCCCTAGATAATAGTTAGGCAAGGAAAATTCATTACCCCAGACCAAGGAAGTGTTGTTAAGGCCATTCCAACTCCTTCTAGTCAGCTTAGGAATAACTCCCTAGAAATCCCAGAAGGATATTGGCACATATTTGATTATGGCCTAGAACCAGTAAACGCCTCAAACTTCCACTCTACAATATCCCATTGTGGACACTGCAGTTAATGCACATAAGAAGGCCATTCCTCTCCAGCATATTCCTACATTCCATGGCTTAACATCGGAAGACCCAGATGCATTTCTGTTTGAATTTGATGTATTATGTCGAGGGTATGACTATACCACTGATCCCCAAAAGCTAAAACTATTTCCCTCCACATTAAAAGGAGTAGCTTTATGATGCTTTATGGGGTTAGGTGGAGGTGTTATAAATGATTTGGATCAGATGAAAGGTGCTTTTCTAAGGAAATATCAAGATTATTGTAGGTCCAAAGAATTAAAGGATGAAATATTTCAAATGACAGCAAGACCTAATGAAACACTGGAGGAATTTGTAGAATGCTTTCAATACAATCTCTAGAGATCTCCTTATGCATCTTTACCCTTACCTGACAATGTGTTAAAAACTCCATTAATTAAAGGGATGAAGGAACAATGGGTTGAAACATTAAACATTATGGGAAAAGGTGACATATATCAAGAAAGTTTTGCTGACATTATTGATTTATGTATCAGGAGTTTGAGAGGCAGTACAAGGCTAAAACTGGCAGAATGTGACATAGTCACAAGGGACAACAAGATCTCTGGTGGAGGTGTAACCCACACAGAAATTGGGAATCTACTGGAAGACTTAAAAATCGATATTCTAGGGACTTCGACAACGTAGCTCGACATTATGCAGGCTAAACAAAAGCAAGCAAAAGTAGAGAAAAATTTGAAATTATTCTACCCTAGATGCAGAAAGAAACACAGCTATAAAGAGTGCCCACTAGATGCAGTCCAAGTCTGTGCCATTTGCACAAAATACCACTCCACAGAAAACTATCCCTCACTCCCGGGCCTGAAAGCAGTCTACAAGGAGGCAGAAGAAGAATCAGAACCAGTGTACCTACTCAATCAACACTGTCAATGGCAACCATGACAAATAGGTATACCCAGTGATCCATCCTCTTCTTTTCAGTCTCCTCAGTATAATGCTCAACAATATAATGGAATGTGGCAAAATCAGCCACCTTTCCCCAGCTGGTCACAATAGCCATTTCCTACATCACTATGGCCAAATCAAACAAATCAAACCAATTGGCCAAACTTCCCTTACTTTCCACCATTTTAGCAAAATAATGCATATCCGACACAATGGTCACCCTCCACCTTGCAGAGCTAAACCTAGCAGTAGAACTGGCAAAGACCTATGAATCAGCCAGTCAGAACAATCCCTCTCCCACAACCTACACTGCCAGCACCATATATATTGTAAAAAAATCCCCAAACCAACTTAAGACCACAACTCCTAGCCCAACCCAAGCTGAACCGTAATAATAGATCAGTTCAATCTATTCAAATAATCGAAGCACCAGAACTAGAAACCAATTTAAGGGAGTGCAACGACCTTCAATTAAGGTATAAGCACATAATAGAAAATGAGGGATATAAAAATGCTCAAGTTGAAAATTCGTTACCTTTAGAACAACCACTACAAGAAGAGGATGTGGTTAGACAAAAAACTCACGACCAAGCAACCACTTCTTCTCCCCCATTCCAGAACGACTAATCATATCGTGCCCAATAGAACATCCTGACTTTGATCTTCTGGGAAAACTAAGAAATTTGTGTATAAAGATCCCACTCCTCCAGGCTATCCAAGATATCCCAATCTATGCAAAAAACATCAAAGAGTTATGTATAAAAAATCCAAAGAGGAGAATAACAACTAACCCAACCGTCCAAGTAGTTGGCACCCTATCTGACTTACTATCAGGAAGAGAGGCACCTGTAAAATATGAGGACCCAGGGAATCCTATAGTTACGGCGCAAATCAATGGACACTCCTTTCCAAATTCCTTAATTGATTTTGGAGCTGCAATTAATATCCTAACAACCACCACTTGTCAAAATCTTCGTATTACATTATTAGATCCAACCACAACCTTATTGGAGTTGGCTGACCGATCGGTAGTTAGACCAGAAGGCACACTACATGATGTAATGGTCTCTGTAGACTCCTGGGAATACCCTGCAGACTTTCTAATAATTAATCCCAAAAAAGGGCTAGATGGACACCCTTTAATCTTAGGTAGACCTTCGCTAGCAACTACTGACGCTTACATTGGCCATCTTCAAGGCAACATGACTATAGCAAGAGTGAGTAATGTCAAGAATTTAGCCTTATACCCTATAGCCCGGCCTAGCCTCACAATAATGAAAACTAACAAACAACCTGCATCATATCTCATAGAAAAAATTATATCGCCTTTAACCATAGAAGATGCCCTCAAATTTAAAGACCAAACATAGGGCGACATCATTAACAATTTCATTAACCAACCAGAAACCAGATCCCATGTACAATGTCACATGATGGAGGCAACATTTGATAATGATCTAGAAGAAGATGCCCTCAAAGACACTCATGATCAATCAATACCTACTACCTCTGTTTCAAACAGCAAAACTATAGAGATTGAGCCAGGAAAAACCTTGAACATTAACAAAAACCTGACTCCTGAACAAGAAGAAAAGCTGGTCCAACTACTGAGAAAATACAAGGAAGATTTTGCATGGGATTACCCGGACATGAAAGGAATTGATCCCCAGTTGTGTATGCACCACATTTATACAGAAAAGGATGCTAGACCTGTTTGCCAACCCCAACGAAGACTAAACCCTCATCTTAAGGATATTGTGAAAGCTGAATTACAAAAACTTTTAGATGTAAACTTTATTTACCCAATATCTGACAGCAAGTGGGTCTCTCCACTAGTAGTGGTGCCAAAGAAGAATGGAAAGTGGAGGATATGTGTAGACTACAGAGAATTAAACAAAGCAACCCAAAAAGACCACTTTCCCCTTCCATTCATTGATTAGGTAGTAGACACATTAGCAAGAAAGAAATTCTTTTATTTCTTAGATGGCTTCAGTGGATACAATCAGATCCAGATTGCCCCTGAAGACTAGGATAAAACTACTTTTACTTGTCCTTGGGGAACATTTTCTTATAGAGTCCTACCCTTTGGCCTATGCAATGCCCCTGCCACATTTCAGAGGGCCATCCTCAGCATCTTTTCAGATTTAATAAATGAAGGGATAGAAGTATATATGGATGATTTCACACCGTATGGAGATGACTTTGAGCCAGTGCAAGACACATTGGAAAAGGTGTTGCAAATATGCATTGCCACCAGGCTTTGCTTGAGCCATGAAAAGTGTCATATGATGATGACCGAGGGACTCATCTTAGGTCATTATATCTCAGCAGCTAGAATACAGGTAGATCTGGCTAAAATTTAGAAATTTTTGTTAATACCTACTCCTACCACCCAAACAAAGGTACACAATTTTCTGGTTTTTTCTAGTTATTATAGGAGATTCATAGAGCATTTTTCTCAACTAGTTTCACCTCTATATGCACTAACTGGGAATGTTGATTTTATTTGGACAGATAGGTGTGATTGTGGTTTTGAGGATCTAAAAAAGCTTGTACAGACAGCCCCAATGCTAAGGGGCCCAAATTGGGATTTGCCACTCCAAATTTCATCTAATGCTTCAGACACAACTATTGGAGCAGTCTTTGGGCAGGAAGAAGATAAAAAACCATATGCAATTTATTATATTAGCAAGAATCTGTCTCCTGCTGAACTAAACTATACTGTAACTGAAAATTAGTTTTTAGCTGTAATACATGCTATAAATAAGTTTAGACATTAAATATAACTAGGTATCTTGTAGTTTTATATACAGATCACTCTGTCATAAAATACTTAGCAAATAAACCTATTACAAATGGTAGAGTAACAAGATGGTTGATTTTATTGTAGGAATTTGACATCACAATAAAAGATTGACCTAGAAAAGAGAATCTTGTAGTTGATTTTCTCTCACGAATGCAAAAGCTAGCAGACGCAGCAGTAGTCGAAGATCAATTCCCAGATGAACATTTGTATGTTGTTACTATCAGGACACCATGGTATGCTAATGTTGCAAATTATTTAGTAGTAGGTAAATTACCCAAGCACCTAACGCCCAATGAATGAAAACAGATAGTGAAGAGCAATACCCGATTTTCCTGGATTGGGGGCTACCTATTTCATACAGGGGCATATATGCACATCAGAAGATGCATCCGCAAAGATGAAATATTCGACATTCTGAAAGCTTGTTATGACGGATCGTGCAGCAAACATTTCGCAGACCACAGGACTAGTCACAAGGTTTTACAAACAGGCTATTACTAGCCTACAATCTTTAAAGATGCTAAGAAATTTGTTCAAGCCTGTGATAGTTACCAAAGAGTGGGATGCGCTGGACAGTCTGACAAAATGCCTTTAAATCCATAGTTAGTAATTGATCCATTTGAGTGTTGTGCACTCGATTTTATTGGTTCGATTAACCCATCATCAAATCAGAAAACATACATTCTAGTAGCAACAGAGTATGTTACCAAATGGGTGGAAGCAGAGGCACTTCCAAGACCCATAGAGGATTCTGTAATACATTTCCTTTTCCAAATATTTGTGCAATATGGTCTCCCAAGGGACGTAATCATGGATGCAGGACCACAATTTGTAGGTAATAAAATCACTACAACATTAAAAAATTACCACATTCGGCACAAAATTACCACCCCGTATCACCCATAGGAAAATGGCCAAGTAGAGAGCACGAATAAAGTGATAGAAGCAATACTGACAAAAACAATTGCATCACACAGGCGTGATTGGGATCCAACATTGCCGGAGGCCTTATGGGCATACCGAACAATGTGGAGAAATACCACCGTCCATTCACCATATCAACTAGTATTTGGAAAGAACCCATCTTTCTAATAGAATTCAAAATACAAACATTAAGAACAACACAAGAGGTGAGTTTGAATTTAAATGAAGCCCAAACCAGCAGATTACAACAAATCAACAAGCTAGATGAAATTAGGCTCTCGGCTCTTCAACGCACTGCATTAATTCAACAACAGAGAGAAAAATGGCACGACACCCTTATCAAAAAGAAAATCTTCCACAAAGGAGATTTGGCACTCCTATACTTTTCTAGGTTTGAGGATTTCCCAGAAAAACTCCAGACATGATGGCTTGGACCTTATGAGATACAGAAAGTGCATGAAAATGGCACCATTACATTGACTACCATTAATGAATCTGGACATTCGTTGAAAACAAACGGTCATCGAGTGTGACTTTACCACAAACCGCTCACTCAGGAATCCTTTTACCAGCAACTACAGGAAGATTCCACTATGCAGATTCTTTCTGAGGAAGATAACCCCTCCTCAACAGTAGTTCACTGAATAATTATTATTTTTTTTAAATTTTGTATATAACTTTTTCTTTTTAATTTTGCCTGTATAAACTGTTTTTTTATAGATTGTTACTGTTGTTCCTCTTAAGGAACAACAATTTTGTGTGCCTATATTTTTCGTGATATTCCTATTAAGGAATAGCTGCTATTCCTTTGAAGGAATAGCAGCAATTCCTTTTAAGGAACAACAATTTTGAGTGCTTACATTTGTTTGTTTCTCCTTTTAAAGGAACAACTGCTGTTCCTCTAAAGGAACAGAAGCGGTTCCTCTTTAGGAACAATATTTCTGCGTATTCACAAATTTTGTTGTTCCTTTCAAAGGAACAACTAGTGTTCCTCTGAAGGAACAACATTTCCGCACTCTCGTTTATTTTTGATGTTGCTTTTAAAGGAACAGTTGTTGCTCCTCTTAAAGGAAAAACATCCATTCCTCTTAACGAACATCACATTTGTGTGTTTATTTTTGCTGTTCCTTTTAAAGGAACATTACTTTCGCGTGTTTATTTGTGTTGTTCCTTTTAAAGGGAAAGCACTTCTGCATGTTTAATTTTGTTGTTCCTTTTAAAGGAACATCACTTCCATGTGCTTATTTTTCTGTCCCTTTTAAAGGAACAATTGTCGTCCCTTTTAAGGAACAACAGTTGTTCCTCTTAAGGAATAGCACTCCCGCTTGCACTTTTTCCATTCCTCTTAAACGAACAGCACTTCTGCCATATTATTTTCGTTGTTCCTCTTAAAGGAACAACACTTCCGCTAGATTATTTTTGCTATTCCTCTTAAAGGAACAACACTTCCACCACATTCTTTTTTCTGTTCCTCTTAAAGGAACACCACTTCTACCAGATTGTTTTTGTTGTTCCTTTTAAAGGAACAAACCCCCTCACATTTATTTTTATTTTTATTTTCTTTCATTCCTTCTGAAGGAACAACAATTTCAATTTGAAATGTTCTTAGGCTGTTCCATCGAAGGATCGGTATTTTATTTTGCCCTTGCTTTATTTGTTGTTTCGCTTAAGGAACGGCTATTGTTCCTCCTAAGGAACAACAATTTTGAGTGTATATTTTTCTTTTGTTTGTTGTTCCTTTTAAAGGAACCATAGTTTTGCATGCAAATGTTCTTTTTTTTATTCCTCTTAAGGAATAGTAGCTGTTCCATCTAAGGAACAACACTTTTTGAGTGCATTCTTTGTATGTGTGCTTCTTAAAGAACATCATTTGGAGAATTTTTGTGAATGATGGTTCACTGTTCATGATCCTTTCAAGGCACAGATATAAATTTATGCAAGGATACAAAAACTAGGGGATACTAAAATCAAAAAACCAAAGAAAAATCATTATCTTTAGAGAAATTGCTTTGTATCGATAAGAAAAAAGAGGAAAGGACACAACTATTTATATCACGTTGTTGTCTTTATTTTCACTAAAAATAATTTGATTGATTACTTTTATCATGTTGGTTCTTCCCTAATCTTCATAATTCTCTTTGATCATTATTATTGAATAAGAATAAGGGCATATTTTCCTCTATTGAGATGTTCAGACTTCTTCTACCATCCCTACTCTTAAGGAGTGTTGAGCCATCCTCTCTATATAAATAGGAAAGTGCTATATAAAAGAAAAAGAAAAAAGAAGAAAAAATATATATCTATATGATTACTAACAATTCTATGATTTGTCAGATGAAGGATAGGGGTTCTCATCAAGAGCCAACCTACCATGATCATAAGGAAGTAGTGAAATGGCATTCCCACTATGGCCACCACAACAGGGATATGATCCAAGAGGCACATCAGAAAAATAAAAATGTCCTTGGAACAGGAGGTCTCATCACTAGCCGACCTACCCACCTTTCACTTCTTCCTAGTGAATGGCATTGTGATTCATCTGGTTACCAAGCTAGCACAATGACCTCCATTATGACATCACAAAGCACTTTCCTAGGCATACATAAAGGATTATGGTTCCAAGGGTGAAAAAGCAACTTTGTCAAGGTTATGAACACCTGTGGGCAACAGAGATCTACTGATAGCATTGAAGTCATATTTCTCACACATCAATAGTCATTATAAACCCTTTTCTTATATCTTTATATTGATTTCAAATGAGATTATGTTTTAAAACCCTTTCGAACCTCTTACACACGAAATATTGTTTGAAAATCAATCGTAATTCTTAAAGTGGATGATGACTGCATAAGCATTTTTACGTACGACAACTGTCCTCTTCCATATTTTTCAGATCATTTCATAGCATTTTCATATCTATTCACGATTTTCATCATAAGCCTCGACTTTAGTAATTCACTACTTTTTGCAATCATGTCATGGATATATACGCCATTCCTTTTTTTTTTACTATATGATTGCCATCCAATACACTACTCCTCCATTTTCTGATCGAGGATGACATATCATATTTCAGGGGGGTGCAGGTGACCTCCAAAATACACCAGCATACGTGTCAATTCCCTCTTTGGAGGTACTACAACTCAATCAGATCTCCGAAATAGCAAGTTTAACAGTATTGATATTTTCCAATATGCACAGCTTTGCTGTTCCATTATCATTTCTGTGTTTTGCTCTGTAAAAATTAATAGTGTGCTAAGCTTAGATGAAATGGGAGGAAAACTAGTACGCAGTGAACCACGGGTGCTAACAATTTCTGACGCTGCACAAGAAATTCTAGAGAGAGCAGGATGGATTGCCTACCTTACCCGACTACAGTGGTCCCATGAAACGATGGCCATTGAATGTTTGTAGAATTTGCAGGAAGATCGTTCCATGGTGAGGGGAAGGCAAATAATAGTAAAAGTTGTGGTAATTGCTAAAGTATCTAGACTACAAGCCGTTGGACCAATATGGACCCAGAAAAAGTAAGACTTCAAGAGGCCATAGCTATCTTTCGAGACAAAGGACAAAACCCTACCGTCAAAGGAAAAGGAGTCATGCCTGCAACCCTGGGAGAACCATGGGCAGAATTAGCTAGAATAGTGCAAAGCTACATCACATACGATGGGAGAAAGGATGTGGTAAGACCATGCCATCTCAAATTATTAGCAATATTAAGACAAAAATGTTTTGTAAATTTGCTTGCATATTTAAAATTTTTATTGCATGACGTTGCTCGGACCATAAGGAAATCATGTCATACAGAAATGGTAGTAAGTCATCATGGTTTAATTTGATTAATAGTCAGTTATAGTCTTGCTCGGTAGTAGACTAGTTGGGAAGAATTGCTATTTTTAATAGACAGGGGATTGGCCTTACTAGCCTCGAAAAGAAAAAGAACCACCAGCACATCAACTAGACCACAAAAATGCAGACAACCCTCCAGATTGAGGAGAAGCAGGGGAATTTGGGAAATATCCAAGATAATAGGCTCCAAGGATGAGCAACCCCCACAGCTCGAAGTAGGTGAAAACGTGGAAGAAGAATTGGAAGAATAATTGGAAGAGGAATTGGAGGAAGAAACTGAGCACTCTGTCCACTACAAAGTCCATTGTAGGAAGACAAATTGGCTCAAATTTTGGCCAATATGGGTGACTATATTCAATCCCAGAGCCCACTCAACCTCAATATTGAGGAAGGGAAATCACAGGAACACTCTGCTCATAGTAAGAGTACATCTGAGGAGATAAATGACGAGGAAGAAGAAGAATCACAACCACAGGAACACTCTACTCACAGTAAGAGTGCATCTGAGGAGATGAATGATGAGGAAGAAGAAGAAGCACAATCACAAGAACACTCTACTCACAGTAAGAGTGCATCTGAGGAGATGAATGACGAGGAAGAAGAAGAAGCAGAATCCACTCGGGAAGTGGCAGATCAAACCAGGGTTACCTCCCCTAAGGGACCTAATCGGGATGACGAGAACACTAAAGAAGTGTTCCAATCAAAAAATATGGAAACAAGCCAGGGCGAAGGCACAGTCCCTGAAAAACAAAACCCAGCTAAGCAGCCAAGTCTAGTCAAGGAAATAGCTATTCCTCCCAAGAAAAAGAAGAAGAAGATGAATGAAATCAAGAGGCTGGGAAAGGAGCAACAAACGATACTAAATGTAATAAAACAAATAAGACAGTAGATAAGGGCCCTAAAAATATGAAAATATAGAAAAGAACCCCAAGAACAAGAGATGCAGCCACCTAAATGAAACCCCATAAAATAAAGGCCACGAGGACTAAAACTGAGCCCATATCCATTCAGGACAGCAAGGAACAACATGCGGCTGTTACAAACACAATGGCCCAAATAGAAGACACACCAGTCTATAATAAGGACATCCAGATAGAGGCACTGTCCTCTAGCATCACAACCAACCAAACAATTTATGATAAAGAGACACAGATTGTAGGAACCATATGTCGCAATAAGAAGATCTATGTAGATCTTCAACCCAAATGTGTTCTGATGAACAATGACCCTAAGGTAGTAAAACTCCAAGAGGATCTGGCACAAGATCAACAGACCATAGAAAAGCTCACAGAAGAGACTGTTCCTCAGGAAAAAGATCAAAAGTTACAGTAGCAAGTAAAGAAAATCAATGCATCGGAGAGCAAGGCCTTCGATAAATGTTGGAGGGCAGAGGAAAAAGTCTAAAGGGTAAGAAATAGACTAAACACAGTTAGGAGTCAAATGGATATTCTATGTTCTCTATATACATATGTCCTATCATGTAGGGCCCCTGCCAAAAATTATGCTTTGTTTTTATTAGAAAGATATTTGCAATTAAAAATTGAAGCTGTTAAGGCAGGGAAGCCTAAAAAATTAAAAATTGTTGATGATTTTATAAATTGTTGTAAACATTATGGAGTAAAAGTTCAACGATTACTCTGTGAATTTTATTTGCATAATTTTATATTGGAGGAGGAAATGGAGAAGAATCCCAGTCCTTTTGTGGGATATGTCCAGTTTCAAGCATTCATTTTGTTTGTTGTTAACTAGTTAAAGTGGCTCAAGGCCAATAACACTTTTCAGAGACAAGAAAACGGTTTAGACCTTTGGGTTAGGGGTGAACCGCAAAACCCATTACAACTGTGGACTAAGCATAAAAGCCTAATGAAAAAGGAGGGTGTGATCCAGACATTGGGACCCATCCACAAAGCAATTGTCCAGCAAGGGGTAGAACATTTCTTGTCTATCAAAGACCATGCCATAGAAGCAACTAAACTCCAATGGAAGACTTCCAATCAGAATGTTCAACACAGAGAGCCATTCAATTACAAAAATTTTATGTTAGCTGCCAACCGCCTGATCACATATAGTAACCTCATCTTGAGGGAAGGACCGTATTGGTTAGGTTGTAGATTTCGAAGCCCTATTATCTGGTATCCTGCAGCAAGATATAAGGCCATATATGAATTACCTGAAGGGCAGACATGATGCATTTTTTAAGCTTTAGCTGCAAATCATGGTTTTAGACCACTTCATGAAAATCCATCTCCAACCTATTCCCTAACTACCTTGCATGTAAATTACATGGTTTTCATGAGGACATGAAAAAGGGTAAGCAGGGGGGTGTGTTGAGCGATGGAAAAGGTATGTATTTTCCATTTATTTTTTTATCTTTTCCTTCGAATCATAAATCGTTTACATTCTAAAATGGTAATATGTTAAATAATTATGGTAGAATTAGGGAGATTTGTGATTGATACAAAATAACTGATTATTGTCTTTTTCTATATAGAAAATGAAGGAAATGGAAAACCATTATTTGGGAGGAAAAGACAAAGTAGAAGCAACTGTTTTCCCTTCCCTAGGAAGCCGTATCCAAACAAGGAGATCAAGATCAGAGTGCATAATCCAGGAGAAGAAAGGGAAAGCACGACTTCAGTGCAAGAAGACAAAACGATAGACTGTAAATCAAAGATAGAGCGAATCCCTCAGGATCCTTTGATCCTAAGGGATCGTTGCTTCAAAACTTATCTGTACTATTGATATATTCACATCGCCATTATAAAAAGGGATAGCGCTTGTAGCCTGGGGGGCATGTATTATCATTTTTCAAAACTTACTGTTGTGCTGTTACTTTGATCATCAACTCTCGTTGGTTAAAATAGAGTACAATTGCTTGTAAACTTTTTATACATGATTAATACATAAATCACTTATCGTTCCATTATTTGATACTGGAGTAAGTTCGATAGTGCTTCACTAGCGGCTAAAGGCCTGACCCTGGTGGATGAACTTGCTACCTATACCATTATTTTACAGTTCCAGTCATGTGATGGTTTGATTTACTTTTCATTGCTTTGAATTGCATTGCTTTCTAATTTCTTGTTCCTTTACATTTTCATGAAATCGTAATTGCATCGCGTTGCCATTTTCTTCCACCATAACAAGATTACTATTCATTACAACTTAAATTGTTATGCTATTCATTCTGGTTATAAAGCTTCGTTGTTCACTTCAGACTCTGCCATTCATTACAGATTGTTGTTCATTTGGCTTTGCTATTCATTTACATTAAGTTAGCGTTGTTGTTAATTTCCATTTAGCATTGTTGTTCATTTCTATTAAGTTAGCATTGTTGTTCATTCATACTAGATAGGTGTTATTTCTTTCTTGCAAGTATTTGGTTTTGCTTTTAAGTATTTTGCAGTGAGCGTGTTTACTATATTTCTGCTAAGTAGCATTATTGATTGAATTGTCATTTCCAATTAATTGCTTTAGTGTGGAGTGTAAGATCAACAACTGTAAAGTACATTGGCTATCGCTTTCTAAGTTCTCAGATTGTGGATCTTGTTTATATTTGATTTCATTTATATTAGTTGACAGAGGAAAGAGTTATCACTACTGCATGCTTGAATGATAAATTGCTGTAGTTTTCCGAGTGAATTATTTAAGTTTCAGAGCATTAAGTTTCTTTTGATTGCAATTAGATTTTATTTAAAACATCTGTTTACTCTTGTATTTAGCACTGTACTGCAAATTAGAAAACATTACTCTTGAAATAAATTGCCCACCTCAGACTGAGTACACTCTTGAGATAAAAAGTCGTACCTGGATTGATAATTAATGTGGGTTAAATAGGAGTTCAAAGGACACCTTTTATACCTCAACAGTAGGGTGTTCCATCTCCTCAGGCAAGCATGTATACTATCATCTCCTAGCGACTTGAACATGTCCTCAAAATGTTAAATTGCTTGCTCTTGGGCAGCAAGATATCTAGGTTCCCGCTGAGGATCATTTTCAATCAAATTATCGGTACTAATGAGGGCCACGGGATTTGATTGTTCAGCTCTAATCAGAAGAGGTTCAGTTTTCTCTCTTGCCAATATCCTTTTCATCTCTGTAGATCTTGACTCCTCATGGTTCATCCAAGATGCCATAGCCATTAATTGTAGATCTCCTAGCTTGGCATTAGGGTCCCATACATTCATGTCTGTGAGGGCCATATTGTCCAAATAAAACTCATCCATTTTGGCCCTATCCTCCAATTTGCTTTGATCTAAACTCAGCCATTTTCACCTAAACTCAACCATTTTGGCCCTAGTCCTAAAATGGCATGGTTCCTCTTTGTGCTAGAGTCTTAATATGGAACTGGAGCCATTGTTCTTTGAAGTAGAGAGCATAGCATTTAGAGGCCCCTTATTATAACAGTGGCATGGATTATGGTGAGTGGAGTGAGGGAGACAGAAAACTCTTGAGCCACCTCATCATCATACCCTTTGAATTTTTCAAAAAACCCTATCCAATTATGTCTTGTGGAAATTTCAAGCACTTGGGGGTGTTGGTGGATTCTCACAGTGTTGGTGAGCTCTCTCCTATTAAACCCTCTTGTCATCTTGCTGGTGAATTTTGAGGAGAAAATGAGAGGGTTGAAAGAATTTTTCAAATGCAGAGCCAAAATAGAGGTCACTGTGTATTTAATTCCCTTCACACAGTTGTTAAATTCACTCAAATTTAGAGTATTCTTGGTTCATTTACTTGCAAAGAGGGATGTAATTACAGAGTCTACCTCTTTAGACTATTTAAAGTGGCCAACTCCCATGATTATCCCTTTTGAACTCTTCTCTACAAATCCTGTAGATAGTCCCTGTGTATCCTGTAGACAGTCTCTGTGCATCCCATAGGAATTCTTGTGCATGCTCTCGTAGGAATTCCTGTGCAGTCCTGTAGGAATTCTTGTGCAGTGAACCAATGGATCTTTGCTTATGTTGGGTTTCTTAGGTATGAGAGCGACTTGAGTGAGGGAGTTTCGAGGAGGTGAAATGCATGAATGCATGAGAACAATGTTTTATTTCCTCTTATGGTGATTCAGGGTGAGGTGGTGTGATGGCAACAAAGGTAACTTTCCATTTTTGGACCGTTTGTCCCCACTGCCACCTCATCATTTCCCACTCCTCATAATCAGCTCTCACCTTTTAGATCCGTAGTTTAACCGCTTTTTGTCCTACTCCTTCTCTGTCTTTGAGTTGACTTCAGCCACATGTGAGAGGACACCCGGTTGTGGATGTGTGACTGAACAAAGCTGGCCAAGTTAATTGGCAACATTTTCACTTATAAACCAAATATCTCATAACTCTTACATTTTTTTGACTACATGATGCACATGAGAGAGCGAGCAGGATACTTACCTGTGGTTCCAATGCTATGCTGCAATGGTTGAAGATCAGATGTGCTGCTATGTATATTTGTTGCATGCCATTCTTCTTCCTCCTCTTGTTGTCTGCTAATGGCTTCTTTGCTATTGCAGGTACATGTGGTTGAATATCTAATGCTGCTAATTTGGAGCTCTTGGCTCATCACAGTGAAGACTTGTTGCTGGTGTGATTGGTATTAGGTGGGATAGGCTGCTACAGGATTTCCTATAGGATGTCTTGTAGATGCTTCTCCCTCAGAACTCTTTAATCATTTTGCTTGTTGGGGCTGCGAAGATGGTGACATCGATGGAAAGGAGTGGGAGTGTGGAGAGCAAACAATACTGTGGTGATGCTCTTTATTCCTCCCTGTTTTTTTTTTTGTTTTTGAAGACTGGAGAAAAACTCTTGAAACTGATTTTTTGAATGGTGAGTGCAGGGATGATGATGGTGGACAAGGCGTGGTGCTAGATCATGAAGTTTTAGGGACCTAACAAGTCCATCATTTTCCTTCGGATTGCTTCATGTAGGATTTCTAGGTCATTGTAATTCCTACAGGATCATCCCCTAGATTTTCAGGCGATCCTGTAGGAATACAGGGGATCCTGTAGAAAACACAGTCTTTGTATAAACTGAAGCAATGGAGTGGAAAAATGACAAAAATGATGGAGGGATGCATGGGAATGAGTGAAAAAATAAATATGTGAGTGGCAGGGGTCTCCTTGGGATCCTCTTTTGCTCCTTGATTGTCCTTCTTGCCCACCTGCAAATGGAAATTTCATGATTATTATTTTTTTTTTTTTTGGAAAAACAACTAGGCTGCCTCAGAGAGGTTTTCACCCTAGTTGTTTTCCCTGGGTGCCTCAAGAAAGGTTTTCACCCAAGGATCTTCTTATTCTCTTTTTATTTTTGTTTTTTTTTCTCTTTTTTTTTTGTCATCACTGAGCTGCCTCAAGAGGTTTTCAACCCAATGATGGGACTCAAGCGCCTCATGGAGGTTTTCACCTGAGTCCTCATTTTTTTTTCTTTTTCTTTATGGTTTTATGAGGGAGGAGCTGGAACTTGCTCCATGATCATCACTATTTTATTGATATCATCAATGAACTATTGTGTTGATAAAGGTCTCTTGTAAATTTTTAATCAATGTCCATTAACAAGCAAAGGAATGGCTTCTTCATCTATGGTTTTAATTTGAACTGAACCATTACCATGGCATCTTTCCACAACATAAGGTCCAAGCCATCTTGTCCTTAACTTTCCCTTGAAGTATTTATACCTAGAATCATATAACAATGCCCAGTCGCCTTCTTGGAATTGCTTCTCCTTGATATTTTTATCATGCCAGCTCTTCCTCTGAAGTTGAACTACCTCTGTATGTAGGAGGGCTTGCATTTTGAATTCATCCAAACCATTCAATTGGAACAATCTCTCTTTTTTTGCACTACTGAGATCCAGATCTAGTTGGGCTTCCATCCTTAATGTGTTATATTCAGATTCAATGGACAAGCAGGCTTTTTCCCATAGACCATCTCATAGGGTGTGAATCTAGTGGTGGTCTTCCATGTGGTATTATAGGCCTAGGTGGCCTCAACTAGTCTTTCTACCCAATCCTTCCTACTGCTACTCACAACCTTGGTTAAGATGCCCTCCAGTGCTCTGTTGGTCACCTCCACTTGCCCATTAGCTTGTGGATGATAGGGAGTGGAGCTCTTATGCTTGATCTTGTGATGGTTGAGCAAGTCTTGAATCATGTTGGAGGTAAAATGGATGCCTTGGTCTATGACCAGCTCTCTAGGTTACAGAAAATTGTAGAATACATTCTCCCTTAGGAACTCAGCCACCTTCTCTTCTATTGCTACCTTAATTTCCTTGGTTTTAGCCCACTTAGTCAAATAATCAGTGCAAACAATAATGTACTATTTTTTCTTTGAAGGAGGGTCAATAGGCCCAATTAAGTCCATGCCCCACTTGTCAAATGGGTTGAAAGTCACTTGAGGCTACAGAGGCATTTCATCTCTTGGAGTTTGCCTTCCCATCCTCTGGCACCGATCACACTAACTAGTGTATTTTTTTACATCCTGATGAAGATTGGGCCAATAATAGCCTACTTGTAACACTTTGAATGATGTCCTCTTTGCTGCAAAGTGACCTCCACAAGGCCCATCATGACAGGTCAGAAGGATGTCAAAGACTTCCTCCTCCATAACACACCTTCTCAAAATTTGATCCGGGCCAAGTTTGAAAATATTTCTCCCAATCCAAGTGAAGGGAGCACTTTTCATGACTATCTTGCTCTTTTCTTTGGAGGGCAAGTTTGGTGGGAACTGTGATGATACCAAATAGTTTGCTATATCAGCAAACCATGGAGAGAGAACTGAAATAGAAAATAAGTTCTCATCCGGTAACCGGTTCTCCACCATTCCTTATTCACCTGCAGGCAAATTTACCCTAGACAAAAAGTCTGCAACAAAATTTTCCTTACCAGACTTATGAACAATGGTTAGATCAAAATGTTGTAATAAAAGTAACCATCTTATAATTCGAGCATTCACATCTAGTTTTTTCATTAAATATTTGATTGCAGCATGCTCAGTATGCACAAATGTTTGATAACCTCTAATATAATGCCTGAATTTGTTTAATGAATGCACAATAGCCAGGAGTTCCTTTTCGATCACTGTATAATTTAGTTCAGCCTTTGATAAGTTATTATTGATAAAATAGATAACATAAGGCTTTTTTTCATCTATCTAACCTCGGGCTGCTCCTGTAGCCTTGTGTGAGGCATCAGGATGAATATGAAAGGGGACGGCCCAGTTTGGGCCTTGAAGAATTGGTGCAGTGGTTAACTTATCCTTTAGGATGTCTAAGGCCTCTTGACAGCTTTTTGACCATATAAACTCAGAATATTTGGCCAACAAACCAAATAAAGGAGAGGCCAACTTGCTTATGTCCTTTATGAACCTTCGGTAATATCCAACTAACCGTAGGAAACTTCTGACATCTATTTGCTTTTGAGGATGTGGGACCCTTTGGATGATAGCTATTTTGTTTGGGTCCACCTGCAGTCCTTGGTGAGATATTGAATGACCTGGCGCAGTCCCTGCAGTCATTAAGAATTCACATTTTTCATGATTGAGACACAGGTTCATTTCAATGCATTTGTGCAGTACTTTGCCTAGGTTAGATAGGGATTCTTGAAAATCACAGCCATAAGGTGTAAAATAATCCATATAAATCTCCACCGCATCATGGACTAATTCAACAAAAATGCTCAAGACTGCTCTCTGAAAAGTGGCAGGAGCATTGCATATGCCAAAAGGAAGGACCCTATAGGCAAAAGTACCCTAAGGAAAAGTGAATGTGGTCTTATCCCGGTCTTCTGGACAGATCTGGATTTGGTTGTGTTGTTGGGAAAAGTATCCAATACGGAATGACCCTATCCCACTCTAAGGGTGATAGTACCTCAGCAACAACCGAATGCAAAGCTATTCAAGATTACTTCTTTATGAGATGTAAGAGAGGGGAGAAAGAGATCCACTAACGATTGTCTTCCGCTAATGTTTGATCCAATCTTCTCTCTTTGCTACTTGCTCCCAGCTCCTTGCTCTTTCACTGGCCCAGCTACACAAAGGTCCTGCAAAAGCACAAGAAAGGGAAACTACAAGAAGCATACATCCATAACTGATTCAAGGATTAGAATAAATCAAATATACAAGCATCAATACGCCACAAAGACACATGCATATAGAAGAACCTCAAATGCTTTATTAATGGAAGAAGTAAAGTTCTGAGAGTGTTACAACCATAAGAGGTCCAATCCAGCAACACCTCCCAGCAGAAATAAATCTCCTCTTCACCTCCTTCAAAGCAATCACCCAATAGTTCTATACTCAAACCAACAGCACTTCCTTACATTCACAAGATTCCAGCCCCCCTAGACCTCATGAGAGAGCTCTATATATAGGAGATTTGGAGAAAGGATGAGTCAGCTTGAGGCTGGCATGAAGCTGACTAGTGTCCTCTCCCACTTCAGTTATACTTTAGTTCTTGAGTCCACTTGGAGTTTCTTGCTTCCAATTGGAGATCTAGATCCTCTTACTCATCACAAGGTGAATTCCCTGATCCAAGTGTCATTTTGGAAGCTTCCTGGGCATTTGACACTTTGCAGAATGACTGTGCCACTTGGCCAATCTCGCCCAGCGCAGGTAGCCTTCATTAGATTTGACATTCAGCGCAGGTACAGAGTGGAGCAGTTGACATTCAGCGCAGATGCTCAGTGGAGCAGTTGACATGATCCAGAATTAGCTTGTTTTTTAGTGTTTTCAGGTGGAGAACTGATTTTCACTGCTGTGGTTTGCTGACCTTGTTCCTCTAGGGGTAGGAACAACATGTTTAGGGACTTTGGATCCCTCAGATTATCGACATTTCATGCTTCATGCTGTTAGGCACAAAAATGTCTATAACAGTTGCCCCCTAAAGTATGAGGTCGTTTATCGGGTGAAATGATTTATCAGGAGGATCCGAAGTTCATTCAATCGCTGAGAGGTGCCCTGTAATAAAATACAATACAATACATTATTTTTCATTCTGCTTTCACGATCTAGCTGAGGCGGGCATTCCCATGCTCAGCTTTATAAATTCATTTTGGTACATAGAACAGACGATCGTCTGGTGGTAGACTGATAATTCTCTGCTGAAATTATCATCCTTTGAGTAGGATGATCATCTGCTGCAATGATGTACATAAAAAATGTCTTTATATCCTGAATATATATATCGCAGCCCGGATGGATGAAACTAGACCCGGGGTCTTCAAAACTCGTTCGATCTTCACTCTAAGTACAAGTCGATCCATGTGAGAATTACGCTGAAGTCGAACATGGAAAGACATCGCTTGATTACCGGTCAATAATGTAAACCGTTAACAAGCGCGAGAGGAATCACCAATAATGACAATGATCCTCAAGGTACTACAGTACAATTCACGTGGTGTGAATAAAGGACTTGGCGTCGAACACCATGCAAAATCTTCTGGTCGAAGGTCATTGATGTATACCTGTCGTCCGGAAGTGAGAAACTTGCCATTGAGGCATGCAAGCTTCAAAGTACTGGGGGGGTTTGTTCCTAGATCAACTTCTTGGATAATGAGCTGAAGTCGACAAGAAGCGATCCGTCAAAGGAGGGCCTTAATGAATCCCACATCAATGACACGGAACGGAGCTAATGATTTCAGTGGAGGTGAAAACAATCTGTGAAATATGATTCAGGGTGGCGATCATGGGTAGATGAAGGATAATGTATGGCAGTGGATGGGACACGGTTGACTCTTTCTGAACACATCTCTTGAACATATAACGACACTAATGTGATGGATCGGTAGCATTACCCCAAATGTGGATGGTTTGGCGAGGACCATGATGATGAGACCGGTGAATGAAACAACCCAACCCGATGTGATACAGAGGACAAAGTGTCATGTTCAAGAGCGACTTGCTACCATTAAAGCTTTGAGGTTCTCCCAATTTTTCCCCAGTCATTTCTGACTAGTACCTCTTTATTTTTGTCAAGCTTGAGGAGGATAACATATGCTTGTTCTATAACCTGCCCTTCGAGCAAGCCCATTGCTATGTTTTAACGAGCTTAGCGATAGGGAAACTCGTTCTCGTCTAAAGACAAGTTTGTCGCTATTTAATCATTTTAACGAGTCTAACGACAAGGAAAACTCGGTCCTTTTCAATTTTAGAGAGTCTGAAAAGGTACAGAAAGTTAACTCCAAATTTCCTTTTTCGTCATCTAATCCCTTAAGTCCGAAAAAGTATAAAACAATACAGAAGGGATGAGTTTTCGATTACTTTAACGAGCCGAATAAAACAAGCGCTCGACCTTTTTGTGTAATAATCCCTCAGGTCCAAAAAGATTAAAATCTAGAGGAGGGATAGCTCTTCCGGTCAATTTAACGAGCTGGAAGGCCAAAACTCGGCAAACTTTTCATATTTTACGAGTCAGATGAAAAGAGCTCAAAGAAGACTCGTCTTTTGAGGAACGAGTGATAAACAGGGATAGCAGCAGATTCCAGGTACAGGTTGGAATTTTCCAATCACGGCAGTGTCACAAGGATGGCTAAGTGAAATCACTCTTCGCAGTTGTTCCTCAAAATGGGTAAACAATCATATGGAGGTGAACGATTGGCCAAATGAAATGGAGGTGGCAGGTGCAAACACGACCAAGGCTTTTATGGCTAATGATTTTACGATCACAATGGTTATTTACCGGGGTGTTCATTTTTTAATGAGCTTGACTGCTCAAAAGCTTATGTTTATTTTTTAACGAGCATGAACTATGACGCTAAAACTGCTCGGATCTCGCTTTTCTATTTTTTAACGAGCATAAATTCCGCGGTAAAACTGCTCAATAGCTTATGTTTATTTTTTAACGAGCATGAACTATGACACTAAAACTGCTCGGATATATGGTCAAATTTTGATTTTTTACCATTACTAGCTTTTCTCTTTTCAAATATAGTACTGCTTTTTCAATTGCTGCAACAAACTTCGTTAGAAATGAATAATATTTGCAGGAAAATGAGATTATAACCCTAATATTTCACTTTAAACTGTGTAAAAAGCCATTAGCAGGTGTTTTTACCTCTCATTTACCATTTCATTTGCATTTGGTTTGTTGGAGCTCTGGAGGTGCCTCTTCCCCCTTTATTTTCACCAGCTGATTTCGGGAGATTCTGCGGACGATTTTCGGCGCCGTCTGGACCAGGTAGGAGCTAAACCCTAGCTCTTTCTTTTCATGGTTTCCTTTTCCTGTTTCATGCCTGTTTTCCAGTATTTCTGAGCCCCTGGGGTTTTGCCAGGGCGCCCTAGGTTCAGCGCAGGTTCCCCATTCGAAACCTGCGCTGAAGGTCAATCTGCCTTAAGGCAGTCTGACCCTCAGCGCAGGTAGAGGACCTTCTGCCTGCGCTGGGCTCAAAAAGACTGAGTTTTAAGGTCATTTTTGATGATTTTTTCGCCAGTTTTTCATCAAATCAGGAATTCACTCTTTCTCTTGTTTGCTTTGCAGGGAACCTTGAACAAAATGTCCCTTACATGGCGAGAACGAGAACATGAAGAGGAGGACATGATTTCCCTCCATGACCCGGTCACGGTGAACGCACTGCGGAACTGTGGCCTGCTGAAGTTCTTCCGTATCTCTAGCATGAGAGCACAGATTTCTTTACTGCAGTATATGCTTGATGCTTGGGATCCTGTTAACCAAGTGTTCCAGATTAGGGGGAAGACCATCCCCTTGACCATAGAGGACATGTACTTTTTGACTGGATTGTCAAGACGAGGTGCCCCCATTTCCTTATCAGGTACGGCCCGGGGGACTGATTCCACCAGAGATTATGTTCGCCAGTATTGTAGGGAAGGTTCTCAGCCGAGCAGAGACGGAAAGATTGTTATCCGTGAGATTACTGATCGGGTTCTCAGGTCCATTCTGTTCACTATTGGTAGGATGGCCGGTAGCGCAACTCTACATGTTGCCAACAGGTCTTATATGCAGCACGCCTTGGAGTGTCTCCAACCGAAAGTATTCAACTGGTGTGATGCGGTACTTGTTCAGATGAAAAGTCAATTGACCAAGGTAAAGGACGGGAAGCTGAAGAACTTTGGATTTGGTTCTATTCTGACTGCCTTCGCCTTGGAGAAAATCCCACTGATGCAGCCTCAGTACATCATACTTGACTTGCCTTCTCCGACCGAGCCACGCATGCAGAGGTGGGTTGAGCACATGTCTAGGCATGCAGGTCAACCTCAGATTACTTTTACTGAGGCCTTCTTTAGGTGGTTCGAGTGCCAGGAGATGGCATTTTCTGAGTATCCATATGTGGGTATGGATTTCCGAGGTGATCCGGATTTGGTGCTACCGGATGGCGAGCAGTGGGGAGCCATTGGTAAACTCCTTGACCATATTACTGTTTACTGTTCTTATTCATAATGTTGCTGTGCTTTATTCTATCAAGACTTTTAATTGTACTCTTGGGTGCATGCAGATATTGGTCCTGTTCGTCCAGCAGTTCGTCCGAGATCGCCAGTTGCTGCCCCGGCAGCAGACCCTGCTAGGAGAGTTGTTATTCGCGATCTTGACGATACTGAGACCGTTACAGCTATGCAAGAGCAGGTCGAGAGCCTTACTCATGGTCTTCCGGATGTACAGATTGACGAGTTACCTTTACAGCTGCAGCGGCATACTATTGGCGTGCCTAGACGATGGACTCGTCTCTTGCGCATGATTGCACAGGCCGTGACGTACTATCATGAGCACCACTAGGCTAGGGTGCCCCCTAGCATCTTTTTGAGTTTTTAGGTCATATGACCAATTTTGTCTTGGTTACAGAACATTATGTATGAACTTATATAAACATCTTATACGTATTTTGATTTTCGGGTTTTATTCTGGTTGATTTATGTGATCCATATGTACAATCTTTAATGATGTGTCCTTTTTATAAATGTTGCAAATGTCTATCTAACACATAGTTCGCTAATGAGTCAGTTAATGTGTTTAAGTTTCTTGAAATATGTTGATATTGAATTGAATCAAATCGTCTTTCCAAGATCTTAACCCTTAGGAACATGCGATAAATAGCTGGATTGCGAACAGAATATATACCATTGAGTTGCAGTATTACGAGCTGTGAGTCTAGCCTGACAATTAGTCGGCGTATGCCACGTGTGATGGCATCAGAGAGTAGTTCTATCAACGCGCTATACTCAGCGATGTTATTCATTGATTGCTCAATACATACACCTCTGAAACTTACTAACTCGCCGCTTGAATCAAAAATGGCCCAGGCTGCGGAGGACAGGTTCCGCGAACTACGACTCGCTCCGTTGGCATATCCAACACATGTCTCCAGAAGGTTCGACATCTACAACGGAAAAAGGTGGATCACTCGACCAGAACAAACACTTTAGCGAAAACAAAATACAACAAAAGCATGCAGGTTACTATTTAAGCATAGTAACGCTTGAGGTACAACCCATTGCGGGGCTGTGCCAGTGGAATTCCATTGTGATCCATTAACTCGTAGGCTCCTTTTGCTAACACCCTTTTAACAATATATGGGCCCATCCATAAGGACTTGAATTTACTTGCTCTCAATTTATCGGATTCTTGGTCATAAAGCAAGACCAAATCACCTTCTGAGAAGACACGGGGTTTGACATTTTTGTCGAACTGAGCCTTGACTCGTTTCTTATGAGCTTCGTTAGCCAAAGCGGCATCACGACGGGTTTCATCCAAATGGATTAGTTCCAAGAAATGAGCCTCTTCTTCTGAAGTTCCGGGGAGAAGATCGATTGCGAGTTTAAGCGACGAAATTTCGCACTGGATCGGTAAGACTGCTTCCAGGCCATACACCAATTGAAAAGGTGTGAACCCGGTTGCGTTCTTTACCGACGTTCGGTAGGCCCACAAGGCTGAGTACAGGATTAGGTGCCACCTTCTTTTGTGAACCCCGATCATCCTTTGCAACATACGCTTCAGGACCTTGTTGATTGCCTCAACTTGTCCGTTGGCTTGCGGATAATATGGGGTAGAGCTGTCGTGAGATAGCCCTAGCTTGGCAGCTAATTCGACCATCATGTGATTGCGAAAATGCGACCCATGATCTGTAACTATAGCCTGTGGTACGCCGAACCTGGCGACTACATGATTGAAAAAGAAAAGGGCAGCTGTTTCACCAGTGTTATCCAATGTAGGCATCGCCTCGGCCCATTTGGTAAAATAGTCAACAGCGACTATAATATACCCATGCCCCCTGGTCGAGGTGGGGTTACATTGCATGAAATCGATGCCCCACTTGGCGAAGGGCCCAACAACAACTATCGGCTGTAAAGGTGCGGGTGGTTGTCTAGTTTTGCTATCAAAGATTTGACAAGCATGGCAACTTCTGACTGCGGTTATGCAATCCTTAAAAACAAGCTAATTCTGGATCATGTCAACTGCTCCACTGAGCATCTGCGCTGAATGTCAACTGCTCCACTCTGTACCTGCACTGAATGTCAAATCTAATGAAGGCTACCTATGCTGGGCGAGATTGGCCAAGTGGCACAGTCATTCTGCAAGGTGTCAAATGCCCAGGAAGCTTCCAAAATGAAACTTGGATCAGGGAATTCGCCTTGTGATGAGTAAGAGGATCTAGATCTCCAAGTGGAAGCATTTGAGGTTCTTCTATATGCATGTGTCTCTGTGGCATATTGATGCTTGTATATTTGATTTATTCTAATCCTTGAATCAGTTATGGATGTATGCTTCTTGTAGTTTCCCTTTCTTATGCTTTTGCAGGACCTTTGTGTAGCTGGGCCAGTGAAAGAGCAAGGAGCTAGGAGCAAGCAGCAAAGAGAGAAGATTGGATCAAACATTAGCGAAAGACAATGGTTAGTGGATCCCTTTCTCCCCTCTCTTACATCCCATAAAGAAGTAATCTTGAATAGCTTTGCATTCGGTAGAAGTAAAGTTCTGAGAGTGTTACAACCATAAGAGGCCCAATCCAGCAACACCTCCCAGCAGAAAGAAATCTCCTCTTCACCTCCTTCAAAGCAATCACCCAATAGTTCTATACTCAAACCAACAGCACTTCCTTACATTCACAAGATTCCAACCCCCCTATACCTCATGAGAGAGCTCTATATATAGGAGATTTGGAGAAAGGATGAGTCAGCTTGAGGCTGGCATGAAGCTAACTAGTGTCCTCTCCCACTTCAGTTATACTTCAGTTCTTGAGTCCACTTGGAGTTTCTTGCTTCCACTTGGAGATCTAGATCCTCTTACTCATCACAAGGCGAATTCCCTGATCCAAGTGTCATTTTGGAAGCTTCCTGGGCATTTGACACCTTGCAGAATGACTGTGCCACTTGGCCAATCTCGCCCAGCGCAGGTAGCCTTCATTAGATTTGACATTCAGCGCAGGTACAGAGTGGAGCAGTTGACATTCAGCGCAGATGCTCAGTGGAGCAGTTGACATGATCCAGAATTAGCTTGTTTTTGAGTGTTTTCAGGTGGAGAACTGATTTTCACTGCTGTGGTTTGCTGACCTTGTTCCTCTAGGGGTAGGAACAACATGTTTAGGGACTTTGGATCCCTCAGATTATCGACATTTCATGCTTCATGCTGTTAGGCACAAAAATGTCTATAACAGGTTGTACCCACTGAATCCATCTAGGAAATAGAAAAGCCCTTTCCATGCTAGGCCATCTAGCACTTGGTCAATGAAGGGTAGACGAAAATGATCTTTCTTTGTGGCTTTCTTCAACTCCCTGTAATCGACACAAATTCTTCACTTACCATTTTTCTTGGGAACTAACACCAAAGGAGAGACCCACTCACTATCGGAGATAAGGTAAATGAATCCTGCATCTAGTAGTTTTTACAGTTCTTCTTTGACTATATCTTTAAGAGCTGGATTTATCCTCCTTTGTGGTTTCCGGACCCACTTGCAACCTTATTTGATGTATATGCGGTGAGTACACACTGAGGGGTGTACTCCCTTCATTTCCTTGTAACTCCAAGCGAAGGCTTCTAAATTTTCCTTTAACATGTTGCATAGCTTCTCCTCTTTGAGATCAGAAAGAGATGGATTGATTTTCAAGGTTCTCTCTAGGCCTAATTCTATGGTTTTCACATGGAGTGGGTTGAAATCAGCCAAGCATAAGTCAATTGGATGATTGTTCTGGGTTTCCTTTACTGCTTCTTCTAAGGGTAATCAATCGGGAGTTGGACTTTGGAGTAGGTATTCAATCAAGTCATCCTCATCTTGCTATCCTCCTCCCATGGTTCTTCTAAAGCATAAAGTTGCGAAGAATAAAATTCATCTTCTTCCTCCTCCTCCAACCATAAAGGTATGTCATGCTCTAGATAAGGTTGAGCAGGAGGGTATAGGACTAACTGCTTGCATATATGCCCATTCTTGATGGTCATATTCTCAGCTCTGCAGCTAAGGTAAGCATCCTTAGTGGCCAACCATGGCCTGCCCATGATGAGAGGGAAACCAATAAGCTTTTCCTTAGGCTGGACAACTAGGAAATCTGTAGGGTACTCCCAGGAGTGAATGGAGACCATCACATCCTCCACAATTCCCTTAGGGGTTATTGTGGAATGGTCTACAAGTTCAAGAACTCTTGTGGTCTTCCTCAATGAACCTTGGAGGTTGAGCTTAAGCATGGTGTCCTTGGTCATCACATTAATGGCATCCCCAAGATTGATCAGAGTGTGTGGGGCAATGGTGCCATTCATGTGCACATATACTACAGGGATTTCAGGGTCCAAATATTTTTGACATATTACCTGCCCCAACATTAAGTTGGACAATTGCCCAATGACATTAATGGTAGGGGCATCCCTTTTTTGCCTGTCTGGATGCTTGAAGCACTTCTCCTTAGTCAACGTATTTTAAATGGAAACATATTTTATTTCCTGGAGAAGTGATATCTTTATACATAGATTTTTCAATTCTCCCAAAAGTCCAATCTCTTCTGGGGTAGGCTGGAGTGGATGGGCTAATCTCTCAGGAAAGGGTGGATTTACTTTAAGGTTGATTTCCTCTCTTTCTTCCTCAACCTCCCTAAGTGGAGGTGGAGGTTGGTTATCCGGGAGAACTCTCCGAGATCTTAGGTTAATCGTCTGGATTTCCACAACATAAGCTAGATATGATGTCTCTGCACTGTATACTTGCTAAGCCTACTTGTTGTTCAAATTTGGATTTGGCTGGGCAGGCATCTAGAGTTTCTTGGGTGGAGTGGAGTGTAGAAGTTGTGGTTGGGCAGGTGGTGGAGGAAATAGAGCTGGAGCATTGTTGTATTAGGGCCTCCACCCCTGGAGTGGTGCTTTCCCTGAGTTTGTGGCGGAGCATAAGATTGAAATGACTAGCTGGCTGGTTGGGAGTGATACTGAGATGCATAGGACAAAGGAGGGGTTGTAGACTAGGAAGGATGAGCAGGGGGTCCCCAAGAAGGTATGGTTGTGGTTTGGTTGGGGTTGTGATATGCATGGGACGACCCGTGCATTCCCTGCTGGTATGGTCTAGGCCCACAAGATCTCCTTTGGTTAATGTACTAAAGCCGCTCAGTGACCCTTTCAGCTCCTCGATATACAGCTTTGAGTCCGAGTAAAGAGGGGAACTTGTCTGTGGAGTGGTTTTCTTCATAGACCAAAGAAATTTCAATAGAGTTCAATGGACATTCATTCCTAGGATGCCTCCTGGTGCATCTAGGAAAAAATATGGCCAAGGCTCTCTCTGATTCCTCCTGCTTCTTCTTAATGTTCATTGTGTCCATTTGCAAGGCAAGGGTTTGCAGCATCTCACTTTTGAAATCTTCCAGCATGTTTCCAATTTCACCCTTGATTGATGACTTAGAAGATGATGTACTCACCATAGGCTAACTACCACAACCCTTTTTCCTAGCTGCCCTAGAATGGTTTCTAAAGACAATATTGATATCCTCATATGGTAATTGGTAGATATCTCCTCATTCTAAAAAACGTAAGGTATCCATAAGATCTTCTCTTACTCCCCTAAGCAGGACCAACTTTAGTGACTCAGGGTCAAGTTTGCACCTAGACCTTTTGTAACTAAGATGGAATCTTTCTTCGTAATCCTCTAAGGATTCATCATTGGCAATGGTCATCCTGAAAATTTCTTCTTTAGTATCCTTTGACTGAGAGTAGTCCCGATTTTTGTTGTTAAAGGCCTACTGCATCTGAGACCAAGTTGTGATGCTATCTCCAGGTAAACCCATGAACTAGCACAATGCTACATCCTTGAGGATAGATGGAAATAGTTTTAACTTTTGCTGATCATCTATATAGTCATAGGTTCAACATATAACAACAAACTCAAACAGGAAAGTGTCAGGGTCCTCTGTGGTCAGACCATGGAAATGAGGTAGGGCAGAGGGACTTATATTTTTAATCTTAGTGTCCCCATTGGTTTCCCTGATGGGGAAGTCAGCCTCAACTCTCTCTCTATTCCCTCTGTCATTTCAGTTTTTAGCCATTGGTTCAGTAGGAATGGGTTCCTCTTCTTCTTCTTCCCCTCTAGATTCTTCAAATATGTCAGCGTGCTCACCTAAGGTTTCGTCCAGTTCATAGCCACCGAGGAAGAGAGAAGGTTGGATGTTGGATGCAATGGGGGTATTTGGCAAAAAATTCCCTAAGTTGTCCCTATTCCTACAAGGCATGAAAGGAAATATTTGTGGGTTGGTTTTGTATATATCTATATATAAATTTTAACTCAAAAATTACTTGCAGAATTGAAATTTTTGATTGAATGAGAATTACTGACAGGATGAAAAAGCTACTTGTTGAATTGAAATCCTACTTTCAAAATGGAAAGGAAAGCAAACAATGCAAAACAAGAGAAAGGAAAGAACTAGATTAATTTTGCATAAATAAACTAATGGCAAAATATTGAAGACAATAAATAGATGAAAAGAAAGCAGTAATCACATTCTACTTAGACACCTCCCTGGAAACGATGGCAAAAAGTGATGAGTGCAAGTATTGCAGCAAGGATGCTGCAACACCTGGGCTACCAGCATTACTTATCAACCTGGGATTCATACAAACTTGGAGGTCACGATGTTGTATGCACAAGTAAAAGTGATGGTTTTGCCTATCGTCACTATTCAGCTAGTGAGAGACCACTGGGGTTCCAAGCCATACTTTTATAGAATCATAAGAAGCTTGATTCTTTGATGGAAGAAATGTAAATCTACTCTAAGAGAGTTACTCTATTGCAGTAATGGAGAAAGCCAACATATAATGCTAAACCACACCATACCCTTACTAACCATTTAAGAAGTTATGCTAAGAGGAAATTCTAAATAAACAATAGCCAAATGCTACCATCTAAGTTGCAGAAGTAGGAAGCATCAAACAATACTAATGTGCAATTAAAGAAACTAAACTAAATCTATTTTAACTTTTTTGGTCTTTTTATGCAAAATCAAGTATGCAAACTAACAGTTCTTGTGGATGTGACAGGTGGATTGAAGGTGGTTGAGGATGGCTAGAGGGTTTATGAAGTGGTTGGATAGTGTGGAGGGGTCCTAGGAGGATTTTTGTGACTTCCTAGAGGTTTTCCATCAATTCAGCCTTAAACCAGACCGTTTCAATAAAGCCTAAAAGATGTACTAGAAACCTACAGGATCATAGGAAACCTACAAGATACAACCGAGAGCTAATTGTGAGGTGTTGGAGGTGATGGGAGGCTTAGGAAAGGTGTGTGATGGGTGCAATGGAGTGTTAGAAGGTCTAGGATCGCTCAGGAGTCAATATCCAAGATAAGAGATGGCTAGATTTGCTCAATGTGTTTGGGAGAATTTGAATGAAAAATGATGAAAAACTAGTGAGGGTGATGGTGAAAACAAGGGACGGCTAAGGTGGATGAAGTGGAAGGTGGCTGCTGGCTATGAAGTCTTTCTCTCCTCCTGAAGCACTTGCTCTGCATATAACATGTGTGTCTTCCCAAAAGTTATGCAACAATATATATTTTCATAAACTAGAAAAGTAGAACTAATGAATCAACTGCTTATATTATGCATGAATAAAGTTGTTGAAGTGAATGAAAGCATGAGTGATATCTACTATAGAAATGAAGATGGGAAAGATGACAATGGAATCTACCTTGCAACATTAACCAATTACTAAATTAAAGACAACAAACTCTAAAGCTCATAAAAGAACTAGAAATATGTGTTTTTGGGGCTCCTTAAGGGTCCCTTCCTCAAGTCATGGTCCCAGAGGTAGGAAGTGAGGCCGAGACACCTACTAACAACCTTGTGGTGATCATTTTTCTCCTTTCTAACCTAATACTCGCAATAAGGCACAAATGGAAGCATACTATCACACAACCAATCTAATCTACACTACTTGTAATGGAAATTCATCTAATAGGCAAATTAACAATTAAGCTATGAATCTACACTAAACATACATGTACAATAAAGAGGAGCCTTGGATGCTAGGGTTGGGCCCTAACCCAACAAATTTATCACTGTGCATTAAATCAGCGTTGGCTCAAAAAAAAACTCATTCTTATTCCCAAATAACCAATTACATCAAAAGAATTGTCACAAGTCTTGCAGCTCAAAAATAGAGTAGAGTTTTACAATAAAAAATCTGAATCCTACTGAGGTCCTAGGCCTCTCTATTTATACATTTAAAGTACCCAATTAGTTCCTTAAAATTAGGGAGGCACAGCTCCCAAACTCGAGATAAACTGGTGCTTTGTCTCTCACTGCTCGGCTACCTTCTAGTCCTCATGATTTGGTTGTTTTCACTCCGCGCTGATGGAGGAATATTCGAGTGGAGGGGTAGCAAATGAGGAGGATTTACTTCCTATAATCCCTCTCCCTTGTCCCATTCAAGTTTTAACCATGGTCTTTGCCAAAATTCATTGATATTCTCCTTTAATCTTGCATTAAATGCACATTAGACCACAAAGCATAATATCCAACTCTAACTCACCTCATAAACAAAATATAATCAAAAGCATGCAATAAATTATGAGAATAGTTGTTTTGACTAAGCTATGAGGTGAATTAAGGCCCATATAATTACCCAATGATGAGGCTCATCACCTTATATGCCACTAAGGAAATATACATCCAAGGTTCCTAAATACCTCGATTCAGTGAAGTTCATGGTATCCACACCATTGATGTCGGAGAACATACCTTTTGAGGGAAATATGCTCACCCAAATATCGTATTTGAAGATGGAGGACCTAGACTTGGGGGATCACGCGAAGTTCCCACAGTTGGAACCGAGAAAATACCTAAAGAAGGTATACTACAAAGAATTAGATGTTACATGGCTTGAGCCAATGAAATGGGTGCTTGGAGTTGAGTGCGCGGGGCTGCTCAATATGTTTTGGGTGCCGCATTTCAGCTGCAACACCATTAACATGGTTTGTGTAAGTTAATTATTGACACTGGTTCATGATGGGTACCTTTAGTTGGGAGGGACCATCCCAATCATTGATATGTTGATTCACCGCATAGCACTATTGACGTATCAAGGACTAGACCCTTCAGGCTGGTGAAGAAGTTGCATGGCTATGCAATTAGTTCCATATCAGATGGTGTGGTGCAATTCAGTGCACAAATATTGGCTGGAAAAATGATGAGAATGTTTTGCGTTGATGAAGTGTCGACGCGAGTGATATATTTTGCTTTGCAGTGCACCAAGGGCATCCAATATAATAGGGCTAAATATTTATGTCATGATTTTTTTGAATATTGTCGAGAGGTGTAGGATGAGGGAAAAGCATTCCACTAGGCATGGTTACTTTTGTTGATCACGCTGGTGGTATGGAGAACACGAGAGGAAATCCAGTTCCCACAGCATGATCCAAACCTATGCGAGGTTTCCAAATTCACCTCGCTCTGGGCGACGAAGGACCCTGAGCACATTATGGAGATGAAGATATTTTGGGTCCTATTGGAATCGGCTTGAACTTAAGCTGCAACTAACCACTCCTCTGAATGTCAAAGAGCACCATGACACTACTATTAAAGAAGAGATGACTACACTAGAAGCTGCAGTCAAGGACTACACCCAATTCTTTGAACAGGCCATCAAACTGTGGACCTCGCTAAATGAGGATCCAACTTTGCATAAAATCAAAGCAGATATCCAAGAAAAGCAAAGGCAGTTTGATGATATCAGAGCTACTGTGCAGACCTTAGCACAAGTTCAAAGGTTCAGCCGACTGTAGGAGGGGAAGTTCACCTAGACAGAGATCGATGAGGTTTGTCAGAAGGAATCAATCATATACTCAAGGACGTAGCCCTGAGCAGATGAGGCCAGCTAGTTGACATAGACTGTGTAGAGCAAGTTGAAGGCTATGCAATAGACACAGTGAACCATGGGCCTTGCAGTCGAAGGTCCAACTATAGAAAAAAAATTGAGGAATTCCGTCAGGCTTCTCCACAAGGAACGATAGATATTCAAACATTGAAGATAGATTTCAATGGTATGTAGGCCAAGATCGAGGAAAAATTAGTAGAGTGACTCAGTACGAGTCACGAGTTTGTGTTGGGGGCCTATTGGGAAAGCATCCCCTTGGGACAATTTTGTAAAAGTTTTGTTATTATTGTAAAGTCTCTGTATTTTGAGGAGTGGAGTGTGCAAGTCGATAGGAGTCAAGGGGGATTTAGGAAGGTGTTGTGCTCTACAACAACCCCCCATTTCATATCATTTTTATTCACAAAACTATCATATGAAATGGGTCCCTTTAGATTTTGATTGGTATCAATATTGTATTATTTAAAAAGGTCCGAAAACCAAATGAAAACATTATAAAAACCTTTTGAAAAACCCATTTTTATCATATTTAGGCAAATAAATCAATCTTTTATCATTGCGATAAAGCGATCGCAAGATCGCATATCGCAATGACATAAGGAACATAAGTAAATGGCACATTGGTTTCCACCGATGCGATATCACTATCGGCTATCGGCAATGTTCTATGCACATTCATAAAGCGCCCCCAGGCCATATACCCTCGATGCGATGCGATATCGCTATCGGCAATCGGCGATAAACTATCCATATCTCATATAATGTCAATACTCCCGTTGCGATGCGATATCGCTATCGGCAATCGGGGTTTCAAAAGGTATCAATATAAGAGGTTAAGCTTTCCCCGATGGCCGATTGCGATAAAGCGCAGATTTCAAAAAAGTCGTTAAAATGGAGGGATATTACGATCGATTCATATTAAAAGCTTGATCTGTCAAGCAATGATTCACCTGCGCTCAACCGCCAAAACATCTATAACACGCTTAAGCGAATCATTCAGCCGATTAATGGTATAATGGGCATTTAAGGATTGGCAGGTTTTAAACGGCCATTTAATGAATTTGTAAGTCCTAAAATCTTCCTATGGATTGTATCCGCGGCCATTGTAAAAGTTTTCTCTCATCACGCATTGATCAATATATCTCACCATATTGGAGTTTTCATTGCCAATTCTCTGTGTTACGTTTATTTTCACTTTTGTGCAGAATTCATCCAAAGAAGAAAACTCAAGCAAAATGGGGAAGAAATCTAAGAAAACCACAGGCCCTTCCATTGTGCCAGCCACAGGACAAGCTGTCGTTGATCCCTCAAACAAAAAGAAAGGATTGATTTCGGATACTACATGTTCTGGTCTCGGCAAAACTAGTTGGAAAAGTAACTACAACTTGATTGAAGCCGAAGAACCTGAAGTGACCACAGTACAAGCTACTGCAGATTCAACACGGAAATCTGATGGTACTCTAAAGGACTTAGCTGACTCCTTACTTCATCGGATAGCAGCTAGGGAACAAATTCTCCCATATATAGATGTAGTGCGGTGGGCAATTGATGAAATCCCAATCATGGATAGAACCTTCAGCACCAGATACGGGAGAATTTTCGGGTCATTCAAGGCTGATGATTTAAGGCAAATGTATCATTTACCTGAACCAGAGAAGAAATACAATAAGGCGTTCCTGGAGAAATTCCGGAATGAGAACGAAGTTGAATCCGAACCCATCTGGGATTGGAGACAAAATCCGGCAAAGCACAAACATGAATCTTCCAGTAAGTACTCGGTTGATTCCCTGGCTTCTCCTTATTGCTACGCTGGAATAATGATGTGTAGATTGTGGGGATTGCATGATTCTTCTAATTTCACTATAGAAATGGTTCCCTTAATGGAAGCGGCATGCAACAGTATAATAATGGATTGGGCCACTATTCTCTCAGATAAACTAGCCACAGTTGTTCTTGAGTTTAGAAATAAGACCCGCATTTCTGAAAGGATAATTCCCCCATTCTATTACAGTGCCTATATTTTAGATACCTTGTGTTTTAATTCTGAATTTCTCGTGCTCGGCTGGAGGTGGACGCCACAAGACCCCATGCCTATTCACATATACCAACAGAAATTATGGAAATCCTCTTATAAGCACCATTTGTATCAATTCTGCAATGGCTTTATGTTGCCTATTTATTATTCTATTTTTGATAAACCTGTTCCCAAGATTTCCTACCAAGCTGGGATTGATTTAACAGCAGTAGGGAGATGGTTCGGGGAGGAGAAGTTCACTTATATAAGAGTTTTCGGTAGCCAAGCCGAACCTCATGTCCTCCCTTTATACATACCTGATAAACTACTGGCAAGGGAAATCGCTTACCAGATCATTGCTGAGAGTGTTACACAGACTCTCAAGAAAAATAAGAAGCAGGGCTGGCCCTCTTTTCCTTTGAGATGCGGTGTCTATACCTTGCATGATCTCAAACATGCAGAAAAAGAAGCTACAAAGATTAAATCATTAACTCTAGCAACTCTCCCTAATAGGCAATTTGATCCAAGGAAAGTTGCCTATAATGCACTAGAACAGGCCAAATTGTCAAAATTTGATCATAAAGAAGGTATGTTTGATGACCTGTTCTCCTCCGCTGAGTCAATAATGCAGGTTAAGGCATTTGCTAGAATGAAATATCAAGATTAAGGGTTGGTTGAATTTAACAGACTTAGAGAACAGAGGTTGCAAACTCTGCCTCTAGATCTATTAGCAACAACCCCAACAACATCGACAAGCGAGCCTGAACGGCAACAGTCAAAGGAGCCTCCAGTTACAACAATAGAACCAGAAAAGCCACAGGAGAAAAATCAAACTACAGAGCAGGAGAAGGTGCAGAAAGAGACCCAGATGAAAGAGCAGAAACAGACCACCACTAAAGTAAACATGGATACTCATATTGACCCAAAATTGCTCCAGTAATGGCAGCAATTTGATTCCATTATCAGTGGTCTGGAATGTTCAAAGGACACTGAAACTTCAAAGGCAGCAGACACATAGGAAACCACTTCACCACAGGTTCTAAGTGGAACCAGCAGCCCACCCATTTCAAAAGAGGTAGAGATAATACCAAAGGATCCCTCCGATCAAATCATTTTGTAGGTAGAAGAGATTCCTCCCTTGGATGTCTTCTACAGCCCAAGACATAAAGCTGTAGTAAAACGACAGAGGAAGAGAAGAAGGACCGATCAACCTTCCCTTTTCCCAGAACAGACAGTCACGGGAAATGTGGTTTGGAAGGAGGAATTTGACCCCTCCGATGACCTGACAAAATTGTCACAATATGCTGGAGCCTATTCGGCAACAACAATAGATAAAGCATCGGAGGTGAGTCTTTTACTGAAAACAAAGGATCAGGAAATTTTCTTGTTACAGGCACAGTTGACTGAAGCAAAGCAGAAAGTGGAGCAGGCAGAGCAGCAATTGTTGACGCAACAGCAATTAAACAGTCAACTAACTCAACAATTGCAGGCAGAAAAACAAAGGATTGGCCACAGCGCAATCCAAAAGCAGAAAGAATTGTAAGAGGCCTTGGCGCAATTGAAGGCAGCGAATGAGAAAATGCTGAAATCAAAAGATGAGCAAATCACTCAACTATCAGCACAGATTGAAAAGACAAAGGGCGTTCCACAAGTGGCTGAATTCAGAGTAGAAGCACTACAAATAAATACTGCATTGATAACCCAAATTAAGCTTCTATGTCAACAAATCGCCCAGGCAGAGCCACTATGTGAATTAACGGCATCCATAAGTAATAAAGTAGACAAGGCTAGGACTGAATTGGATCAAGCTGAAGAAACGATAGCTGCATTTCTCGACTGGCAAGATACTGATCAAGGACAAGCGGCGAATTTACCAAGAATCTTAGAGTCACATAAAGATATACTCTTTACAGAATGGCAGTCCTAGTTAATGAAAGCAGAGAGGGTAGTTTCAAGATGCAAATCAACTTCAAGCAATTTAGTTGAATTAGTCAATAACACTCTCTACTTATCAAACATGATTTCCCAATGCACACCAGGAAAATTGACAACAATGAAAACATTGGAGCAATCATGTTATCCAGATCTAGAGGAAAAGGGAAGATTAAGTGCTGGGATTAACAGTTTAACCTGGGACACCTATTGGTTCTTCTTGGTAAAACCACACACATAGAGAGCTGCCCTCAAGTGCCTTACAGATGCAATCGGGTATATTATCCCCGATATTCAGGATGCCACCTATGCCGCCCAGCTCAGCTCTCGCCTCAACAGACCACTCGAAGTGGAGTCGATGCTTGCGATAAGTGAGCTCAGATTTAAAGGCAAATAGCCTACGTGATGATTCATGCCGCTGACTGCCAGATTGCTGAAGAAAATAGGATCAAAATCAATTGATACCAATTAAGTAGGATTTCAGTTTCGTAGATAGTTAGATTAATTAAGTATTTATAGATCCTTTCATTGTTTTGGAAAGGGTCGTAAAGTTTTGTACTTGACTTAAAGACTGAAGTTGCACTATTGTGCTTCAACCATATTCTTTTATGAAACTGGACCAGTTATTCTAAATTTGACAAGGAAGCTTTTATACAATTGTGCACTATTGTCTTTGTTTGAAAGTGTTTCTGCGTTGAAGGAAGAATCTCAAGTAGTGATTGATATTGGGAGTGTCTAGCAGCTCATATGGTACTTTTATCTATGTCTAAATTCATTCTTTTCATATGAATTGTTACTTGATTATCTTTGCTATTATCGAATATATGTATGTGCTTTAACGACAGTTCTGTATTCCTTCCACTATTGGATGTTTATTGTGTGCTTTTCTTTTAATCATATATGTGTCGATGATATAAATGACAAGTGTAGTAATATTGCTTTAATCGCTTTGCTTAACTATTTAAGCAAAGTAATCCTTGAATGAATTAATGTCCATGTCTGTTAGATGGAGTCATCTATATGCCTGTCCATAGACACAGATCATCAAGCGCTACACTTCAAAGCTTAATAGTTCCCGGGATAAGTAATAGCTCTTTTATTTTGCTGATAGATTTAGCTATTCGCCTATCATTAGATTAGTCAATCAATTATCCATTCATCCCGTTTATTCATTGCTGGGAAACTGGTCCCATTATCCCCAGTCGGAGCCACCATTCCAAACGGAAAAGGAGCTGTACTAAGGTCCGGACCGGGTGGTTATCCCCCAATGTTGATACAACGATTTTCGGGGCATCAACATTTTTGGCGCTACAAGGAGGGCCATCAGCTGTGAATGGCAAGAAAACCCAAATCTGCAGGCCATTCTAAGAGTAATTCTCCCTCCGTATCCCCTCGAACTTCCCAATTGCATGTTGGTTCTCCAGTATCCAAACAAGAAGAAGAGGAATCAACTACCACTGCTCAAACCCATCATACTCCAGAACAATTAAGTCTCGAATCCCCTGAAGTCCAGTCTCTTATCCACAAACTTCAGAGCTTCTAAATTTCACCACAGAAATCTGAGGTATCACAAAGCAGTGCGACTTCGCAGTTCAATTTACCTCACCCTCTCACCAGACTTCAGAGCGAAAAGCTCGGTATTGAACCCAATGAGTTCCCTTTACCCAAAAGGAAAAAGGCGAAGAAATATACTGAAGGATTTGATAGTGAAGAGCTTTCATCCACATCCTCCATTTCATCTTCCCCTCTGCAAAGTCAACCATCCACTCCCCCATTAAATATTGTTGTTCATCAGGGATTAGGAGCTTTAACATCCCAACCTGCTCACTCCTAAACATTATCTCTTTCCCAGACATTTGGAATTCCAACAGTAGTATCAAACACTACTGCTATTACAATGGCAGATCCATGGACCAGGCCAGGTGCAGTCAACATGCCTGCACCATTGCATGCATTACCAGATGCTCCTGAAAAATGGCTACCCAAGTTTAACCCAGATGATGGGACCCAGGCTGAGGAACATATTAATAATTTTATGTTGGCAGTCAACTTGAAAGGAGTAACAGAACAAGATGTTGTTGTTAGACTTTTCCCTTACACCTTGCAAGGATCAACAGGATCCTGGTATTTTTCTTTACCCTCTGGTTCCATTACCAGTTGGAAAACTTGCCAAGAGTAGTTTCTTACCAAATATGGAGATGATAGGTCTTTTGCTACGCTAATAAACGATCTCTCCAATCTTAGGATAGAGCATAGGGAACCAATTAAGGAATTTAATGCTCGATTCAATAAACTCCTGAATAAAATCCCGACGGCCTCCAAACCAAGTGAACAAATTCGAAGCAAATGGTATATAACCGCCCTACCTGCCAATATAGCCATTTTTGTAGATAGGGCTGGGAAACCTACCTTAGCCGAAAACATGAAAGAAGCACTTGCTGTGGAGAAACGTATTAATGCTCTAGAAAAGAAAGCTGCTCTGGAGGACATAAAAGCCAAAAAAAGTCTCTTTTAAAGATGACTCAAGGAAGAAAACCCCGAAAGACCCATATGACATGGAGGGTTTCCAAAAAGTCCTAAAAACTTTGTCAAATGAAATGGTTGAAATAAAGAAACAGGTAGCCGAAACCTCAAACAAAAGACCCTTTAGGACTTATAAGAAAACCGAATCAAAGCCACCGAATGTCATATCTAATGCAGATTCAGAGCAAGATGAAACAATCTCACCAACTGATGCTGAAGAAGAAGTAGTTGAATGTCATGGAATGTGGGATTTTATACTCCCCAACTCCGATACCGATAATGAAGAAGAAGCGTTCCCGGTCACTACTAGGAGTAAAAGTAGTTCTGAACCTATTCAGGCAATGTCAAAGAAAAGGAGTGCAGGTGCTGCTACAACAAAGGAAAAAATACCTGCAAAGAAATCACCTGCAGCAGTTCCCCAAGACCAACCTTCAACTTCTAATACTCCTTCAACATCTAAAACGTTAGTGGTATCCGATTCAATGGATTACAATATTGTTGATGACATGAAGAAAACTAAAGAAAACATTACTATGTTTGAACTTAGTAAATTAAAACATCAGTAGAAATTGCTTCTCAAAGAATTGAATGTTGTTCCTTCTTCACCTCTTCCCAGTGCTAAAGCTGCTAATGGTTCAGGGCAACCTCCTCCTGGTATGGTTGAAGCTACCGATGTGGTTCTGATTGGAGATAGATCAAACTCTCATACTCCACCTTTCCTTCTAACCTATGAGATCTACAACAAAAACCTGCAGAACTGTTTGATTGACTCAGGGGCATCTTCTAACATAATGCGAGCTTCAATTTGTTCCAAACTGAACATTGAACCCCAGAAGTCTGCTATTCATATTGTACAGTTGGACAGGACCAAAGTACAGGTTGTGGGAGAGATTAATTCCGTAACTATCAGGTTATCTGCTGATCCCAAAGTAGTACAAAGGATTGATATCCTAATAGCCGATATACTTGAATTTTACGGTTTAATCTTGAGTAGGGATTGGTCTGAAAAACTACATGGGTATATTTCTACTGATTGGTCACATATGTGGCTTCCCTATAAGGGTAAGCCAAATCAAATAAGGATTGATCGAGAAAAACATATGACCCATACAGTTACTGAATTTGAGCAAGAAAACCAACCTGTAGCATTTAATAACAACATTTTGGGGAATTATTCATCTGAGTCATTCTTTGGTAACTTTACTGCCCAGCCATCCCCTTTCTCAGTGAACCATTTTACATCTCAGATTTAGAATTTTTCACAAACAGATAGGTCTAGATGTTTCAATGATACTGAGAAAATTGTAAATAAAATTGTTAATACTTCTTTATTTTGGTCGTTATATTTCGATGGGTCCAAATCTAGTGAGGGCTTAGGAGCAGGATGTATTTTGGTTAATCCACAAGGAGAAAAAACAATGCTGTCCTGTAGGCTAGAATTTGAATGCACTAACAATACAGCCGAGTATGAAGCCTTATTCCAAGGACTGTATAAAGCAATCGGCCTTAAAGTGCAATATTTAAAAGTATTTGGCGATTCTGAAATTATTATCAAACAGGTGAGAAATACAATTCATTGTCTTTCAAATCATCTTAAACATTATCAGTCGCTAGTACAAGAACTCACCTCACACTTTTCGGCATTCAATATTTCCTCCATCCCTAGGTCTCAAAACTCGGCAGCCGACTTGCTAGCCAATGTAGCTTCCAAGCTCCTACCTTCTGAAGACTATATCCCAGATATATTTTGAGTAGAATTGCTTTTTAGGCCATCAGTTCCTAACAATGTCACTAATTGGAGAGTATTCAACCATGATGAGGATATTTTACAATTCTGAACTTCTGAAATGTCCTATGATAATCAAATTATTGAGGAAAATGAGCATGACTTTCAAATGAGAGAAACACCTCAGGAAAATTCAATCCCTAAGCCTGTGGTAAAGCTGGAGGATCTTTATGATATTAAAGACAGGTTTAAACCTGTGACTAATACAAAGCTCCAAAGTTCTACCCTAAGGTTTGAGTTGATAAATCTTGGCACTGGGAAAACTCCTCAAACCATTAATTTAGGATTAGGACTTTCCTTGGAAGAAAAGGAGGCATTCATTAAACTGTTAAGGAAAAATAAACAGGTTTTTGCTTGGAAATATGATGATTTGAAGACATATGATACATCCATTATCCAACATACCATTCCAGTGCTTCCCAATCAGAAACCAATTCAACAGAAGTTAAGAAAAATACATCCAAGCTTAGAGAGTCAAATAAAAACTGAACTTAACAAACTCTTGAAAGCCAAGATTACTTTTCCAGTCCGACACTCAAACTGGGTCTCCAATATGGTGCCAGTCAAAAAGAAAAATGGCGACATTCGGATTTGTATTGATTTCAGAAATTTGAACAAAGCGAGCTTAAAAGACAATTTCCCATTACCTACCATAGAGCAAATACTCCAATCAGTAGCAGGCTCTGAACTAATGTCCTTTCTAGACGGTTTCTCAGGATATAACCAAGTTTTGGTCCATCCTGATGACCAGCTTAAAACCACATTCAGAACAAAATGGGGAACATATGCATATCAGAAAATGCCTTTCGGACTTATTAATGCAGGAGCGACATTCCAAAGAGCGATGGATATAGCTTTTAAAGGGTTAATTAATAGAACAGTAGTCGTCTATCTTGATGATATTACTGTATTCTGTAAAGAGAGGTCCAATCATTTGCATGATCTAAATCAAATCTTTCAACGCTGCAAAAGATATGGTATTTCTCTTAACCCTAAAAAATATTTCTTTCCTCTTGACCAAGGAAAGCTCTTAGGCTTTATTGTCTCTAAAGATGGCATTTATATTGATCCTGATCGGATCAAAGAAATCTCTGAAATCCCTTTCCCACATAATAAGAAATCCATGCAGTCATTTTTAGCCCAAATCAATTTTGTTAAAAGATTTGTTCCAGAGTTTTCTAGAATTATTTTGCCTCTTCAAACTATGATCAAGAAAAATTCAGTCTTTAAGTGGGGATCATCAGAAAAAGAAGCGTTTGATTTAATCAAGCAATCAATAATCAATGCCCCAACCTTAAATACTCCCAATTTTTCTAATCATTTTACATTATACACTATCGCATCCACCTCGTCTTATGCCGCAGTACTCACGCAGCTCAACGATCAGAATTTGGAAGCACCCATTTCATTTTTTAGTTCAAATCTTCAGGGTGGTGAATTGAATTACTCCGAGGTAGAAAAACAAGCCTTTGCTGTATTTAAAGCAGTCAAACATTATAGACCCTTCCTTTTGAAAACCCACACAAAAGTTATAGTTCCTTTCCCTGCAGTTAGGCAACTATTAATCCAAAGAGAACTTGGTGAAAAAAGGGCAAACTAGGTCACAGCGCTTCAAGAATATGACTTAGAAATTAAGCCAGCAAAGATTGTTAGGGGCCAAGGTTTTTGCAGGTTATTGGCAGGAGCATCCAACATTCCAGAATCAAGCGATACAGTTCAAACTGAAGAAGTTAACCAGATAAGTGTTACTGATTCTGAGTCTCAATATGCGGACTTAATATTTTATTTAAGAAATGGTTATGCACCTCCTAACCTATCTTACAAAAACAAAAGGGCCATTAGGTTAAAAGCAAAAAATTTTACAATTATTGATGATGTGCTTTTTAGGCAGAATTATGATTCAATCTTATTAAGATGCCTTGAGAAACCTGAAGCACAAAAGGTTTTGCAGGAGTTACATGATGGACCAGCAGGAGGACATTTTGGAGCTGACACAACAGCTCACAAAATTATTCATGCTGGATACTATTGGCCCACTCTGTTTAGAGATGCCCATGAGTATGTAAGGAAATGCCTCAATTGTCAAACTTCTAGTGGAAGACAACGAAAACAAGCTTTCCCTCTGCAACCAGTCAACATTGAACAACCATTTGAGCAATGGGGATTGGACATCATTGGGGAAATTAGTCCACCTTCTTCCAAACAGCATAAGTATATCCTTACTGCTACCGATTATTTTACTAAGTGGGTTGAGGCAATTCCTTTGAAGACAGCAAATTCTGAGGCAATCATTGAATTCATAGATCAATTCATCATTACCAGGTTTGGTGTCCCAAATGCTCTTTTTTTTGATAATGCATCTTACTTCTCAGGCAATGCTATGTTTGATTTCGCTATTAAAAGAGGATTTAAATTGAAATATTCTGCTAATTACTATCCCCAGGGTAATGGTTTAGCAGAGTCTACGAATAAAAATCTGATCAAAATCATTAAACGAACTATCGAACAGAATCATAAAAACTGGCACAAATCCTTAATGTTTGCATTATGGGCTGATAGGATAACACAGAAAGCTTCTATAGGATCTTCTCCATTCAACCTTGTGTATGAAAAAGAAGCAGTACTCCCCACAAATCTTGTTCTTCCTTCTCTAGCTCTAGTTCAGTTCATTGAGGAAAGTCCTTCTTCTTCTATTCAGCTTAGACATGATCAAATTCTAAAACTAGAAGAGGAAAGAGAAAAAGCCAGGGTTATTCATGCCAAACATCATCAAATCATCAAGGCAGCTTTTGATTCAGTCTCATCCGGTTCAAAACAATTTCAAGTCGGTGATTTAGTTCTGAAATGGGACAAAGCCCATGAGGACAAGGGAAAACACACCAAGTTCCAGAAGATGTGGCTTGGACCATTTCAGATCTGTGAGAAGATAGGCCATTTGACCTTCATATTGCAAGATTTATCAGGTTTGAGAGATTCTCTCCCTGTTAATGGCCTTATCTTGAAGAAATTCTTTAATTGAGGAGGTAACCCCTTCTCCTTTTTAGTTTAATAGAGTTTTGTAGTTTGTAGGATCTTTAGAAAATAAAGTTGTAAGGTATCCTCCATTGACCTTTGCTGAGTTTGAAAACTTGATCCACAGAAGTAGTATGATATTTGCTTTTAAAATAATAGAAGTCTTAACCAAAAGGGATAATTACTAGGAAACTAGGTATCATTGTATTCTGAAACCACACTTCAAGTTTTGTGAACTCCTCTCAAAGTTTGGAAGTATTGTAAATCATTTTTTTTAAATTGGTCACAAAAGGTTATCAATATCAAAATAGAAGCTAATCCAACTTCAGCATCTTCAACTCTTACCCTGTCATCCATCTACTCTTAAGGAGAAAATTGTCCATCCCATTCACCAAAGTTTATGATTACTCAGAGTGTAATTCTAAAAAAAAAATTGATATAAAAGATAAGAGGTCTTATTACAAGCCTGCTTACCATGATCATAGGGAAATAGTTTAATCAACATTACCAATACTGCATACCATAACAGGGTAATGGCTTAAGAATTATAAGACAAGGGGTCTCATCACGAGCCAGCGTGTTCGGTTAGATTATTACCAGTGAATGGCATTGTCAATAGCTGGCTACCAAACCAGGACAATGGCTGTTTATCTTATCAATAACAGAAAAAAAGGAAAAGAAATACAAAATATGAAAACATGTTTTGAATTCATTCTGTTAACCACACTCTTAATTGGATGGGACAATGGACAATAACATGGTGAAAAGGTATCCCTGTCGAAACTATGAATGTTTGCTGGCAGCAGAGGCTCTACCTATGATAGACGAGTTCACTATAAAAGCTGATTTGGAAAGGTTTTCTGTTTTATCATTATAAACCAATAGAGGCCTATTTAAAACTTAGAATGTATCTACTTTCTTAAAAAGAGAGGAAATTAGCAAAATAGTTTCATTTTACTCGGAATACATATATACCTAGTTATATTAGACTTTGCCCCTTTGATTAGAACTCTATTTTGAAAAAGTTTAAGCATTTCTATACTTTTCAGAGATAACTGTTTCTTCCAGCGAATCGCCAATTGTTGTGCTCTACAACAACCCCCCATTTCATATCATTTTTATTCACAAAACTATCATATGAAATGGGTCCCTTCAGATTTTGATTGGTATCAATATTGTATTATTTAAAAAGGTCCGAAAACCAAATGAAAACATTATAAAAACCTTTTGAAAAACCCATTTTTATCATATTTATGCAAATAAATCAATCTTTTATCATTGCGATAAAGCGATTGCAAGATCGCATATCGCAATGACATAAGGAACATAAGTAAATGGCACATTGGTTTCCACCGATGCGATATCGCTATCGGCTATCGGCAATGTTCTATGCACATTCTTAAAGCGCCCCCAGGCCATATACCCCCGATGCGATGTGATATCGCTATCGGCAATCAGCGATAAACTATCCATATCTCATATAATGTCAATACTCCCGATGCGATGTGATATCGCTATCGGCAATCGGGGTTTCAAAAGGTATCAATATAAGAGGTTAAGCTTCCCCCAATGGCCGATTGCGATAAAGCGCAGATTTCAAAAAAGCCATTAAAATGGAGGGATATTACGATCGATTCATATTAAAAGCTTGATCTGTCAAGCAATGATTCACCTGCGCTCAACCGCCAAAACATCTATAACACGCTTAAACGAATCATTCAGCCTATTAATGGTATAATGGGCATTTAAGGATTGGCAAGTTTTAAACGGCCATTTAATGAATTTGTAAGTCCTAAAATCTTCCTATGGATTGTATCCGCGGCCATTGTAAAAGTTTTCTCTCATCACGCATTGATCAATATATCTCACCATATTGGAGTTTTCATTGCCAATTCTCTGTGTTACGTTTATTTTCACTTCTGTGCAGAATTCATCCAAAGAAGAAAACTCAAGCAAAATGGGGAAGAAATCTAAGAAAACCACAGGCCCTTCCGTTGCGCCAGCCACAGGACAAGCTGTCGCTGATCCCTCAAACAAAAAGAAAGGATTGATTTCGGATACTACATGTTCTGGTCTCGGCAAAAATACTTGGCAAAGTACCTACAACTTGATTGAAGCCGAAGAACCTGAAATGACCACAGTACAAGCTACTGTAGATTCAACATGGAAATCTGATGGTACTCTAAAGGAATTAGCTGACTCCTTCCTTCATCGGATAGTAGCTAGGGAACAAATTCTCCCATATACAGATGTCGTGCGGTGGGCAATTGAGGAAATCCCAATCATGGATAGAACCTTCAGCACCAGAGACGGGAGAATTTTCAGGTCATTCAAGGCTGATGATTTAAGGCAAATGTATCATTTTCCTAAGCCAGAGAAGAAATACAATAAGGCGTTCCTGGAGAAATTCCAGAATGAGAACGAACTTGAATCCGAACCCATCCGGGATTGGAGACAAAATCCGGCAAAGCACAAACATGAATCTTCCGGTAAGTACTGGGTTGATTCCCTGGCTTCTCCTTATTGCTACGCTGGAATAATTATGTGTAGATTGTGGGGATTGCATGATTCTTCTAATTTCACTATAGAAATGGCTCGCTTAATGGAAGTGGCTTGCAACAGTATAATAATGGATTGGGTCACTATTCTCTCAGATAAACTAGCCACAATTGTTCTTGAGTTTAGAAATAAGACCTGCATTTCTGAAAGGATAATTCCCCCATTCTATTACAGTGCCTATATTTTAGATAACTTGTGTTTTAATTCTGAATTTCCCGTGCTCGGCTGGAGGTGGACGCCACAAGACCCCATGCCTATTCACATATACCATCAAAAATTATGGAAATCCTCTTATAAGCACCATTTGTATCAAGTCTGCAATGGCTTTATGTTGCCTATTTATTATTCTATTTTTGATAAACCTGTTCCCAAGATTTCCTACCAAGCTGGGATTGATTTAACAGCAGTAGGGAGATGGTTCGGGGAGGAGAAGTTCACTTATATAAGAGTTTTCGGTAGCAAGGGAAATCGCTTACCAGATCATTGCTGAGAGTGTTACATAGACACTCAAGAAAAATAAGAAGCAGGGCTGGCCCTCTTTTCCTTTGAGATGCGGTGTCTATACCTTGCATGATCTCAAACATGCAGAAAAAGAAGCTACAAAGATTAAATCATTAACTCTAGCAACTCTCCCTAATAGGCAATTTGATCCAAGCAAAGTTGCCTATAATGCACTAGAATAGGCCAAATTGTCAAAATTTGATCATAAAGAAGATATGTTTGATGACCTATTCTCCTCCGCTGAGTCAATAATGCAGGTTAAGGCATTTTCTAGAATGAAATATCAAGATGAAGGGTTGGTTGAATTTAACAGACTTAGAGAACAGAGCTTGCAAACTCTACCTCTAGATCTATTAGCAACAACCCCAACAACATCGACAAGCGAGCCTGAACGGCAACAGTCAAAGGAGCCTCCGGTTACAACAATAGAACCAGAAAAGCCACAGGAGGAAACTCAGACTACAGAGCAGGAGAAGGTGCAGAAAGAGACCCAGATGAAAGAGCAGAAATAGACCACCACTGAAGTAAACATGGATACTCATATTGACCCAAAATTGCTCCAGGAATGGCAGCAATTTGATTCCATTATTAGTGGTCTGGAATGTTCAAAGGACACTGAAACTTCAAAGGGAGCAGACGCACAGGAAACCACTTCACCACAGGTTCTAAGTGGAACCAGCGGCCCACCCATTTCAAAAGAGGTAGAGATAATACCAAAGGATCCCTCCGATCAAATCATTTTGCAGGTAGAAGAGATTCCTCCCTTGGATGTCTTCTACAGCCCAAGACATAAAGCTGTAGTAAAATGACAGAGGAAGAGAAGAAGGACCGATCAACCTTCCCTTTTCCCAGAACAGACGGTCACGGGCAATGTGGTTTGGAAGGAGGAATTTGACCCCTCCTATGACCTGACAAAATTGTCACAATATGCTGGAGCCTATTCGGCAGCAACAATAGATAAAGCATCAAAGGTGAGTCTTTTACTGAAAAGAAAGGATCAGGAAATTTTCTTGTTACAGGCACAGTTGACTGAAGCAAAGCAGAAAGCAGAGCAGGCAGAGCAACAATTGTTGACCCAACATCAATTAAACATTCAACTAACTCAACAATTGCAGGCAGAAAAACAAAGGATTGACCACAGCGCAATCCAAAAGCAGAAAGAATTGTCAGAGGCCTTGGCGCAATTGAAGGCAGCGAATGAGAAAATGCTGAAGTCAAAAGATGTTCAAATCGCTCAACTATCAGCACAGATTGAAAAGACAAAGGGCGTTCCACAAGTGGTTGAATTCAGAGTAGAAGCACTACAAATAAATGCTGCATTGATAGCCCAAATTAAGCTTCTATGTCAACAAATTTCCCAGGCAGAGCCACTATGTGAATTAACGACATCCATAAGTAATAAAGTAGACAAGGCTAGGACTGAATTGGAACAAGCTGAAGAAACGATAGCTGCATTTCTCGACTGGAAAGATACTGATCAAGGACAAGCGGTGAATTTACCAAGAATCTTAGAGTCACATAAAGATATACTCTTTACAGAATGGCAGTCCCAGTTAATGAAAGCAGAGAGGGCAGTTTCAAGATGCAAATCAACTTCAAGCAATTTAGTTGAATTAGTTAATAACACTCTCTATTTATCAAGCATGATTTCCCAATGCACACCAAGAAAATTGACAACGATGAAAACAGTGGAGCAATCATGTTATCCAGATCTAGAGGAAAAGGGAAGATTAATTGCTCGAATTAACAGTTTAACCTGGGACACCTATTGGTTCTTCTTGGTAAAACCACACACACAGAGAGCCGCCCTCAAGTGCCTTACAGATGCAATTGGGTATATTATCCCCGATATTCAGGATGCCACCTATGCCGCCCAGCTCAGCTCTCGCCTCAACAGACCACCCAAAGTGGAGCCGATGCTTGCGATAAGTCAGCTCAGATTTAAAGGCAAATAGCCTACTTGATGATTCATGCCGCCGACTGCCAGATTGCTGAAGAAAATAGGATCAAAATCAATTGATACCAATTAAGTAGGATTTCAGTTTCGTAGATAGTTAGATTAATTAAGTATTTATAGATCCTTTCATTGTTTTGGAAAGGGTCATAAAGTTTTGTACTTGACATAAAGACTGAAGTTGCACTATTATGCTTCAGCCATATTCTTTTATGAAACTGGACCATTTATTCTAAATTGGACAAGGAAGCTTTTATGCAATTGTGCACTATTGTCTTTGTTTGAATGTGTTTCTGCGTTGAAGGAAGAATCTCAGGTAGCGATTGATATTGGGAGTGTCTAGCAGCTCATATGGTACTTTTATCTATGTCTGAATTCATTCTTTTCATATGAATTGTTATTTGATTATCTTTGCTATTATCGAATATATGTATGTGCTTTAACTACAGTTATGTATTCCTTCCAGTATTGGATGTTTATGGTGTTCTTTTCTTTTAATCATATATGTGTCGATGATATAAATGACAAGTGTAGTAATATTGATTTAATTACTTTGCTTAACTATTTAAGCAAAGTAATCCTTGAATGAATTAATGTCCATGTCTGATAGATGGAGTCCTCTATATGCCTGTCCATAGACACAGATCATCAAGCGCTACACTTCAAAGCTTAATAGTTCCCGGGATAAGTAATAGCTCTTTTATTTTGCTGATAGATTTAGCTATTCGCCTATCATTAGATTAGTCAATCAATTATCCATTCATCCCGTTTATTCACTGCTGGGAAACTGGTCCCATTATCCCCAGTCGCAGCCACCATTTCAAATGGAAAAGGAGCTGTACTAAGGTCCGGACTGGGTGGTTATCCCCGAATGTTGATACAGCGATTTTTGGGCATCAACAGAAGGTCAGTGCCCCTTAGTTTGTTAGGAGATAAGTTGGTTTCTAACCCACCCATGGTTCGCGGACCATGGTATTGTAATAGAAGAATATATAAAAGGAGTCATAGAGGGCCATAGAAACGGCAGTCCAGATAGAAAAGAACATAGATGGGTAAGTTTTGGGTTTGTATTGCATATTTTTTACTTGGGCAAAGGGGAAGTCTCATGCGGCTATGTGCCAAAGACCTTGGTAAGTTTGCAACTAAGCACGCAGGCCCCTGCAAATGAGTGCGCAGTCCCCTGCAGTTGCATGCGCAAGGTAGAAGGAGTCTGTGATTGAAGATATGAGCAAAATAAGGGTTGTTTTAGAGCATTATCTATGTATCTCTGTATTATTCTTTACTTCTAAATTTACGTACTAAAGGTTGTTTACTACATTTATCATCAAAAGTACTTAATGGGTGCAATAAAGTGGTAGTTATGGTTAACTACATGATGTTATGAATGTTTAGAATAAGTAGAAAAGAGACTGGATCTGTTATCTATTAGTTACTCTAATTTCTGGGTTTCAAGGTTTAGGTAGGCCGGAATAAAGCCCTAGGAGTAACAAAAACACATCACATAGTCCTTTGGATGCAGAAACATGGTTCTAGCATCCCCCAATATTGGCTCAAGTGAGACTATATCCTGCACTACACGGGTTGTTGCCGAAAGCGCTAACAGTGTAGGGTTTTGCTAGTTATCGCAACTAACTCTAAACCTGGGTCCAAGCCCCCTTAAGCTAACAAATGACATGACTAAAAACCAATTTTTTTTTCCAATCTAGACACCAGTATTATGTCTGAGGTAAATATACTAACTGATAATAATGTATGTGCTAATGGTAAAGGAGTATTTTTCTTATATAACATAAATAGATAAAGAAAAATGGTCGATGATGTTTATTATGTACGTAGTTTAAAATGAAATTTGTTGAGCATTGACAAACTAATACAATAAAGATACAAAGTGTTGTTGAAGAACAAGGTATGTACAATTATTGATAAGTTTCCAAGCGGTTGGTAATAAGCGTGGAGATGAAAAAGAATAGCATGTTTCCACTTACAATGAGAAGTAAATTAACTAATTATTTGAATTCATATAAAACTAATGGTTTTCCATGAATTATGCTTATGGCATTTATGATATGTCCATTTATGTTTTGGTGGTCTAGATTTGTTGCAGAAGAAGCAGATGGTGAAATGGTTGCATAATATTCAACAAAACGTAATCTCATGTGAGAGTTGTATGATTCAAAATAATCACAAAGAGAAATTTGAATTTGGGTTTCATATAAGGCGAAATCTCCATTGGAGGCTGTATACATATATTTATGTGGACCAATGGAGACACCTCCATTGGCTAGTAATGTTAATTTTTTGACCTTTATTTATGATTACAATGATAAAACTTGGGTTTATGTTCTTAAACAAAAGTATCAAGATTTTAGTGTATTTAAAATATTTAAAGTCATGGTTGAAAAGGAAAGTGGAAAATATATTAAATTTTATGATTATATAGAGGTGGTGAATATATTCTATATTACTTCATGGAGTTTTTCCAGTACCATTGAATCAAGAGAAAATTTACTACATGTTATATTCCATAGCAAAATAGAGTGGTTGAAAGGATGAACGAAACCATGATGAATATGGCACAAATCATGCTGAAGGAAAAACAATTACCAAATAAATATTAGGGAGAAATATATATTCGTTCAATTTATATTGTCAATAGGATTCAAACTAAGAGTATACGAGACAGATTTCCCAAAAAAGGTCGGAGTGGTAAGAGTTGTTGTGTATCTCATTTTAGGAATTTTGGATATGTGGCATATAATATAAACCTAAAGATATGAGAAGGAAGAGAGTGAGAAGTGTATCTTTATTAGATACAATGAGGAGCCTAAGGTATATAGAATTTATTATCCCATAATGAAGAAGGATATTATTAGTAGAGATGTTGTGTTCAAGGAGGATGATGCTTGGGATGGAATCATAGATAAATATGTTGCAGAGGGCAATATATTCTCTCATGGAGATGAGAAGTATGTAGATGGCAGAAAATTGATTCTATATGCACATACACCTAGTGACATTACTTCAATAATCCAATCACCAAAATTCATCCCATTACAATTCAAAACACCGAGAAATCAAGAATGTTGTGAACCATCAAGTTTTGGTGGAAAACAAACAATAGGATCAAAGGTAAGTAATGTATCAAATCATGCATTAGGTACATTAAGAAATAGAATTAAATATTAGAATAAAAGAATATTAAGAGAATTATATGCACAGAATGATGAAATAAATCAAGTTTCAACCTTTTCATTAATATCATATCATCCTCTAAATTTTGAAGAATTTATTAAACAAGAATTTTGGGTAAAGGCTATGGATGAAGAGATTGATGCCATAAAAAGCAATAATATGTGTGATGTTGTAGATCTGCGTGAAGGAAAAAAAAATATAAGTGTTAAATTGATTTCAAGACTGAGTTGAATGTTAAAGGTGAAGTTGAGAAACATAAAGTAGGACTTGCAACTCATGGGTTCAATCAACAACCTAACATTGATTGTAGTTAAAATTTTGCAAATGTAGCTAGACTTGACACAATAAGGATGGTGTTATCTATTGCAGAAGAAAATAAATGGAATGTGTATTAAATGGATGTTAAAGACATATTTTTGAATAGATTTTTGGAAGAAGAGATTTATGTCAAACTATGTCAAGAATATCAAATTCGTGGATGACAAGATAAAGTCTACATGTTAAAAAACCATTAAATGGACTTTAACAAGCACCTTCAATATGGTACTCATTTAAATATATGAAGGTAATGAAATGAAATACTTATTTAAAACCAAAACGCAGTGACATAGCTTATTTGATTTAATAAATGGAAAATGCTAAAATTATATACATGCATAATGAAAGAAAACTAGCTCAAACAGTGGTAGCTTATCTCTAAGAAGATATGTGACAACTATATACCCTCCTAAGCTATGTTACAATGAGGCTAGGAGAAATTTTTATTCTAAATAAGAAATTAAAATCTATAATTATATGAAGACCTAACCGTAGATAATGAAGCACCAAAGGCCTATGGGCCCTCATGGGGTAAGTTGGAATGTCAACTTCCTAGGCTAACAAATTTGGCATACATTCTCTATTTGGCGCACACAATATCCCATTGGAAATGTTTATCCAACAAGTATAATTTATGTCATCTAACATAGGCTATGAATGTTTTCAGCCAATTTCCCTAAAAAGTGTTGTTTGGGGCCTAAAAATGACTGCAAAAGTTCAAGGCCTAAAAACATGCCAAAATAGAAAAATGCCAAAATATGAAAATTATGTTGTGAACTAGTGGAGTAGGTGGGTGGCTATCAATATGCACCTGATCCAATCCTCCACCCTTAGGAAGAAACGATCTCCATTGTGTTCGGTGCCTCCATGTTATGGGGAAAATTCTAGTAAACTTAGGTCGTGGTGATCCACTTGCCTTAGTGCAGGAGCTAGTCTGCTTTGACAACCAAATATAGATGGAACCTCTTTTGGTGAGTTCCCTTAATTTGTTTTTCCACAATATTATTATTTTTGGTATGTTGAATGTGATTTAGGTTCATCTCTATCAGTGTCAATTGCTCTACAATTTCTAATGTGTCTAATAATGGTGAAAATTATGGCCGAAGGTACTCAACATTGAAAACTAGGCACACGCCAAGGAATAGGGGGATACTTCGCTTAAAATCATTGACACCCATAACGTTGGTTATGGTGTAAGGTCCCTAGTAGAGTGGTTGAAGATTCTTATGGGCCTATGTAAAGTGTTTCTTCTGTCGATGCAACCAAACCTTATCTACAACTTGAAACTTATGCCACACCCAATGTTAATGATGGCATTGTTTATACTTAGCATTTTATTTCTGCAAGACATGATGGGCCTACTAGTGGATGTACTAAATTTGTTCAATAAAATTTGTAGCTTTGTTTCCTTTTGATTGAACATATTGAGACTCTACTAGTGTAGTTGTAAGTTGCAGTGTGACTTCAGTGGGACCTAATGGTTTAAACCCCAGACCCACTTGCAAGGGGTTGTGGTTAGTTAAGCTATGGAAATATATATTATAGTTGTGTTGAACATAGAGGAGACTCTCATCCAAAGTATATGGTTGGTTTGAGTTTTACATGCACAAAATGTCCATGATCATCCTATTGATGACCTTTTTATGGCAACATGTTTGGGGGTGGAAGGTAGTTGATTTTTTGAGCTTGGTTTTAGAAGTGACCAAATGTTTGACCAGAATGTGCTCAGGAACCTACTATCCTAATATTACATGAGGGTCTATGAGAGCCCAAAATTCACCCATACCCATTCGAAGAAGAGCTTAGCAGTGGATTTTTTTATGACACTTTTTTTGTAGGCAGTTAAGATGGCCATGTTAGAAAATCTATCAAGAACCACAAACACAAAGAAATTACCATGCTTGGTCAAAGTAATGATAGACATATAGTCCATCAAGATGGACTCCAAAGGGTATTTATGAGTGGGAAGAGGGTTTTATAGACCATTCTTCTTAATGGTTCTTTTATCAATTATGCAGGTGGTGTAGGACCTAATATATTTGCAAACATCTTGTGAAAGGTTTAGCTAAAAGAATACTTATGTAATATTGCCATTGTCTTCTCCATACAAAAGTTCCCTACTACCTAATTGTAATGCTCCTCCTAGATCATCTTGGCAAGCTAACTTTAGGTAACAAAATCGTGTCCCAAGTAGCACAATATTGCATCCTGGAGGTGGAAATATGGAAGTTGCTTTCCTACCATGAACGTCTAGTATGTGCTAGTGAATTTTGAATCGCTAATGTATAAATGTGGAAATCTAAAGGTCTCGTTACCAGAAGAGTTGGAAACGGTGGCCATTTCCACAACTGTGGGTTAACTAAGGTAATCTATGACATGATTGGTACTACCCTTATCGTATTTAATGCTCAAATGGAAATGTTGGAGACATGCGAACAATTTCTTATGGTTGTAATTTTATAACTTCTTATGTATGTACATAAATTGAAGAGGCTTGTGATCTGTGTGGATAATCATCTCCTTCCTGAGAATGTAATATTTCCATTTCTAACAAGTCTGCATGATGGAATACATGTCCTTATCATAGGGTTATCTCCAGACGGTATTAGAGAGTGTCTCACTGTAATAGGCCACCAAATGTCATTGCTAAATGAGGAATGCACCAATAACATATTCATAGGCATTTGTCTCAATCTAAAATGGCTATTGCAGGTCTCATAGATTTAGGGCTAGCATAAAGAAAAGGACGAGTTTTAGTTCATTGAATACCTTCTACTGTGACTCATATGAAAAAAAAATATTTGATCCACCATTGGTCACTTGACTTAAGTGCCAAGGAATATAAGAGAGCCCTATGAGGAATATTTGGCATAAATAAGCTGAAAATCTCTGTTACATTTGTTACGGATGGAAAATCCTTAATGACTTGGATCTTAGCTAGATCCACTTGCACACCTAACTCATCGATAATGTAACCTAGATATTAGACCTTATCCATGTTAAAGGAGCACCTTTCCAGGTTAGCACATTGCTTATGTTTCCACACATTGTGTAGGACTTGTTGAATATGTTGCAATTTCTCTACGAAACACTTGTTGAAGATGAGGGTATCAACGAGATATAAAACCATGAAAGAGTTGGTGAAAGGCCTTAAGATGTCATTCATTAGCCTCATGAAACTTATTTGGGCACTCATCAAAACAAAGGGAATGACCAACCATGCAAAAAGACCCTCCTTAGAGTTGAAAGTGATCTTCCACACATCATTCATTAGGGTAATTTTGAGGTCTAAGATGGGCCACCTAAGGAAAATAATAAAATAATAGTTAAAATAGTAAAATTAGAGTTATGATGTTTTGAAGAAAAATAAATAAAACTAACATTTTAGTTGTATTTTTAGCTTATCTCCTTGTAGGTTTAGTCAAATATCAAGTGCATACACACATTGGATGCATAATTAAATTCCACATCCATTGTGTACCCACTCTGCATACTTTTGAATGGAAACACCAAAAGGAATGAAATGTATGAGAAGAACATGTTCAACATTTTTTTTTATGTATTTTAATTTTTTTTCCAATGTGGGTCTACCCAGAAGTATGCAAAGTGGGTATTTTTTGGATGTGGAATTTAATTATGCATGCAATGGGTGTCTGCATGTAATCACCCCTTCCCACATTTACCCAATTTCACTATCCTACTAGGGTAAATGTGACACTAAGGGTTACTATCACATTACTCGACCTCCAAGATCCAGTTAAGGAAGTGGGGTCCAATTGACCACGACCCTACAAATTGCAACATCTCTCAGGACTAGGAGACACTTAGGGGCAAAAGGACCACCTCATGTGACCCAATTATGAACTGAGTCTCTTTTTCCCTAATCCAGACCCCCAACCACATACATGAAAAGGCCTAGGTGTGGCTGAAGCCTTCCAACTACATGCACGACACTATGTTGAGCTAATTTATTAACACAAATTAACACACGTATTTAATTATCAATCAGGGTTTGTAAAACTTGGAGGCAAGTCCACAGTGTATGGATATCAGATGTAGCTAAGCTTAGAAGATAAAATTTGAAGAGTTAAGGAAGTACATATTACAAATATAAACCTATTTTAACAATTTCTAATTCACTTATGTAATATGTGAGGGATGAGGCTGCTAACTTAGGAGAACCAGGTTGTCCTTCCCTGCAATACTACTTTCATGAAGAGAAATCTAAAAGAAATAATTAATAATGGTTTATGATGCAAAAGATGTAAAAGAAGAGGCTCCTAACTAAGGAGGACCAGATTTTCCTTCTTCACAATTGTACTATATCATAATCACCATTGCTTCAAACCAGAAATGCATAAATAACTTCAAATAAGAAAAGGAGAATGAAATTCAGTTTTAGTTCAAGATCAAATAGAAGGGGAATTTAACTTAAATTCCTGTGTGTCCCTTCATATTTACATTAGAATTAAACCAATATCCATTCAAAAATCATCACACATTAATTCAAATAAGAAAATCTGAAACAAAACAACTAAACAGATCTAAAGCAACTAGTTCATGAAAATTAAGCTAGTTTAACAATGAAGTGTACTTAGCTTGGAGTGGGGGCCCTCCACCCTTGCCTTGCACACTTTAGGCTACTATCAAATACTGAAACTTCAAGCACTCATCCACACTAATGAACAACAAAATGAAAGTAGAACAAGTTCTTCTAATTAACCTCCAATATTCAAATGTCTCAGCATAAAGTTATATAAAAATTACATCCATAAGCCTTCAAAGTTTTGGCTTAAATAGAAGATCATGAAACAAACTGATCTAAAGTCTCTCTAACAACTATATCTATTCATATCCATCTATCTAAGTTTAATCCATTAAATCCATCACTAAAAATATGGACAATCCCATGAAATCATAAAACTGCCCTATTTCTGAGGGATTTTTTCAGTGACTAGTCATGTTTGACCAGCCTTGATCGAGCTTGATTTAGCTTGTTTTAACCAAACCAATTGGAATTAGTTCAGTCCTAGTTCCCAAGATTTCCATTCATATATCTAGTTCGAGCCCAAATGTCCTGCAAATATGTCATCCACATAGCCATTACGAGAATTCTGATTCTATCCAAAAATACTCTTAAAATTCAATTTTCATAAAAACTTCTAGAAATTGCAAAATTAAAATGAAATACCTAAATATGCATAAAATACATCAAAATGAGATGGATGCAATGGAAAATAGATGGAAAATATAAGGATTAAGTAAGTTTCTTTAAGCAAAAATCGACCAAAGCTGAGGGCCAACATCTCCCCCTTGCTGATCTTCAAGCATGTCCTCATGCTTGTTTCTTCCTTCTGACCTTTTACTTGTATATCTTGACTGGCCTGTTGATGTACCTATGGCTCTGACCCTTGAAGATGAAGCTTTCTCTTGAGCTACCTGTAAAAGGATATCTATGCCTTCAGGTACTTTTTCTCTTTTCCTTTTCTCTGTTTTTCTATAATAAAAACAAAAATTCATCCTTTCCCTTTGAAATGTTGTCCTTTGTAATATTCTTCACCTATCAGTGGAATTTATTTATTTTTGGCTTGGGTTATATATTCTGGAGTGATGGGAACAAAAACGTCTCTAATGTGTGATGAGGTTTCACCACCAACACACGAATAAAACAACTTTACATTATTCTTCCTTTCATGATAAAACACCAGTCTAAATAACACCAATAAATCATTTTGGATGAGCAGCTTCAAAAAAGAAAACAAATAAAACTTGAATTTTGTAATACATTCTGACACAGGATTCATGTCCCTCTCAAATTAACAATATCAACAACTTTACTTAAAGGAGCCGATATCCATTTGTCCTCACATCTCACTAAAAGAAGCCAATCTTGCAATGTCGCACAATCACAGAGAAAACACCAATCGATCAAATCAAAGCTTCTTTCACTTATGCAGGGGGTTTTCCTCTTGTATAATTCCTTTACAAAATAACTTGTGCCAATCCTTTTTATGACTAGGCATTCCCTTTCAATTTAGCCATTGTTTTACGCACGTAATCTGCAAAATAGGTGTCGAAAGAACCATAAACATATCCCAAATAGAAATGAATTTGAGAAAATTGTTCATGAGGAGCCTAACTAGGATCGATCTGAAGAAAACCCATGTTTTCATTTTTCAAATTTCATTTTATTTTTCCCAGAAAAAATAGCAAAAAATAGTGGCTTTCAAAACTGGAAATGCATTTCTGGGACTGAATAAAATTTCATGATCATTAAATTTGAAAGCAATTTCTCTCTTCAAATGCTTCTCCAGTATCCTGCTTACCTCTTTTTTGATGCCTTTGACAAAGAGATGAAACTAATCCTCAAAAATATGAGCTTACTGCTTCTGCAAACACAAAATTTTGATATAGAAAGATGACAAAAACATAATAAACATGTTTTTATTAATATATTTCTTATATTCTATCCTTTGTTTCATCAAAATTTAAAAAAAAAACTCCTTTGTCTCTGATGTAGAATTCTTTGTTTTTGAATTGGCTGTGTAGAAAAATCAAAATTATTATGTCACAATATCTTTTTGTTCTTCGAATTCTCACATAATTTCGCCTCTCTTTAAGACAAAATCACCATGCAATCATTCTGCAATGATCTAAGCTCACTGTGTGCAAAATTTTTCAAAGAATGGCTCACTGTATATATGTCAACATTCATCAAATAACTCATGAAATGGCTTCACTGCGTATATAAAATTTGTGAACTGCATTTTTTAAATATGAATGAGGAAATCGTTTTTTTTTTTTTTTTTCTAACGATATGTGAGCTGTAACAAAATGAATTAAACCCTCTATCTCTGTTTCCAGCAATTAAATTCTCAGAATATGAAATCGAATCCTGGAAAAAAAACTCTCTTCTCTTTCAGAAATCAAAATTGATTTATACTTTGTCTTTTCAGAACTCAAAAATCAATTCTGGGAATGATTAATTCTCTCTTAAATTGAAATCAAATTATTGAAATGAACAAATTTCACAAATCTGGATAATTGTTTTCAAATTCACCTTCTCTACCTTCTTAGAAATTGAGTTCTTTTATCCAATCAGAATGCAACTCATCCCTCCGTCACACTACCCAATTCACATTGAAAAACACATGTTTATGTAATTGAAAACATCTTGTTTTAAGCATGGCGAACCATATGTTTTCAAAACTACACTTAAGCTTCTTGTTTCATCACTCAATCTGAACGAAAATATGTAATCAAAACTTCAATAAAACACTCTGTTTCAAGATTTCGCGGAGAATTTGATTTAATTTACCTATCAACAAAGATGTGTCTTCATTTTCTCTTTGTAATGACTCAGCTATCCCGCATTCCATTATGATTGCCACTTTTTAAGCGTTGTTTTAGAAAACCTTTATTTGTTGACTGGTGGCACAAATGGATTCCTAATAAATGACAAACAGAAGTTGTGTGCTTTCATATCCTGGCAATCTTTTTAGAAAAATCCTGAGATTTTCTCATGAACCTCTGCTGCATTTATTAAAGAGAATCAAGCTTTTGATCTTACCTTTGCTTATCACGAGATTTTTTTTAACTAACTCTACCTCCACCGTCAGTCTTCTCAGCTTATCACTTTTATTTGCAATGCTATATCTCTTGTCGTCCTATAACTCTGTGTTTCTTTCCTCTTCTCACTCAAGCTCAAAGAGTATACACTAATGCATTTTTCAATACTTCATTATTCTCCCTGAGCCTTCAAAATGGCTATGATGGTGTAGTGAGAGCGCTTTTTACCAAGCTCCGCATATAACAATGGCGGAGTATGTATGAAGTTCTGCAAACCCTCAGCATTATATCGAAATCTTTATTGTTGTAGTTTAAATTCTCATTTGATCGTTTCTCTATTGTTTGATTGCCACCTTAATTGAATGAATCATGGTCTTGTCACATTTCGCCTTCCACCTTCGCCATTTCCTACGGCTGTCCCTTCAAACATTCATCACTTGATTTTGCATTGTATTGCCATCATCTGAGGATTATGATAACCTTTACACCGCAATAGTATTGCTCTTATGCACTATTATAAGCTTGTCAAAATAAATCATTTCAATTTCATTTATTTGATTTCTCTTTATAATGCGCATGTTCCATATGAATTCGTTGCAATATATATCTCTTAATTTTAAAATGACCACCTTAGGTCATGCTTAAAATTAATTCCATAATACTAATGTTTTATATGGTGGTGCAAGTTTCAACATACTAAATCCTCATTTTGGTCCCTTTTACTTTTAAGGAAAATACTTAGGGTTATGGAATATTTTAAAGCTATGAAGTGAATATGAAATATATGAATGGAATGTATAAATGTAGGATGTACTTAGGATTAAGTATAGGATAATGGGTATAGGATGAGGGTAATGTAATGAATATAAAATATGCATTCAGGTACTAATTTAATTTTAACAAGCTCTAAAAATTTTGAATTTGCAAAAGCAAAATTTTGTACTCACAATACTTGTACTCCCTGACAATATTGGATGATGTCCTCTGATCAAATGTCTTAGATAGATTGAAATATAGAATTTATTTCTGCCTTCTGTTCTAGCATTCTTCATTGATTTTGGTCCATTGATTGCCAATGTTGTTCAGGTCCCTCTGCAATTGATTCATAATAACTCAGGTCCCTTCTGTCATGTACATTTTTATGCAATATATACATGTTTTTTTTTCTGTAATTTAATTCAGGTCCTTTCAATACAACTGCTCACACTCTTTGCATAGTTTTATTATGAATCTTCCCCCTTGCTTATTCTGAGACTTGTCCCCATGTCTTGCTTATTCTAGAGGATGATTTCTGCAAAATCAAACTAAAGAAATGGTAAAAAAAAATAGAGAATTCATATTGGCGAAACAAGTTGGTTTTCTGATATGAATTCGAGTTTGTTTTGTGCCACTTTCGTGGATTTTCACAACCAAACTCTATTATTATTTTTTTTCTATGTTTTCCTTTTCTTCTCTGGATGGAGGTGGGGTGTAAGGGAGTAGGGAAGTATGAAAAGCTTATGAAAATAGGTTATATTGAAGTCATGATATAGTAGTAAATGGATAGATAATAAGTCTGGACTTCAACATGCATGATCGCAGAGCTTAACATACAATATTGTTGATGGATGAAATCATGAATAATATGGCTTATGAAAGACTTCTTTGGAAATGGATGTGACTTTTCATGGTATAAAACATGACTTCTTCTGATGATTATTAGCTTCATGTCTTTTTCCTCGATCTTAATCATGTCCTAGAGTGATTGGTGTTGTTGGTCAGCAACTAAGAGCAAGCTTCACAAATTTGAGTTTCATTGGATGAACTCAATATCAGGGGAATTCCTACTTCATTTTCACTTGAGCAATTTCATTTCATATTCGCTGATATGAATTTTTAAAGATTAACTTTGAAAATCCTTCGTCTATGAAATTGACCTCTCAAATCTTCTGGGGACCTGCAAAAACATGGCACTTTCCTGCAATGCAATATTAGATGATGGAGTAAGAGAGGTGTACAATATCTCTTCTTCAAATAGATATGTAAATCATTACAAGCATTTCTTAGAAAACAAGTCCAAAGATGATATACAAACAAAATGCATTTATTTACCCCTTGAGCAATGGTGGCCAACCTAGACCCCCTAGCGGTATTTTGTTTACAAAATATTCATTTTATATCTAATTAGAGTGATTCCAAAGACAAGTTGAAGTGAATTCATATGGATACCTCCAATATAAACAGGTTTTCAAAATGGTTTAAAATGATATGGTAAATATTATAAGGAGTGGCATGTTTGATAGAGTTGCTTGTTAATTTTTAAGTAGACCAACAATCACTATTTGAAGTGTAACTTCTTCGATAAATATCGGATCAATGTGATTTCACTTGGAGATTAAATTAGATTCATTTTTATCTTTCCAGTAGAAATGGGTTTTAAAAATTCTTAGGCTTGATATCACAAAATTGATGATGAACAGACCTAGGAGGCAGTGTTTTACTATGTGTTTTGAAGACATGCAGTCACTAAATGTGGCATAACATTTTCATTTCACCTCCAAATGAGATGATTCAAATTGTTTCTTAAAATAGACTTGAATATATATACCATATAAATAGGTTTTGAAAATAAGATGGTTTGGTATGTCAAGGAGGCCAATGAATAGTCAAGCCCTAGAATTGTCACCATGCAGATTTTTCTAGAAACAGATAGTATTTCAAGAATAACCTTTTCATATGATACCTAATTGAAGTGATTCAAATTGATTTGGAATATAGATTCCAAGGGATATCTTCCCTATGAATTTTAGGTAAAAATGTGTCCATTAAACACCTCAAATATAGGCTGTACTAACTCTGTCATCAACATTTCACTTGAGACCTACTTTTGATTTTGATCACATTTTTATTTGTGATATAAATTGAAAATTTCAAAATGGATTCCAAAACTATATTTCAAGAGATATGTAAAAAAATAACATGATTTAGAAATTATCCTATATGGTTACCCAAAATAGGAATGTTTTTACTGCATTTTGCCGTGTAGTCCTTTCAAATGAATATTGAACAGTGATTTGAAGAAATATTCATGACAGTTTGAAACAAATTTATTATGGAAGACTTATTGTGAATTCATTCGACTTGTTTATTTATTCTATTCTATCCTATTTTATTTTAGAAAAATAATTCATTCTCTCAAGTATAAGAGAATTTCCAATGCATCCATTTTCGTAACAAGATCATGAGTAAACTCACATCCAAATTTCAAAAATATACTTCAATGAATTTTTGGACATGAAAATTTATCTGATCATAAAGATTTGATGAGAAACAATGTTGAAAAATGGAGTAGTGTTGTAACCTAATGACTAGTTGAAACCAAGTTTTAAGATGATATTTGTTTGCTTGGCTCTAATTAATTGTCATAGCACAAAACTTTTCTTGTGGTACTTGTTCAAAATCTTGTATGCAAAAGGGATCTTGTGATATACATTCTAGAAATTATTCAATTTCTGGGTCTAATGTTTGATCTTCATTGCATATAATACATGACTCATTCACCTCCTCACAAAGATAGCTAGAAGAAAATTCTAGATTCTCTTCCTGTGGATCATCTTCATGGATGTTTTGTTGCTCTTTTGTCATTAGACATGAAGATTCATCCCTAGTGAGCATTCTAAATTGAGGACAAGGACTTGAGAATAGTTTTGTGGTGGCATACCCTCCTTCTCTAAATGATTTCTTTAACATCATTTTTTTTAGATCTTGTCTTACAAATGGATTTTGTAATTATTTTTTTATTTTATTTTTTTTGTTGGGGGTTTTGTTTTGAGAATCTACTTTTAGGATCTCTATTTCTATTCATAAAAAAACATAACTAAGATAAATGTATCTTAACTATTTTTTTTAATCAAATTTTTAGTGTTTTTGTTTATCTTCTATTTGATTGTGCTGATAATTGCCTCCCCAGCAATGACACCAAAATGTTGAGATAATTTATTAACACAAATTAACACAAGTATTTAATTATCAATCGGGGTTTGTAAAACATGGAGGCAAGTCCATAGTGTATGGATATCAGATGTAGCCAAGCTTAAAAGATAAAATTTGAAGAGTTAGTGAAGTACATATTACAAATATAAATTATTTTAACAATTTCTAATTCACTTATGTAATATGTGAGGGACGAGGCTCCTAACTTAGGAGAACCAAGTTGTCCTTCCCTGCAATACTACTTTCACGAAGAGAAATCTAAAATCACTGATTAACAATGATTTATGATGCAGAAGATGTAAAAGAAGAGGCTCCTAACTAAGGAGGATGAGATTGTCCTTCTTCACAATTCTACTATATCATAATCACCATTACTTCAAACCAGAAATGCATAAATAACTTCAAATAAGAAAAGGAGAATGAAATTTAGTTTTAGTTCAAGATCAAATAGAAGGGGACTTTAACTTAAATTCTTGTGTGTCCCTTAATATTTAGATTAGAATTAAATCAATATCCATTCAACAATCATTACACTTTAATTCAAATAAGAAAATCTGAAACAATACAAGTAAACAAATCTAAAGCAACTAGTTCATGAAAATTTAGCTAGTTTAACAACAAAGTGTACTTAGCTTGGAGTGGGGGCCCTCCACCCTTGCCTTGCAAGCTTGAGGCTGCTATCAAATGTTGAAACTTCAAGCACTCATCCACACTAATGAACAACAAAATGAAAGTAGAACAAATTTTTCTAATTAACCTCTAATATTCAAACGTCTCAGCATAAAGTTATATAAAAATTACATCCATAAGCCTTCAAAGTTTTCGCTTAAATAGAAGATCATGAAATAAACTAATCTAAAGTATCTCTAACAACTATATCTATTCATATCCATCTATTTAAGTTGAATCCATCCAATCCATCACTAAAAATATGGACAATCCCATGAAATCATAAAACTGCCATATTTCCCAGGGATTTTTTGGGTGACTAGTCATGTTTGACCAACCTTGACCGGGCCTGATTTAGCTTGTTTTGACCAAACCAATTGGAATTGGTTCAGTCCTAGTTCCCAAGCTTTCCATTCATGTATCTAGCTTGAGCCCAAGTGTCCTGCAAATATGTCATCCACATAGTCATTACGGGAATTTCTGATTCTGTCCAAAAATACTCTTAAAATTAAATTTTCATAAAAACTTCTAGAAATTGCAAAATTAAAACTAAATACCTGAATATGCATAAAATACATCAAAATGAGATGGATGTAATGGAAAATCAATGGAAAATATAAGGATTAAGTAAGTTTCCTTAAGCAAAAATGGACCAAAACTAAGGGCCAACACACTACCTAAGACTTTTCAGAATGATACATGACACGGCAAGACTAAACATTCGAACTCAAATAAAAAACTTGACCTCAACTACTTGGAACACACTATACATTTCGTCAAACATATGTCAAGCATGTAAGATACAAATAATGAATTCATATCTAATAATAATGGTCTAATATTCATCTGAGGATCACCAAGAAGGACCTATGCCCTCTCCACATAGCTGCAACAACACTTATTAGTCCATACATTCATCAACCAATCAATAGATAAACCATTCATGACAAGAGCCATAAATAACATACATCACCTAACCAACAAATAACCAGTAAATAACTAGAAATGTAACCATGGAAACTAAGCCATAATATCACAAACATAATCACTAAAAATATACCTGAGTCACAATGAAAGAATAACACTTATTAATACATGAAAACATGAACCAAGTTAGGGACTTCCACATACCACCTGACCATAGATTGGATTGAACCAAATCTCTCTTTCAACTGATAACTCCCGCACCATATTCTAAGCATAAATGTTAGATATCATGGAATAAACCAAAACAAACCAAACCAGGGCTTCTAGAGGCCAAACCACCTCAACCCTCATCAACAGTGATTCCACCTCCATGGTCGGAGATCATTAACACCAACGAAATTGGTCTCTATCCAAGTTTTCTAGGGCTCTAGGAACTAGTAACTCAACCCATAGCCTTCAAGGACTCCAAAGAATTTTTCCAACCTGGCTCTAGGGACTAGTAACTCAACCCACCAAGCGCTCTAGAGTGTTTGTCCCAACCTAGGCTCCAAGGCTAGTAACTCAACCCAAATTGTTCCAAGGCTTCCTGAGCATTTGCTCTAACACACAACCATAAGGAATTATAAGCACCAACCAGAAGAAAACCAAGTGGGAAAACCCACTACACCATGGTTATCTAGGAAATTGTCAGGCAAGGCTAAAACCACTATCATTCTAGGAAAATATGCATTTCAATGACAATGCATAACTAGAAAATCACATGCATATACCATGCATCTGAAAATCAGCAAGGAAATCACACATGCAACATAATACCGGCAAGTAAATCTAGTTTCAGTTGTTGATCCAATTGTTCCCTTGTGATTTCCTTCTTTCCTTTGACTTCTTTCTCCAAAACCAACGTATGCCAATGTGTTCCAAGAATTCTCAAAGAATAATCTAATTGTGCAAGTGTATGAGAGATTGAGAGAATGGAAGAGAGAGATCTAAGGACTGAACTAACAAAACCTTAACCATCAGAAGTTGTAAATTGATCCTGAGAAGCCTTTTTATCATCAAGGCCTCTATTTTATTCACTTTCCTTCATTTTTCCTTAAATTTCCCTCTCATGTAAATATGTTTCTCTTCACCTTCTATTTCTCTTATTTTTCTTTATTTCATAATTAAAATTCCAATTAGTGCCACTTTTCATTTCCCAATTCCTTTTCTAGTGTCCATAGCCATTAATTAATCACCAGTGATACCCATCACTATGTTTTTCCCAACAATTATCTTGGAATACATGTCCCATGACCTTGGTATTATTTTATGTACAAGGAAAATCAACCAAGGGATGTTACAAACCCCTACCCCTTGGGGGAAAATTGTCCTTGGTGTTCAATGACACCTATGACAACCAAACCACTGAAAAAAGAACATACTTCCCATGGAGATTTATAACATAGATCGATGTAGTTTCTACAATGAGCAAGTACTGCAAACCATAACCAACATAAAAAACATGAAAATCATGCTTCTTATTAGAGATTTATAACATAGATCATTGTGGTATTTACAACAACATACATATATACATATACATATATCAAAATACATTTTCTTGAACCAGCAAATAATAAAGGATACATAGACCACATATGGTCAACCATATTCCATGTAGCTTCATTGCACCCAAAGTGCTTCCATTGCAGTTTAACCTACTTGATTGCTCTATTTTGGAGCATTATGTGTTTCTACTATAATATTCATTGTTGTTATGGATAGAAATATCCCTCTAGTTCCACTTGCAGGGTAGACCATTCAATCATATGATCAACATCCTAGCCATACTTCTTAAGCAATGAGATATGGAAAATATCATCGAATTTCACCATCAAAGGCACTGCATGTCTATAGGCCGCTAGTCCAATCCTCTCAAGGATCTCAAAAGGCTCGCAATACCAACGTGCCAACTTGGCACATGATACAATCCTCAACGAGCTCCTCTTGGGTTTGATGCACAAGTACATGTTCCCTAACCAGAAACACCTTAAATGACCTATCTTGATCTGAATAACTCTTATGTCTATCCTGTGTTGCCATCAAATTCCTCTCCATAACTTGCACTTCATGTTCCATTTCTACCAACTTCTTCGGTCCAATAAATACCCTATTCCTTGGATCACTCTACGTGATAGGAGTATTACAACTCTACCCGTAAAGTGCGTCAAACAAACTCATCTTCGAAGATTCATGATACCCATTATTATACGTAAACTCAACCAATGGAAGATACTCTTCCCACTTCCTTTGTTGATGCATGCCATATGATTTTCTCTTATCTACCTTCTCACATCTTTATCATATCGTCCTAGATTTATCCTTGTGGAGAGAGGAAAAAATATACACATGATGGCAAAGGGAAGAAAAATTTAGGTGCTTGCTACATAATTAATGCACTTAGAAAATAGGAAACATTAAAAACATTTATGTTCCTAAGGACATAACTCAAAGGAATTGGAGTTTAATGGAATGCACGTTCCTATGTTTAAACCATGATAAAGTATCGAGCGAACCACCATTCACCACAACATCTCCATCCCCCAAAAGCATTACCGGGGGGGGATTCACACGACCAATATGTCGGCGCGATTCCTCAGAGGAGAAAATTCAACAATACTGATCTGGTGGATCGATGACCTGGATTAATTCCAGGGGGTCTTGGCTCGATCTACACTCTCGCTTGTCCACCCACTGAAGACAAGTGGGAACCACTGCTACCATGCCATACACTGAGATGCCATCAACATCAGCAAGTGAGTGATATGGTAAAAGGTAAAAGTAATCCCCCTCCATTTGTCATCCATTCGCCCTTTCAATCACCTACCACCATGTGTGACCTCCTCATGAGCTCACCTATCGTCACGTTACTATCTTCTCCCACGTATAAAAATCTAACGCGTTATCCATTTCAATTTAAAAGTATATTTCCTACCGTAAAATCCTCCTACTTCTCTACTGGTCCACTACGTCGTTCTCGTATCAGATAGTCCAAAGCTTCCTCAATATCATTTGTTCAAAATTAACCAGGTCATTCAGGTAACCTACAGGCCTCCTACTTATAGTTTTGTCCTTATGCTTAAATGAAGAAGCCTACACCTAAAAATCCTAAATCACGAGAGGCTAATCCCTCTTCAAACATTTAGCCTCTCATGGACACATAATCTCAAATCTATGACACACCATGCCCCTACCACTTGTTTTATCTCCGGTTCGACATGTATGACCACCATTCCAAGGGAGAAGACCCCTTTAGGGTAGTGGAGTCAAGGTTGTATTACCAAATTGCACCATATGTCTTTTGGCATTATGATACATGTGTTTTCCTTGATGGCAACTCACTTAGATGAAAGATCACGGTGCATCATGTCAACGACAAAGAATTACAGATCAGACTACAAAGAATGAAGAAAGAGAGGTATACGTAGGTTCACCTTGACCAAGCTGCGTATACAAGTAGGTTCACTCGACACAGGTAGTGTATACGTACACATGCACTTTCACAGAAGGAAAAACGTGTATATGTTGGAAAACTAAGTTTTTGGTCTGAGGTATTTGGTCCAAGGTATTTGATCCATGGTATTGGTCCAAGGTATTTGGTCCAAGGTATTGACCCTAGGTATTTGGTCCAAGTTATTGGTCCTAAGTGGTTTTGATCCATGGTATTGAGAAAGGCCTAAAACTATGTAAGGAGGAGAAGATCATTAGGCCAAAGTGTGCAAGTATTGAATATATAATGAAGTGTGAGATCTAGTATGCAGGTTATTGGCTTATGGTGTTGTGCTTGATCTGAACCAAGGATGAACCTGAGCGGTTGATGAGGGATAAGACCCAATGATGGATCGGGATCTTAACGCTTGAAATGAATTATCATTATGTGGTTTGATCATGTATAGTCTAGATTTGAATACTAACGCATGTGTTATTCTATAAATATTATGATCTGGGTATAACTAAACTCTGGAATAGCTGCAGAATTATGAATTAATATTTGCAGATGTGTACACTGGTTGGATTTTATAAAAGCGCGCATACACGTTGGTTCAACACATGGAAGTAGCGTATACCTTATGAAGTATGTTTTAGTTTTTTTCTATTTGTTGTTGCAGAGTTCTGGGTTCTGCTTTGGATTCTGGCGACTCTATTCTAGCGAAAGTATTATGAATGATCAGATTGATTGTAATTTGATACAGTGACAATGGGTTGTCAAAGTGTTTGATTGATTCAATTGTGGTTGATTCAGAAAGTGATTATTGAGTTTCAGTGATTGGTTGAAGCAGATGTATTTGATGATTGTATTGTAGTTATGATGTTGTTGATGGATCCAGTTTGAAAATTTATGAAATGTGGTCCTTGGAGGAAGAAAGAAGGTCATAGCCTTTTGTAGGTCACCGCCTACATACTAGTAAACATATAGGCTAGTACAAGAGCTATGGGGTTGTAGCTCCCTTCCAGTAGAAGCTGGAGAATGAGAGAAGGTTGTAATGTTCTACAGGTAGAAGCCTGCATACTAGTATGAGTCTACACCAGTACAAGATTGTAAACAAATTTTCTTATTATTAAAAGAAGACAGAGATGAAAGCAGCAGGTTGTTTTTACCCACATTGGGTTTCCACCTTATATCTTGGTGTTCATGTGTGTTGCTTATGTGTGATTCTTTATTCTGCTTTTACTGCACTATCGAACAAATCTCTAATATACTGGTTGAAGTTTAGTGCATGATAAATTGACTAAATCAAAATTTCTCTGCATATATGCTGGTTGCTTTAAGTATAGTCGCGTGTACATGCTAGTTCAGTTAAATGAGGTAGTGTATACAAATCTGTTTGGGAAATAAAATTATTGATCTGATAATACTGATTCACCCCCCCCCCCCCCCAATATTATTTCCAACAATTGGTATCAGAGCAGGTCCTTTAGAATGAGCTTGATCGCTTGAAGGGATATCGATCATCATGAGTAATCAGGAAAGTGTTCGATCCATCGGACCGCCAATCTTTGATGGGAGCAACTTTTTTTATTGCAAAATAAGAACCAATTCCTATCTATAATCACTTGGAATGAATGTCTGGGAAATTGTGGAAGGAGGATATACATTTCCAACAACAATTCCTATAGATATGGTAGGTAAAAATAAATATGAAACCAATGCCAGGGCTGTCATTACTTTATCAGGAAGTCTGTCACGATCAGAGTTTGTCAAAGTCATGCAGCTCAAATCAGCCAAAGAAATATGGGACAAAATCATTCTGAGCTACGAAGGAGACTCTCAGGTAAAACGTGCTAAACTTCAAACTCTCAGAATTCAGTATGAAACTCTTAAGATGCACAGTGATGAAAGTATAGCTAGTTACTTCTTACGTATAAATGAGGTTGTTAATTGTATGAAGAATCTGGGTGAAGATATAAAGGAATTTACCTTAGTTGAGAAAGTTTTGAGATCCTTGTCTGCTAAATTTGAATCAAAAGTCTCTGCCATAGAAGAAAAATAGGATCTGCAGACTATCACTGTGACATAGCTTCACATAACCTTAACTGCCTTTGAAATGAGAAAAGGAGGTCCATTAGATATAAGAGAAGCCGCATTTAAAGCTTCAGCAAAAGGAAAGGAAGAACACAATGAATCAGGACATATTTTAGGAGAAGAAGATGAGGCAAACTTTGTCAAGAAGCTTCAATGGGGTTCTGAAAGATTTAGAGGTAAGCTACCCTTAAAATGCTTTGCCTATGGCAGAGTTGGTCATTATGCGACCAAATGTCCTCATAAAGATAAAAATGAAAAAGGGAAAGAATATGAAAAATGGAATAGAATACAAGTTGTAAATAAAAGGAGTTACTATACTCATGAAGATAGCGATGGTTTATCAAATAGTGATGAAGATGAAAATAGTAATGAATATAGACTTCTAATGGCTTATGAAGATGATAATTTTTGGGATGTTTTAGAAGAAGATGACCTTCATGAAGAAATATCTAAACTGAAAATATGTTTAGAAGAGAAGAATACGATTATAGATACCTTGACATGCCAACTTGCTGAAAAAGAAAAACACAATGAAAAACTAGAATGTGAAATTGTGGGTCTAAGAAAGGATCTTGAGAAAATGAAATATCTCAATCTTAGATTTTATAAAGGATCAAAAACTTTAAATGAAGTTATCAAAGGGCAGTGTTCTCCTCTAATAAAGACAGGTCTTGGATATACTGAAGAAGCATCTCAATCACAGAAGCCATCAACCTCCACTAAAAGCTATCTTGATGCAGCAAAGACCAACAAACAATATGACAATCGTCAGTGAAGGCATAAAGTAGATCACCAAGTAAATCAGACTCAATTTATTCCAAGGATCAATAGAAGCCACAAACAACCTCAGGTAAATCATACTCAATTTTCTCCAAAGATGAATATCAATAGAAACTACAATCACCAGGTCAATAGATTCAATAGTCGCAGGAACTTCTTTAATGGGAAATGTTTTTCGTGTCATAATTTTGGACAAAACGCTGCTCAATGTGTTGCTTATAAAACCATCATGACTTGAGAAGCACGAAATCAAAGGAATGTAACAGGGGTGAAGAAAAGTTCCTATAATAACTTTTCTCTTCTTGAAAATGAAATAGAATGCTCAATCTGTAACAACTTTGGTCATGAAGAATCTGAATGCAGGAGAAAATTTTGGAAAACATCTCAAAAGGAGCAAAGTACATTAAATCACAAGATATGGAGAAGGAAAGAATCTCAAACAGAAAGATGTGGTATAGCCTTATATGCAGAAGGACAAGAAAATTAGTGGTACATCGAATGTGGATGCTCAAAACAAATGACAGGTGACAAAGAAAAACGTCACTCATATAATGCCTTAGCAAAGGAAAAGAATGTCTCATTTGGAAATGACACTCATGCTGTCATAAAAGGTAAAGGACATGTTTTCTTGAAAGAAAAGGTTAAAGCTAGAAATGTTATGTATGTACACGGTTTAAAGCATAACCTATTGAGTGTTAGTAAAATGTGTGATCAAGGAAATGAAGCGGTGTTTCAATCAAATGAATGTGTTGTTCGTGAGCTTGATATAGGGGAGACCATGATCAAAGGTACAAGAACTCCAAACAAATTATACATACTCAAGGGAGGACAACAACAGTGCTATCTAAGCAAAATGATGAAAACTAGCTGTCGCATAGAAGATTGGGACATCTAAGCTTTTCTCAAATAAGAAAAGCATGTAGATTCAAGGTAGTTCGTGATCTTCCAGATATCAAAATCGATGAAAATAAAATATGCAAACCATGTCAATTTGTTAAGCAAACTAGAGCTCACTTCATTGAAAAATAAGGGTCATCTAGTAAGCCTCTTGAACTTGTCCATACTGATTTATGTGGACCATCAAGGAAAAAGTCACCTCGTGGAGAAGAATGCTTTATTTTGTTCATTGATGATTTTTCAGAATGTGTTTGATAGGTATTCTAAAGCATAAAGATGAAGCATTTGAAAAGTTCCAAGCCTTCAAAGCTTTGGTTGAAAATGAATCAGATCGCAAAATCAAATGCCTCAGATCTGATCGAGGAAGGGAATTTGCCTCGGATGAATTTTTTGACTTTTTTGAACAACATGGAATAAAAAGGCAATTCTCCACTGCAAGGACTCCTCAGCAAAATGGAGTGGTAGAAAGAATGAACATAACTATTCAACAAATGGCTCGAGCTATGCTAGATGAATCTGGAGCTCCTGCAACCTTCTGGGGTGAAGCTGCATTCGCCGCCGTGACTATTCTCAACCAAGCAAATGTTCGAGTAAACAGGACTCAAACTCCACATGAACATTGGTATGGCAAGACTCCTACTATAAAATACTTTAAAGTTTTTGGAAGCAAATGTTATATCAAAATGACTGATGAAAAACTTGGTAAGTTTGAGATGAGAGAAAATGAGGATATTATTCTTGGTTAATCTTCCTGATGTAAAGGATATAAATGTTATAATAAAAGACTTGGGGAAATTGTTCAAAGTATTGATGTTGTAGTTGATGAAGCACGCAAAAATCCAAAACAGATAAAAACCAAAGATTATAGCAATGAAGAAGATGGGGATTATTTTCCCACATCAAACCACAATGATTCTGAAGAAGAAACCAATGAAGCACCAAAATAAGAGATAGCAGTAGAAGAAAAGACTCCGTCCAGGCATGTTTAGAAAAATCATCCAAAAATTTAAATTTCAAAGGAAAAAGAGGCAGGTGTATAGACAAGAAGAACTATTACATAAACCTCAAGCTATCTAGCATTACTATTCTCCACCGAACCTCAAAATGTAAATGAAGCATGCAAAGATGAATGCTGGGTCAAGGCCATGAATGAAGAACTTGAGCAAATTGAAAAGAATAATACTTGGGAATTAGTTCCTAGACCTCATGATAAAAATATTATAGGAACTAAATGGATATTCAAAAACAAGCTGAATGAAAATGGAGAAGTCATTAGAAACAAGGCCAGACTTGTTTTTAAAGGGTATGCTCAACAAGAAGGTATAGATTTTGAAGAAACTATTGCACCTGTCACTAGACTTGAAGCCATAAGGATGTTTCTTGCTCTTTCTAGCTTTCAGAAATTCAAAGTATACCAAATGGATGTAAAATATGCTTTCCTTAATGGAGATTTAGAAGAATAAGTTTATATTGAACAACCAGAAGGATTCATTCTTGGAAATAATGCAAAACTTGTATGTAGACTCAAAAAGGCTCTCTATGGTCTAAAAAAGGCTCTAAGGGCTTGGTATTACCGCCTTGACAAATATCTACACCAACAAGGTTTTTCAAAAGGTTCACCAGATAGTAATCTATATACAAATATTGACACTGATAAATTTCTAATTATTGTTGTTTATGTTGATGATATCCTTTTTGGTAGCAATGAAGAATCCACGAGTCAGAATTTTGCTTCAGTAACGCAGCAAGAATTTGAAACGTCCTTGCTTGGTGGACTTACCTATTTTCTTGGTCTACAAGTTCAACAAAATAAAGATGGTATTTTTCTTTCACAAACCAAATATCTCAAACAGATTTTGAAAAGGTACGGCATGGAAGATTCTAAACATGTATGTACCCCAATTGTAACAAGATGTAGTCTCAGCTCAAATGATGAATCAGCAGCAGTACATCAACCGACTTACAGATCCATGATTGGTAGTCTACTTTATCTAACAGGTACCTGACCTGACATCATGCATGCAGTAGGAATATTTAGAAGTTTCCAAGCAAATCCAAAGGAATCACACATTCAAGAAGTGAAAATAATTTTCAAATATCTTCAAGGAATAGAGAACTTTGGTTTATGGTTTCCTAGAGATACAGATCTCACTCTTCATGCATATACAGATGCAGATTGGGCAGGAAGTGTTGATGACAAAAAAAGCACTAGTGGTGGTGCATTCTACATGGGTTCCAGGTTAGTATCGTGGTTCAGCAAGAAACAAAGTTCAATTGCATTATCTACAGCTGAAGAAAAACATGTGGCTACTGTATTTTGCTGCACACAACTAATTTGGATGATGCAAACCTTGCAAGACATTCAAATCACATGCTCTGCCCATCTCCATTCTATGTGATAATACAAGTTCCATCAGTATTTCAAATAATCCAGTCATGCACTCCAAGACAAAGCACATACCCATCAAATACCATTTTCTACGTGAACAAGTGCTTGAACAAAAGGTCAAATTGGAGTATGTTCCCTCCAAAGAACATGTTGTTGATATATTCACTAAACCACTGCCCAGAGAGAAATTTGAATATGTCAAACAAAAGCTGGGAGTAGTTGCGGCATCATCCTACTGTTAAATCCAATTTTTCAGAGAAAGGTTATTATATGCGTATTGTATGAAGTATAGTTGCATACACACACAGATTTCTGTGGTTCAAGGAGTGTGTATGTTTCTCAGATAAGAAAAATAGTGGGGCAGGCTCTGGTATGGGTGATATGACTGATATTGATGATTAATGTGTATCGATATGCTCTGTTCATTAATTTTATCTAACTGACAAAGATGCCTTGATCATTGATCAGTTAACAATGCACAGGCAGCACCAGTTCAGGGGGAGCATTAGCCTTCACGTACATTTAGCATTGTTGGCATTATGGTTGTTGAGTCTAGCTATGGCTTCAGATATTTATACCATTTTTGCTCAAGTCATGTAAAAGTCTAGGGTGTGATATGTCTTCTCATACATTTGAATGAGTCCTATTGGACAAATGATGTAATTTGTATCCCCATTTTACATGGGATGGATGATGTAATATTTCTTGTTTTTGTCATGTATAAACAATTGGTATATCCCCACTTGGTTGAGTGGATGCGTCAAATTTGATATATCCCCAATTGGTTGGGAGATGGATGTATGTACGAGTCAGTGGTGATAGGAAGGTCATCCTCACATAGTTGAGTTATAGAGTCATGTTATTCTTTTAGAAAAGATTTTTTTCCAAACTTTGCTTGCGCTCAGGAAGAGCATGTATGGTTTCAGTTCATCTCAACATGTACAAAAGGGGAGCCCAATCAGAGAATTTAGAATGTACTCAGGGGGAGCATGACAAGCATAATGTATGTCAAAGGGAGAAATTATCTTGGTCCACCCTTTGCCCTTGATGTCAAAGGGGGAGAGTGACTTGGTGTTGTTGTTTCCATCAAGTCCAAAGGGGGAGATTGTTGGCATTATGATATAGGTGTTGTCCTTGATGGCAACTCACTCAGATGAAAGATCATGGTGCAGCATGTCAACAACAAAGAATTACAGATCAGACTACAAAGAATGAAGAAAGAGAGGTATATGTAGGTTCACCTTGACCAAGATGCATATACATGCAGGTTCACTGAACACAAGTAGTGTATACGTACACATGCACTTTCACAGAAGGAAAAGTGTGTATATGTTGGAAAACTAAGTTTTTGTTCCGAGGTATTTGGTCCAAGGTATTTTGATCCATGGTATTGGTCCAAGGTATTTGGTTCGAGGTATTGACACTAGGTATTTGGTCGAAGGTATTGGTCCTAAGTGGTTTTGATCCATGGTATTTAGAAAGGCCTAAAACTATATAAGGAGGAGAAGAACATTAGGCCAAAGTGTGAAAGTATCGAATATCTTATGAAGTGTGACATCTAGTATGCAGGTTATTGGCTTATGGTGTTGTGCTTGATCTGAACGAAGGATGAACCTTAGCAGTTGATGAGGGATAAGATATAATGATGGATCGGGATCTTAAGGCTTGAAATAAATTATCATTATGTGGTTTGATCATGTGTAGTCTAGATATGAATACTGGCGCATGTTTTATTCTATAAATATTATGATATGGGTATATCTGAAGTCCAGAATAGATGCAGAATTATTAATTAATATTTGCAGATGTGTACGTTTGTTGGCTTCGATAAAAGTGCATATACACGCTGGTTCGACACATGGAAGTAGCATATACCTTATGAATTATGTTTCAGTTTGTTTCTGTTTGTTGTTGCAGAGTTATGGGTTTTACTTTAGATTCTGGTGACTGTATTCTAGTGATAGTATTCTGAATGATCATATTGATTGTGATTTTCTACAATGACGATGGGTTGTCAAATTCATTGATTTATTCAGTAGTGGTTGATTCAGAAAGTGATGATTTAGTTTCAGTGATTGGTTAATGCAGATTTATTTGATGATTGTGTTGCATTTATGATGTTGTTGATGGATTCAGTTAGAAAATTTATGAAACGTGGTCCTTGGAGGAAGAAAGAAGTTCATAGCCTTTTGCAGGTCATCACCTACGTACTAGTAGACATATCAGCTAATACAAGAGCTAGGGGGTTGTCGCTCCCTTCCAGTAGAAGTTGGACAATAAGAGAAGATTGTAACCTTCTACAGGTAGAAGCCTACATACTCATATGATTCTGCACCAATACAATGTTGTAAACAAATTTTCTTATTATTAAAAGAAGACAGAGACGACAATAGCAGGTGGTTGTTACCCACATTGGGTTTCCACCTTATATCTTGGTGTTCATGTGTGTTTCTTATCTGTGATGCTTTAGTCTGCTTTTACTGCACTGTCTAATAAATCTCTAATATACTGGTTAAAGTTTAGTGCATGATAAATTGGCTAAATCAAAAGTTCTCTGCATATACACTAGTTGCTTTAAGTATAGTCGCGTGTACACGCTAGTTCAGTTAGATGAAGTAGCATATACAAATCTGTTTGGGAAATAAAATTATCGATCTGATAATACTAATTCACCCCACCCCCCCCAAGTATTATTTCCAACACTGTCTACCATTTTCCAAAGTTTATTTCATGGATTGTCATGTCCTATGTTCAAGATAAAAATTGTTTCGTATTGTCTACTCAAGTGAAGATACTAGAGGTAACTCCAGAACTAATCCATAAGGGTCTGGTATATCCAATTTCTCTTGACTCTGAAAAATTTACAGAAACTACCCTATTCTATAGTTATAATGCTCTCCTAGCTGGGGAGTAGCAAGATTTATCATAGATCATTTTGGCTCATGGACACCAATCCTTACCCATTGTTGACTCTTTTATGATACTATGTTTACATAAGTCGTACGACCCATCCTTATGGTGATTTCCCAACTATTTTGGGAAGCTGATACTACTAATGTTACCAAAGCTACCACAGGGTTTCTAGAGTGATGATGCAACTAGACCATGTTTTCAATATACCTCTATTCTTAGTTGAATCCATTAAATTTTAGCTGCACCATTTTCCTATCACTGCATTCTTTAGATACTACTCCATTCTATTTTATTTGTTCTTATACACCCATGTGGATGAGTTTGAGTACTTGGGCCTTAGTCTCATGGATTCACACAAACAAAGAATGTTTGTTTTTGAATGGGATGTTGTTGTCAGGAAGAAGCCCAACAATGAGGGTTTTTCTCATTTTATATCTACATATATGGCTACAACATACAAAATTATTCACATTGTCTCTCCCAAAACAATTTTTCCCCAAAAAAAATAAATGCTCTAGCTCAACAAAAACAACAAGGTAGTTGACGGGTACTTATTCGAGGATTACACTGAAATTACGGTTTATGGGTGCAAGCTTCCTTCTTACCTCTTACCTACCTTTATGCCCATGAGAATATTTGCCCTTGAATTCATCAAACAAATCTTACATGTGGATCAAATCTACTCTGTTCCTACCAAGAATGGATATGTGTTCAAATTAGGCAAGCGAGTAGGTCCTTCCATTGTAAATATGAGACAAGCCTGTCATCTAGTTGAATATTTACTAAAGGAACTAAATTTTGAAATGGGAGACATTTGGCACTATGACCCCCATGGAATTATTTCGAAGAAAAAAAAAAAGCATTAATGCCTCACCTTATGATCATGAATATAGACCTACTGTGTAATGTAAGGCTAACTTTGATTCTTGGCCTATTAATACAGAGTTGTAGATCAAAACTCTAAATTCAAAGGATAAGGCTCAGAAGAGGAATGTAGACAAGACTAGAGAAGTGGAGATGGAAGAAACTCATTCCAGCAAAATATCCAAGACTCAAGACCCAATAAGAAACTAATGAAGAGTTTGAGACCAGGTTGACCGAGAAAAACTTGGACCATCGAGGCTTCCATGTAACCTTAGAAGACCCACTTTAAGCTTCTACCTCTTCATCTACAAAGGTAACACTTATGAGTTCTTCTGGGAGCTTAGCAATGATAGGATCTAGTTAAGCTACAGGGAAGGAAATGGATGAGAGTAATAAAAGGATGAGAGAGGAGATGCAAGAATACTTAACGTCTTTTTTGGTCCCTTACTAGACCAAACTTCTAGTTTCCATGGACCTGGAGGGGAATCAAATGGAGTAGTTACATCATACCTCAAGACAATTCCTTACATCAAGCTCATAGATTACGACTATGGATGTGTCACTGGACATGACCAATGTCCCTCTACTAGACAAAATAAACCTTCATAGACAGGCGGGAGAGATGCTTTACAGTGAACTAAGCTGAAATGTTATGACAATCAAAAAAGTTGAGAAGCTACTGAAGAATGTTTCCACAAAACTAAAGCAAGAGAGAGTCAATTAAATTACTCTGGATTTACAGAATGAAAACTTCAAAGAAATGATTTTCAAGCTAAAAGTGAACCCAAAATACAAATTTGTGATAGAGATGCTTATCCAACGTTCACAGGATGAGATCCAAGATGTAAGACATAAGGTGAAGATGCTTGCTAGTGAACATGCGCAATCAAGGGAATTAGCCTAGGTGGAAGGATAAAAAGAGATTCTAGCCAAGGATTTGATAAATAGGAATAATGAAGTAGTGTCCCTCAACCAACACGTGGCAGAGCTCCAATAGATAATTTACTCACATATTTGTGCAGTGCTTGTACCAGAGAATCCATAAAATACTACTCAGAAGCTCACTAAGGCCCTCACCGAGCTACATCTCTCTGAATGGGAACTCAAGAAAGTGCAGGTCGATTTGGATAGTGCCAAGCCTTCTCTTACACAAAAGGAGAAACAACTGGGGACTGCAACTAATGTAGAAATAATCAACAAAAATCTACAGACTACAAATCAAGAGGTTACTGAGATGAAAAGCAAGATGAAAGGTAACATGCCACTCCTCCAGGAAAAACAACTAATATGGGATGAAATAATAATAGAGGTGCAGAATAACTAGGAGAATATAACCTTGATGGAAAAGCAAAAAATTGCAGTGAAGGAATATGAGTTCTTTATCCTATCTTCCAAGGAGGAGGATGGAATAAATGATGAGATAGCTAAAAAATTCATCCAGTATATTAATGAAAAACCTAGTGAGTTGAGGACCATATATATTTTATACTGGTTAACTACAATCTTGGAAGTCTCCAAGATGATCCAAAAGGAAGTTGCTAGAGCCAAGGCTGAGGAATGTCTTCAAAAGGTGCTAAAAGATGTAACTTATTTTGACTTGGAGTTCGAGAAAAGTGTTAGAGTTGGCCTGCCCATCTGTTGGGACCTTGAAGGAGGATTGATACCATGGCAGAAGTATAATCAAATGCTAGTAGAGATTAAGATAAAAGAAGACTCCTCCGATGAGAAAACTTCCTCGCTAAAGGGAAAGACAATAGTGAACTATCTAAGGAGGGATTTCTAGTTGTTATGGCTGGTGAGGACCTTGTTTCAAACTAGGCCAAATTATTTAGGGCTCACCAGCCTTAATATTCAATATCAAAAAAAAATTCACTTGCCTCTACCAAGCCCAACACTGTGGAAAAAATGTGACCAATTCATCAATCCTCCATGACTCAAGACCCTTGACCTAGGATCTCTTCCTCCATATGTATCCCAACAACGGTGAACCTATTTCTGATTATGTCAATCATGACACTTTGTGAAATTTTTGTTTTTGTAAATATTCCCCATTTCAAGAATGTAATCAATTCAATTATGTCTTAGTTAGGACAATTGTGCAAGTAGCATGCTCGCGCCATTTTTTTTTATGAAATCATTAGAAGACCAAAGAAGGAATATTTTGTAAGGAGTACTCATCCATTAGACCCTATAAGATTGTGGAAAAACTAATTTTGAAGGCTTCAAGAATTTTGTTTGAAGGGGTTGTTTGTACTATGAATAGAAGAAGAACCAAAGTTGTATGCTCCATTGGCAAATTAATAAAGAAGTTATGGTGATTCTACTGCCAGGAAGTTGTAGTATGTAATCTCTTCTTTGTTTATTCCATTATGTGTTTCTTTCTTCTCAGATGTAATAGTAGCTGCTGGATTTAATCTCAGAATCATGGATTCATCTATACCTAATTCTGATTAAAGATGTCTCTGATAAATGTGATATAATATCCTTAATAAGTGATCCATGTTCTCTGAAATTCATTTTCATTTCCTCACTGTTCCATTTTCTCACTGAAATTTGATGCATAGGATCTACTGATAAGCCTTGTGCATTAAGCTTCTTTTCCTCATGATATTCTTCCATGTATGCTACAATAATCAAATGAACTATGTGCTTCTGTCACTTAGCTACTAGATCCTTGATATTAGGTCCTCTTTTAGAGTTTTCTATTAATAAGTAACTCGACTATTTGGAAGAGATATCTAGACCATTTATCAATTCATAACGTGTTTTGAATGTCTAATATTAATAGACAAATCTTAGAAACATTCTAATATATCCTTGGAAATGACCTCTCTCAACCTGAAGATTATCTCTAGGAACAACAAAATCAACATCCTCAACATACCATCAAGAATATTGTGAACCCTCTCTGTCTGTACATCTCTCTACAGATGATAAGTTGTATTGAAGGCCAACTCTGTACCCAAACCTATAAACAACTCTTTCCAAAAAATGGAAGTGGTTTTGGCATCTTTGTCAAATACAATCTTCTTAGGAACACCATGCAATGTCACTATTTCCCTCATGAAAATTTGAGCTACCTCACTAGCTGAATCCGTTGACTTAACTGCAGTGAAGTTCACTACCTTACTTAACCTGTTAATGAAAACCAAGATTGAATAATGTTGTTTAGATGTCCTCAACAAACCTATTATAAAACCAATGGACATGACTTCCCATTTCCACTGTGGAATTGGAATTGACAACAATAAACCACGTAGATTCTTCCACTCTACTTTTACTTGCTGACAACCCAAAATTTTCACAACAAAATTCACCACCTCTTTATTCAAGTTCGGTTAATGATAAAAATTCTTAACTGCTATCAATGTATTATGATATCCCCGGTGACATGAATATGGGTTGACATGAAATTCCCTTACGATAAGCTCCCTGAGATCACTATCATATGGCACATAAATCATGTTCCTGAATCTAATCAAGCCGTCTATCGTGAGATGATAATCTACATCCTAATCACCGGTATCTTGTTGTTGTAACTTGTGCTTAAGATGCTAGTACCTATCATCACATTTTCCTTCCTACAGGATCTGCTCCTTCAAGTCTATCCTATAAGAACACATTGCTGCAATATGATTCACCTACACTCTTATACTAAGAGCATCAACAACCGTATTCTCCTTTCCCTTAATGTACTTGATCTCACAATCAAACTCACTAATAGTAGCCAACCATCTAGTTTTCCGGGAATTCATATTAGGTTGATCAAATATGTACCTCAACCCACTCTGATCACTCATCGAGATGAAACTCCTTCCAAGAAAATAGAGCCTCCACATCTTCAATGCATGAATGATAGTTTCCAACTCAATATCATCCATCACATAGTTATGATCATGCTCATTCAACTTCCTTGACTCATAGTATACTACATGTCCTTCATGTATAAGGACTCCACCAAGTATTCTCTTGCAAGCATCTATACATATAGAAAATTCTATATCTGGATCTGTAATCTTGAAAACTAGAGCATCTATGAGAAAATGCTTCAACTACTCGAAAATACCTACACACTCCTCTCTCCACTCAAACTTCTTCCCCTTTTTCTACAAAGATGTAATAGGATAGGCAATTTGTGAAAAGTTTCTGAGAAACCTCCTTTAATAACATGCTACTCCCATAAATGGTTTGAATTATCCACATTTCAAGGAGGTGCCCAGTCCATGATATATCTGATCTTTTCCAGGTCCATTGCTATATATTCCTTGGAAATAGCAAGTACCAAGTAATGAACCTCTATATGAAGGAAACTACATTTACTAAACTTGACATACAACTGATTCTCTCTCAACATTATTAACACTACAACTAGTTTATTTGCATGCTCTTCCTCATTCTTATAATATATCAATATCTCATCAATGACTACTATCATAAACTTGTCCAGATAAGGATGCAAAACACTATTCATCTAACACATGAAAGTAGTTTGAGCATTAGTAAGACCAAAAGGAACTATTGCAAAATCATAATACCCATATCTAGTATGAAAATTGATTTTGTAGATGTCTTTTTCTTTGATGCATACCTAATGATATCCTAACCTCATGTCAATCTTTGAAAACATTTCTACTCCCTTCAGCTAATAAAAAAAATCATAAGTTTGTGGTAAGGGATACCTTCTCTTGATTGTCACCTTGTTCAACTTCCTATAATCAATACACAACTTTAGAGTACCATCATTCTTCACAAACAATAATGGTCCACCCCAAGGCAACACACTTGGCCTAATTTATCCCTTATCGATCATTTCCTTAAGTTGCAGCTTCAATACCACCAAATCTATAGTGCTCATCTTGTAAGGCGCCTTTTATGCTGGTGTCGGTCCTGGAATCAACTCAATATAAAATTCCACTTCCCTATGAGGTAGTAACTCTAAAATATCTACTGAAAATAAATCCTAAAACTACTGTAAAACCAGATAACTCCGCAAGACTTCAGCATCCTCAACATCATTTCCTTTGTCACTAGAAATATGAAATGAAAACAATACACACCCTTTCTTGTGACTACACTTTTCCTGCATAGTTGTAACTATTGTCACTAATGTAGGCTTCTTCTTACCCTGTAATATTATTGTCTCTCCATCATCATCCAAGCATTCAATAGTCTTTTCATAACAATCTACCTTAGTCTTGTCAATATAAAACTAATCCGTACCTAACAAGATATTGTAGGATCCCAACGGAAGTACATTTAGATGTGTTGATGTAGACATACTGTTCAACTCAAATGAAAAACATATCACACATTAATGAACTCTTTTCTCAGTACTTGTAGCCAACTGCACCAACCAAGGCTCTACATGCACTTATTTATTCAAGCAACACTTATCCACCTAGTCAAAACTTACATAACTATAGTTAGATCTAGGTTAAATAAAAATAGAAACAACTTGATAACCAATCTTATCTTCCATATAGATAATAGATGCCTGATGATCAACCTCGCTATTATCCAATGCTTCATATATTCAAAGAATACTTTGTCCAACATCTCCAGCTATATGTGCCTACTGAGCACTATAAATCTTGGGTTCGCCACCCTGATGTTGTGGATAATATCTCCTGCAATGATCCTTGACACAGGTCCAACACTACAAAGGCTCCCTTTCATCACCCTTGTTCTTTTGCTCAAATTGAAATCCCTCTCCTCTGTCAACTACATTGAATTTCTTGTATGGTGATGCATTCTCCTTTTCAGCTACATCCAGAGGTATTCCTCGCTTCTTATGCCATTTTCCCTTAGTGTTGTCATTACCTTTCCAATCTTACTTAGGTTCAAATTTACGGTTAGACTACTCATAACAATGTTTTAGCTTCCTAATTACTTCCTCCAATGTCTAAGGATCATCATACTCAATATGATCCTTAAATGCTAATGAAAATCCACTAATGGATCTTTGAACCTTCCTCTTCTCATCCTTAAGATACAACACTTACCTCTATAACTCCATGTAATTAGTTGAATACTCTTCATTTTTCATAGAGCCCATATTCAACTCGTAGAACTCTTTAACCTTACCATCATATTATCTCTATAACAAATACTTCTTTTTGAAAAGTCTTTTGAACTTATGCCAGCTTAACTCCTCTATCTTGATGCCACTGAAACACTTCATAGCTTCCCACAAGAAGTCTTCTTTCCCATTGAGAACAGAAAATAGCTACCTTTTCCTTCATATCCTATTCATGCAGTTCAAAGAACTTCTTCATCCCAAGAAACCATGGTTATTCATCTTTCAGTTTCTTCAACTCTACATCAAATGTAGGAGGCTTGGATTTCATGAAATCATATGGAAAGTATTTCTTTTCATTCTTCCTGTAAGGATGATAATGATGATGACCATGTTGTCTCTCGAATTGAAAGCTAGAATAGAACCCATAACCACTACCTCTCATGTTCAGTGTATCCATCGATCTACCACCTCTAATCATGTCATCCATGTCCCACCTGTGCCCTCAATGAAACTTGCTACAATAGGCCTCATTATTCCTTTCCTCCTATCCATAATTGATTTGTGGTTGTCTTTGTATCTGCAAATATGATAAACATTTAAGGGTCACTACATTGATCTCCCCTTGCTTTTCTTGTGCTCTCGCAAGTCTATCATGCGAATGAATTATATTGTCAATATTCTCCTTACATCTTCTGATCTCTACCTTTAAACTTCCCAAGGTATTTTCTATGTCAAGAGAGTACTTATCTTTGTGTTGCTCATATGATCTATAAGGAGATTCACTTGAACTGTAATCCACCATTTTTCTTGTCATCTATGATCTTGTACTTCTTACAAACATACCATGTGAGATAAACCAAATATAAACAGAATCCAACATATCTCAGTGAATTTCAGGTGAGGCTATCTCACCTACACAGTCAATTTGGATTAGCATAACATATGTATACATAATGAAATCAACATATCAATTGTCTCAACATCAACACCATACCAATGTCGTAACATACTAGCACCATCATCACGACACAAGACTACAACAATGAATATCACAATGCATGCATAACGAACATATCAAAAACTAACATGCATGCATGACAAACACATTATGTCCATCCAGTCCAAGTGTTTGAACCTAGAAGTTTTGATACCAATCTGTAACAACCCCATCCCACATTTACCCAATTTCACCGCCCTACTAGCAAAAACACGAGACAAAGAGTTACTATGACATGAACCAACCTCCAAGCTATAGCTAAAAAATTGGGGCCTACAACTGGCCACAAACTGACAACTCACAACATTCCAGATGGCAACAAGATACTCAAGGGCAAAAGAGCAGCCAAGGTGACCAAACCTTGAGTTGAGGCGCTTTTTCACTGACCTAGACCCCAAACCACATGTATGACAAGGTATGGGTGCAGTTGAATGCCTCCAAACACATGCACAACACTACTTGAGACTTTCCATAATGATACATGTCATGAAAACAAGGCTAAGAATTCAAACTCGAATCAAAAACTTGACCTAGACTGCTTAGAACATACTTGAGGTTTCATTAAACATATGAAAAACATGTAAGCTACATGTCATGAATGCGTATCTGATCATAATAGTCTGAGATTCATTTGATAATCACCAAGAAGGCCCAATGCCCTTTCCACATAGCTACAACAACACTCAGTACTCCATACATTCATCAACCAATCAATAGTTAAACCATTCATGACACAAGCCATAAATAACATGCATCATGTAACAACCAAAGAACCAGTAAAAAATCAGCATGGGAACCATGGAAACTCAAGCATAATATCACCAACATAATCACTACAAATATACATGAATCACAATAAAATAATTGTTCTTATTAATACATGAAAATACCAACCACAGGACTTCCACGTACCACCTGACCATAGATTGGGTTAAACCAAATCTCTCTCTTAGACAATCACCCTTGTGCCATCTTCCAAACATGAATTTGGGAGCTCATAGAATAAACAGAAACAAAGTAAACCAGAGCTTCGAGAGTCCAAACCACCTCAACTCTCATCCACGATGACTCCACCTCCATGTTTGGACATCACTAACACTAACTAGATTGGTCTAGGACTCCGAAGTATTTGTCCAACCCATCTCTAGGGACTAGTAATTCAACCCACCTAGGGATCGAGAGTTTTTTTCCGAACCTAAGCTCTAGGACTAGTAACTCAACCCAAGTTGCTCTAGGTTGCCGGAATGTTTGTTCCAACCCATATCCATAAGGAATTATGAGCATTAATTAGAAAACAATGAAGTGGAAAAACCCACAACACTATGGCTACCCAGGAAATGGAAAAGCAAGACTAAAACCACTGTCAATGTAGAAAAATATCCATGCCAATAAAAACACATAACCATGACTAGGAAAAATGACTTTTATAATTTACATGCCAATTTAGAAAAAGATGAATTCTAAAACAAAGATGATGACTATGTTGACGATTCAGATGCCGTCCACCATGCAAATTATAAGACTACATACCATATAAGCATGACAAAAAAAATGAATTAAATCTATGCTGATTAGTGTTGATCCACTAGTCTTTGGTTTATAAAAATATCTTAATCGTTTCTTGCATGGAAGATCTGACTTACGATCTTCTCACGCATAAGTCTAACACTTAATTTAATTTAAAACTAGGTCACAAAAAAAAGGCTAATGAGTATTAATTGTGGATGGTAAACCTAAATAAGAACCATTATCCATTACTGATAAACACATTAAATTATAGATTAGATTGAAATAACATATACTATAGTAAAAAAATTCACACAAACTTAAATCACATATTTACCCGCTAGGATTATGACTATTATACCTTCTATTTCCATTAGTTGAAATAGAAAGCAAAAAAAAGGAAAAGAAAATCTCAGATAGGATTCGTGTTGGTAATACTCACACTTCCAATTTCATCAGTGATGTCTAGAGCACTTTTAATAAACAAAACCAAATGTTACATTTTTAATTTTTTAATTTACATAGATTTATTTTATTTGATTGTGTTAACGGGGAGCTGAAACAACAAGCATCCATGAAAACCCGGAAAAATATCTCTAAATAGGATTCATGTCTGCCAAATCCAGACTCACATCTCCTCATACTCTAAATAAACAAAACCAAATTACTTCATTTTAAATTTTCATGAGATCATGAAAATCATGATTTACATGTAACTTCTCGTGTTGTTCTCATGTGTATTTCCTCCTAGATTTTTCATGCTTGTATAAAAAAGAGACATTGAACGTGGATGTTATCAATGGGTGCTGGTGATCATGCCTAAGGCGGGTGTCAGAGATAATAAGTTTGTGTGTGTCAACAATCAGAAATGATGAAGCCAATGAAGCGGACACCTTGCACCTTGCCATGTAAAAACATTGTTTCTTACGTTTGAAACATTGGAAATTATTTTTTGTCATTTATGAATTTAAAATTCTTATCATATTGTGAAACGCCGTCATAATTTATAAATTTAAAATTCTTATTATATTATTGAGATGCCAATAATGTAACATCATTTCTTTATTATGGAATCCCAATCTAGGATCACCTACTTCATTAAAATATTGTGGAATTTGTGCTTCCCATCATTTATAAAAGGCAAAACTCCCGTGGAAGCGACCAATGCAGAAATCGCATTGTCTAAAGAGGCCAAAATAATGAGCCGGGAAGGATTTTGAGAAAAACCTAGAGTAAAATTTGGAAATAGTCTTATAGTTTATTATTTTGGGGTATTAGAGAATTATGATGGTATCATAAAATAAATTATTTAAACATATTTAAACATATATTAGATTTATGAATTTTTTCATTAAATCTATGTTACTTTAATTAAATTAATGAAGAAATTTACATCCTTATAAATTATAACATCTGTAACATCTGTGGACAACGCCAACAAAAATAAAACAAATCGAGACAAACGATGGAAATAATTGGTTAGAAAGTTGTCCCCTCGTATCTATTAAACCTTGAGGACTACGAGAGCTGCTTCCACAGTTATATTGTCGGATTTCAGATCGTCTTGGTGCCATTTCCAGCACTTTGTTGAACATCTAGACAGAGCAGTTAATGATTTAATTACACTTTGTTTGTCGAGTGCCCATAATCACCAACCAATGCACGCGATCTGTGTGGATAGATATAAACATATAGGCGGTAGGCGGAATCGATTAGACCTGTCAAAACTGTTGGCTACCACCAACAAAAGCTGAGTCATGGTTGTGCAATGTCCAGATGGAGACATTCGCTGTGAACTCCCAAGGCAAAGAAGCAAATGGTGGAAGCTAGTGAAGACACAGAAGCAAGTAGTGTCATCAAATAACCTTCAAATGTCACCTCCTCCTTTAGCTTAATTTTTAATGTCCCTTAAATCAGCTACACTTATTTACAAGTCAAGAAATGAAGCCCAAGTAGAGGCGGGATAACCCAAATATCATCTCTATTGATGGATAGAAGCTGCTATTTTACGACAACCCAAATATCATGTCTATTGATGGATAGAAGTTGCTATTTTACAACTCAAATATCATGTCTATTGATGGCTAGAAGTTGCTATTTTACGACAACCCAAACATCATGTCTATTGATGGAGAGAAGACTCCTATTTTAGTACCTTTCATTGATGGAGAGAAGTCTACTAGTTTAGTACATCTCTTTTACACGGGGAAATGGTAAAATCTTGGTTGTTGTATAAGAAGACTTTTGCATTTTTCCATTTACACTTATTTAAGCATATATTACGGGGAGAGAGTTTAATTGCAATGTAATGAGAAAATTGATTTTTTTATTAACTTGAAAAAGTTTTTTTTTCTAGAAAGAAAATATTGATATTATATTGAGGAAATATAAAAACAAAATGTTCAGATAGTTCTGAATGTTTGTTGAAAAACTGCTTATAGTAGCGATAGACAGCATCTCAAAACCAAGTTGAGCAGATAACCATCATGAAAACATGAGCCTGATTTACAGCATTTTCAGAAGAAAAACAAAACCCATAGAATCCATTCAACTGATCGGGAGATAAAGAGCAGACACAGATGATAGGACAAATTTGGCGGATAGAGAAGAGTCCTCAAAAATTTTCAGGTTCCGCCATCTCCAAAGTGACGAGATGGTGATGGGCAGAATGGGCGAGAGAGTTTTTTGGTGCCCCCACCACACAAACGCTGCATCCACAGAGATGAAATTAAGATGTTGAAAAGAGAAAAATTGTGCAAGGTCATACCAGATTTGTTGGGTAACAGAGCATTTGAAGAACAAATGGAAGTTTGTCTCCTAATCCATATTGCAGAGAGCACATCTGCTGGGGCCGTGCCATGACCGCCGGCTCAAGGAGTCCCAAGTTAAATTCTTGTTGAAAAGCACCAACCAGGAGAATAAGATAATCTTAAGGGGGCATCCAAGCTTCCACCAGAAGACTGGAAAGCGCCGATTTGCTGGTGCGTTAACAGAAATGAGATTAGAGTATATGTCATTTACTTTCGCATGCGGAACAGAGAAAGGAAGGGACTAGATCAGGTGGTCATCAATGGTGGAACGCTGAAAGCCACCCCGCTGGAGAGAGGAAGATAGATCGGACCAAAGAGGGAGGAGGTCGATTGGGAGACGAATATCATCAGCATCCCGAAGCACGGGCAAAGAGCCGCTCCATTCCTTTATGATTTGGTTCCATGTAAAGTAGCCAGATCTGCGGAGGAAGAATAGAAGAGGAGGAGGAACCTGTATTGTTCCCCTGAATCCAGCGAAGGAGTCCAGACCAATGAAAATCCTTCTACCTGTGTAAATTTTCCATTTTAGATTGCTGAGAAAATAATGTTGGACCCTTCGAAAACTGAGCCAGATTGCAGAGCCTCGTTTGATGCCGATAGAATCAAATCTGAACCAGAATTCAATTCCCTTGCCTCTTTGATATTTTTGTCGAATGATGTCGCTCCACAGGTTGGTGCCATAAATACCCCTCCAAAGGGATTTACAGATAAGAGCAGCCCCAAAAATTTTGATGTTCAGAATGCCCCATCCATCATAATTTTTCGGCAAGGTGAGAAGGTCCAGCTTTGCGAGGTGAATTTTGCAACGCTCAACCTTTGCTCCCCATATGAAGCAGGAAATAATTCTGTTGATTTCTTGGATAATGCAAGTCGGGAGAAGGAATAGGTGACCCCAGAAGACTGAGAGCAGAGATAGGACCGATTTGACGAGAACAACCCTGCCTCCTAAAGAGAGTGTGCGGAAGCTCCAAAGAGCGAGCTTATTGAGAAAGCGATCTACGAACCAGTGCCAGTCCGTCGACTTGTAGGAGCGACCCTTTAACCTGAACCCAAGATACTTGATTCCATCTGAAAGTGGCTTATATTGAATGTTGAAAATTTGGGCGATCCAGCAGATGAGGAGTTCGTCGACTCCATTATGGTAGAGAATTGTTTTTGCTTTGTTCATGGCCAGCCCCGAGGCTTTGTGAAAACGATTCAGGATGGATTTTATGCATAGCCAAGTAGCCATGGAGAGCATAGCAAATATGAGCACGTCGTCGACGAAGAGGTTGTGTGACATCTTGATGTTCTTGTAGATCCTTATGGGAATAATTTCCTTCAGAGCCACAGCACGATTGATATGGAGACTCATGGCATCAATCGCAAGGATAAAGAGGAGGGGGGACAGAGGGCATCCTTGCCGAAGGCCCCTCTCGGCCTTGAAGAAAGGGGAAGGCTGTCCATTCACCAGAATTGCATAGTTAACATTTTCAACACACCCCATAATCCAGCGGATGATAGCAGGAGATAAACCAATTTTGGCGAGGAGACATTGAAGATATCCCCAATCGATAACGTCGAAAGCCCGCTGCAAGTCAATTTTCAGGATGGCTGCTTTGGTGTTATTGACAGCGATGGAATGGAGGCATTCCTGAGTGGAGGCGACAGCATCATGAATGTTACGACCCTTGAGGAAAGCATGCTGGTTTGGAGAGAGATGGCGGGCCAGAGTTCCTTTTATTCTGAGAGTAATGATTTTTGTGATGATCTTGAAGGAGATGTTGCAAAGGGAGATAGGGCGGAAATCAGAGAAGGATTCAGGCTCATCTTTCTTCGGAATGAGGGCTATGAGAGTGGAGGAAGTATGGTTGTGGATTTGACCAGTTTGTCTGGAGGCGTAGACCATGCTTAGCAAATCATTTTTAAAGAGGTCAAAAAAGTGAGTGAGGAAGCCAATAGTCTAGCATTGATTATATAAAGATTTCTTGAAGATACAATTTAGGGGAAATGGCTCTGATATGGACATGATTTTCTTCAAGTTAATTAATTGTTCACTGTTTTCTTTAATCGGTGAATTATTTCTCTTGAAATGTTGGGTGCATTATTGCTTTTGCAACTTTGGTTTTTTGGCTTCTTTGTCTTGCCTGGAGGCCACTTTCAAATCCTTAGTTTCAACCCCAAGAGCAAATTGTGAAGAACTCAAGCCCAATTGGTTTCTTTCTTTACTTTGAGATAGATGTTATACAATATCTTAGCTTGATGATCTGGCATGTCCTTCACATATTTTCCATGACAGTCTTCTGCAAGAGAAATTAGTCATGGGTCATTCAAATCCATATCTCCTAGTAGCGCTTTTGCTTCCGCTTCTTTCAAAGGGGAACTCTAATCGTTTCCTATGGTGTTGGATTTTGATAGTGCTCTTCAAAATACTTTTGCAGAGGCTTTATAGGATTCAATAGAGGGTAATGAGGTTTTCCTTCTACTAATTGCATGCTTGATTCAAAGTTGTCTTTCTCTGGAGACTCCTTCGGAGAGGAGAAACACTCAAACTTGTTGACACCTAATCCGAAACGGATGGGTGAACCTGTAATTGATAGAATTGGGAGACTCAATCTTGATTCAGACCCAACTCAATCAACAGAGCAGCCTGGACCATCTCAGAAAGGTCCCCCAAAGTGGCTGACAAAGACACTTGAAAGCGTTCATCCTGATGAAATTGGAAAAACAGGAAACAGAAATAAAAATCGACAAGATGGAGGTGATGTAGATAACTCTAATTCACCTGTTGATATGGATGTTACTTATGATTGTGAATTGAACTTGTCTACAGATTTTGAACCAACTTCCTTCAAAGAAGTTGCTTCTCATGATGAATGGAAAGAAGCGATGCAGAAGGAGTATGATGCCCTCATAAAGAATGGCACTTGGAAGCTGGTTGATCCTCCATTTGGAACCAAACCAATTGGCTGCAAGTGGGTCTACAAGAACAAGTACAAAGCTGATGGCTCACTTGAAAAGCACAAAGCTAGGCTTGTGGCAAAAGGTTTTGCACAGAAGGAAGGGGTCGATTATGAGGAAACTTTTGCCCCCACAGCAAAATGGGCAACCATCCGGACACTCTTTGCACTAGCTGCTCAGAACGGTTGGAAAGTCCATCAAATGGATGTAAAAACTGCATTCTTGAATGGTTATCTAAAAGAGAATGTTTTTATGTCCCAGCCTGAAGGATTTGCTGTGAAAGGACATGAACACAAAGTATGCAAACTTGTGAAGTCCTTGTATGGCCTCAAACAAGCACCACGAGCCTGGTATGAAAAACTAACTGAGCATCTTCTGAAACTCAACTTCAATCATTTTGATCTTGATGATGCAACTTTATTTGTGAAGAAAGTTGGCAAAACAATTGTATATCTTGTGGTATATGTAGATGATCTTTTAATGACAGGGAACAATGAAAGCTATATTGCATCCATAAAGAAAGAATTAGGAAAAAATTTTGAAATGACTGATTTGGGATATGTTCATTACTATCTTGGGATTGAAGTAACCCAACATCCAAAGTCCATATTTCTTTCTCAAAAGAAATACATTGGAGATTTGTTAAACAGATTTGGCATGACAGAGTGCAATCCCCTTTGAACTCCAATGGAACAAAGCTTGAAGCTCACATCTATTGAAGGAAAGGAATTTGAGGATGCAACAAAGTATAGACAGCTTGTAGGAAGTCTCATCTACCTCACTACTACCAGACCAGACATTTCATTTGCTGTTGGAATCCTCTCCAGGTTTATGCAAAAGCCTTGTGAGGGACATTGGTTTGCTGCAAAAAGAGTTCTAAGGTACTTGAAGGGAACTCAAGACCTTGGAATCAAGTATACACAGGTGGACGACTTCGACTTGATTGGATACTCTGATTCAGACTTCGATGGAGACAAAGAAACTGGGGTATCTACTTCAAGATATGCTATGAGTCTTGGATCAGGAGCTGTCTCCTGGAGATCACGCAAACAATTAGTACCAGCAGATTCCACAACAGAAGCAGAATATGTGGCAGCAGCTGAAGCAACGAAAGAAATTGTGTGGCTCAGGAAAATTCTTGAAGATTTGCAGGTAAAACAAATACAATCAACTCCACTCATGATTGATAACACATCTGCAATAAAGTTGGCCAAGAACCCAAAGTTCCATGATCGTACTAAACACATCAATACTAAATATCATCTGATCCGACATCATGTTGAGGCCAAAACAATCCATCTCCGTCATTGTTGCACAAACGAGCAAATTGCAGACATCTTCACCAAAGCGCTTGGAAGAGAAAAGCTTGAAAGATTCAGAACGATGCTTGGACTCACCAACATCCCTTCAGATTAAGGGGGGGAATGTTGACACCTAATCTGAAACGGATGGGTGAACTGGACAGTCATCTAGAAGATGAACTGATACGTTGCATTCATGTATATAAATATGAGTTAGCTAATGAATAAATATATCAGTTTTCTCTCCCGCTCATCCTGGAGTTACCCTGGCCTGACAAAACCTATTTCCAGATTTGGGGATTTTGTCAAGATTCGAAGTACCATGAGGACTCAAATTTATTCATTTTTGGGGGACATGCTAAGAAGAGTGTGCCTTAGACAATCCCTTGGTATTGATTCGACAATACCTTGGTATTCATTTGACAATCCCTACTAAAATGTTGATATTCATGACATTATCTGCGTGTAAAGGGGACATGTACATAATTTAGAGACTACTTCCAAACAATACCTTGACAATAAATATCTATGGAGGCTATGAGATATTCATGTAAACATAAATCTAAGCATATGATGTGTAGCTCTCTCTCTTAATAGCCTCTGATACTTTGAAAAAGTCGTTGATGGCATTGCTGATAACTTAAGGGTTTCATTCTCCCAATATTTCTTGGGAAGAGAAAAGAGACAAACCCACATCGAGGCAAAAAGGAAATTCTCCTTCTCTGTGTTATATTTATCCCTGCAAAATTGCATGAAGAGCTATGGATTATTGAAAAAATGTGGTCTTCCTTCAAAAACCCTTCATCTTTCTTCCAAGCTAGAAAAAATAGATGTTAAGAAACCTTTCAACCCTATAGGTTCCATTTGTCTTGGATTTACCCAATTAAAGATTTTTTGGAGAGCCATAATCTAATAAATCTACATATCAAAGCATGATTCTGCATATGTTGGATATATTCTTGGATCTTGCTAGATTTAACTTCATATTTTGGATCTCTCACCACTTTTGTTACAAAATTCCTAGATTTCTAAATTACCATAATGCAAACAACATAAGATTTACTGCAATACAAGAAACCCCAATTGTCCTAATTTCTCTATGAAAAAAATCTAGAAAATCAAAAAACTGAAAAAAAAAAAAATACTAATAAACATTAAATCACTATAATATAGCCAAAAAGAAACCTAACCCAACCTACACAACTATGTACAAAAACGCTAGAATTTATAAACCACCGAAACATTTTTGAAACACAATAACAATATGTTATTAACATGGTATATATATATATATATATATATATATATATATATATCAAGGAGGAGACATGCTTACAATTAATTTAGCACTCCCATTTTGATTTTATTCTTCTTTCATGGCCCTTCGGCATGGGAGCCTTTTGAAATGTTATAGGGTTTTTTCTTAGTCGAGTCATAACCTATGTTCAAATTAAAAAATTTAATAATCTTAATATATATTACACTAAAGAATAGTAAGCAGACAATAATCTGTTATTCTCGCTGTATAACAAGTTTATACATCTTGTTTTTTAAGTCAACGCATAATCTACGTTTAAAGTAAGAAATAGTATTTTATTTTTATTGCATGGATCTTTAATATAATTATAATATGGAGTTTGTATCATAATTATGAATAATATTTATGAAGTTTTTAATTTAATAAATTATATAAAGCTAAAAGCATTTTTCAGATTATATTTTATATGATGTTTATAAATCAAAATATAAAGAAACTCATATATATATGTTGGGTAAATTTATTGATATTTTATATAGTTACAATATAAAATTTGTATTATGAATAATATAAAAATAGTTATCAATGAGTTTTGAACTTTGGATTTGGCTTGGACAGTGAGTGATCAGGTGTGTTGTTAAATTATTGTTAAATTCATTGTCTCACAAAGAATTTCCAGATTTTTTTTCTATAATTTAAAAAAATAATATTTAAAATCAAAATTTTTAAATTAAATTATGTTTTTTAAATTATATTATTATAATTTAAATAAATATAAATTTATTTAAATTTAAAAAAAATATATATTTCTTATTTATTCATAAATTAAAATTAAAATTAATTATATTAATAATTATTTTTTAAATAATTATATACCATTATTTTCAAAGACATATATATATAGTATTATAAACTCTAACATCTTTATACGAATTTAAATCAATGACTAATTCGAATTTAAATCAATAACTAATTCGAACTTAAACATTAGAAAAACCCATCTCACATATTTTTATATTATTGAAAAATGTGATGGTTTGTATGGGAAAATAAACCTTATTGCGATATTAACCGTATACAAAAAAAAAAAAATGTTTAATTTCTGGACTTGCTGATGAGAGGTTAAATTATAATTGGTTCTAATCTTGAGGCTCCATGTATGGGGTTATAAGCTACCAGTTTTTGAAGATTAGATGGTTTTTTCTAGGATAATCTTGCTGATGATTAAATAAGATAATTAATATTTAGTAGATTTTTTTTGGTTTGTTTGTTGGGCTGTGAGTTTTGAGATGATTTCATTATTAATTTTTAGTTTGAGTAATTGTTATTTAGAGATATTTTAGTTGTCAAAATCATTACTTAAGCTACATCAACTTTTAATATGGATGAATTTTTAAGATGAATTTTTAATCATAAAATTTTTAGTATCTAACATTTTCACCAAACAATGTCTTAATAAAAAATCATGTCACTCCTTACTATGTCACTCATTACTACTTACCTTTGGAGCAAAGTTATATTTTAATCTTATAATATATTAATTTGGATAAAAAACTAAACTAAAAATATAAATAAATTCATATTTTTTAAATCATTAATAAATTTTGAAATTTTAAAGTTATATTTAAAACAACAAAAAAATATCAAAGTTTTTTTTTCTTATTAAAAAAAAACTACACTAAAAATAATATGTAGACACGATATCCCAAAAAAAAATCCTTAATAACATTACTCTCACAAAATAATATTTTGCGGACAATACTTTAACATACAGGAACTTGAGATATCGTCAAACAAAAAAATCATTTCACGATCAAATGGCATGGTGAAATAATTTTAATTGGATTATAAGATGTGACAAAAAATTTTAACAATGTAATAAATATGAGTGATCTCATTTTTTTGATTTTATTTTTTTTCCCAAATTCTAAAATATTCTTACCATCTCTAATAAAAATAATTGTGAAATAATTTTAAAAGTATTTTCAATGGCCATATCTCACCACAAACAACAATTAGTGACAATGTATTGTTAATACCATCATAAATGTTCTCTTTCATTTTTGAGTTTTTCATTTTTAATTAATTATCTATTAATTTTTTCAACTTAAACTATAATACTATTAAGATGGTTGTGATAACATTATAAATACTATTTTAAATATATAAAGAAGAAACACATTCTTTGAGTTTGTAGATTTTAATAGCCATGTCTCACCACACAAGAAACAATTTCAAACAATTAATTTTTCATACACTCATTGATGTTTCCTTTTATTTTCTAATTTTTTAATCCATTTATGTGAAGGATTAAGTTTTTTTAAATAAGATATAATATTGTTGAAATGGTTGTGATAACATTATGAATACTATTTTAAATATTATAAAAGAAACTATTAGTTTATATTTCGTAGATTTTAAAATTACTTCAAGGGGTTTTAAGTTAAAACATCTCAAAAATTATTATCAAAATTATATATTGCATATAATCAAGTTTTATAATTTTATTTTAATAATTTTAAAGTTAATGTCAAATTGGTGATGAGTCTCGTTATTGTAACAAGAATGTTACAATTCCTAGGACTATTGATTTTAATTATCAATTCAGGGTTCGTACAAACTTAAGAGGTATCGACACTATATGTGCAACATACAATGTGTCCTTCCTGTGTTGTCATGATGTAATGGAGTGCATGTACTGAAATCAAATCCTAAATTAATTGAAGAAAATGAACTTAAATGGAAACCCTAACCTATTGCAAGAAATAAAGTACAAGGAAAGAAACATATTCTAATTGCATAAAGATCATGAACTAAATGTAAAAGAAACCTAACTTAACCCTATTTATCACATATGATGATTTAAACTAATTGAGCATGGAATCTGATCTAGAGATTGCTAACTGTTGTGTGCATGAATAAATATAAAATAACGTTTTTCTTTTTATCATTTTGCTTGAAAAATGTAAATGCTAATCTTGCTTGGTTCTTTGGCAGGGGAGAGAGGTGTGGAGGAAAAGGAGTACAATGGTTCAGATGGCTTGGAGTGAAAGTAGGGGCCTAATAATGGCTTATAGTGATAATTTTTCTCAATTCGGGCTCAAAACAAGCCACTACAAGTTTTCCTATAGGATGTCTACAGGATTCCATGTTTTATTACAAAAAGCAGGACGAAAGCTTAGGAAGTGGTCTAGAAGGTGGAATTGAGCTTGTGAAAGGTGGATAATGGAAGAATAAGGCATGGAGGTGATGGACACTACCCAGAACTCAAGCAAGGGCTTCAAGGTGGGTAGATTTTCTCAATGGAAATGGAAATTTTTGCCTATAAAACAAGAATTAGGATTGAGATTTTAGTCGATTTTGAGGACATGTGCGGATGAGGCTTGGATGATGCAATTAGGGTGAGGACTCCCTGCAAAATCACACATTATTGTCTACATCTATCCACAAATTTATCTATACATGGGAAATATATATTAAATAACAAAAAATTACTAGTCTAAAAATCAGAAATTTGAGAACTAGTGAGCTAGTAAATCTATCAAATGCCTAACCTAATCAAGTGAAAATTCAATGGGTAATTTTTTTTATTAAATATAATTTTTTTGTGATCTAATGCAAGTGGAACCAGCTCATTTGAATCTCATAAACAGGCTCTAAAAAATAGCAGAAATTTATTGTTCTTCGCTACAAAGGAGTTCCAAAAATCTAGATTTGGGAATAAGAAGATTAATCCAAGTCACTTAATGATTACTATGACCCTCCAAAGCTTTTCCAAGGATGAAATGATGCTTGTGATCTGGTAAAAGAACTTACATCAACAATTTAACCCAATCCTACAACAAGAAATCATAATACTAAATGCCGAAATAGAAAGAAATAAGAACAATACATGCATGTGAATAAGAACTGAAAAGAAGAAACGAGAATGATGCAAAAGGGCTTTGAGGCTCCTGGGATGGCCAAGCCCAATGAGACTCGGAGACCTATGAAGAAGAACAAGAATTATAAGTTGAACATGACACCAATCTTCATTATTTTCATTAATACAATTACATCCCTACAAGAAAATACAATGGAGTTGCAAAAATACGAGTTCTCTCTACAAGAAGACTAATAAAAATCTCTCTAGAGGAAAATTCGACTTGATACATATACGAAATGATTAGAAATCATTCCCCATGAAAGGAGGAAGATTTCCCCACCAAAATACCTTGATTAGTGGATCTCATTCCCAATACTAGGAATCTACACTAAATGGCAGGGAACGCATTCCTAGATTTTCTCAATCATTGGAGTTCCAAAATTTGTGCCATAATTCCATAATATCTTAATTATTTATTATTCAATATTGATCTTCCTGTAGTAGGGAGAAATTCCCTAAATTCTCTCCTCCTCCAAATCTTCATAACCTGCCCAATATTCTCATAATATACGACAAAAATAAATAATATTAGGCACACATATTAAATTATTCATAAACCTTCATAATGAATATATTAGAGTTAAAAATACATTATCTAATGCAAAAAGAGAGGTTTAATGTGTTGAAGGATAGTCATAGGCCTTAATTTATGTGTAATTTAGAGGCCCATAATAACCCTTGCTGAAAGTGTTGCTCATCCTCTGAGCAAGATAGTGACCTCATTTTGCCTCATTCATGGCCCTAGTGGCCTCTCCCTTGTGCACCCCTCAGTCCTTTCTCTTAAGAATCTTGGTTGTAAGTTCTGCAAGGAGAAGCCCAAAAATCTATTTGTGCATATAAAAATCATTGTTTCTTGAGACCATTAGCTTGCTTCCTTCCCCTTAAGATGGGTTCTTGAATATTTTTCTATTTAGCAGGGTATTCCACATCCTTATCAACCTCCTGCTACCTTATTCGACCATTTGGACACATGTAAAACCTTCAAAATGCCTTTAGTTGAGAACGAGGACATCTTCTAGTAATTCCTGTCAAAACTATAGGAAAACCTACTAAAACTACAGGACACTCATTTGACCAGAAATGATAGTCTGAGGTTAGGGCAGGCCCTTAACTTGACTTCCATGCCTTTCTCCCATTCCTATAACATCTTTTACGACTTGGACAAAAGCTATAAAGAGATTGGAGACCTCTTGGAAGGCCTCTTTTTATCACTGTAGTTTGAGTTCTGTTTCGATGGTGAATGCCTCATTTCCTTTTGTTGCATTCTTCTTCACTCTTGTGGCCTAGATGATTGCCTAATGGCCTTGGATTTTTCTGTTTTGATTAGGTCTATCTTAGGCACTGTCTTTTTTTGTTTTAGCACCATTTGTTCCTTTATTCGTTCTTGTGGCAACATCCTATCTTCTTGTAGCAGCCATTCCTTCTCTTTCATAGTATTTTAATTGTATGGTAGTGATGAAAATGATGTAGAGGGTTTGGAGGATGATGATAGGGCTTAGAGGGAGTAGTGTAGGTTTGTGAAAATGGACAGGATGCCCTCTTTGTTTTTTCCAACAAATATTTAGGGTGAGACTTGTTCTTGAAATTATGAAATGGGACGGATGAATGATGGATAGATAATGAATATGAAGTGGATGGAGGGCTTGGAGTGTTGTGGTAACTTGGCCTTTCTAAAAATTTCTTCTTTTAACTACTTTCCTCATTCCTTGAAATCATCACCCTTTATAATTTGACTTTTCAACATTGCATAAGTGAAGAAATGAGATACAATTAACTAGTTGAAGATGGTTGAGACTGTTGACCCATCCTTAGCTTATAAAACCTCATCTCTCATGCATTGACAACAAATTTCTAACTATAATATGCTTAAGAGAAGAGGTCAAGAATATTGCATGCTGGTACCAACCTGATGGTTGTTGGAGAGACATGCACGTTGCTGCTGAGTTGATGTTGTTGTGATACTAGTGACTCAGGTACATCATCTTGACTACCTTTTTCTTTTTTGTTGATCTCATTTTACTGATGGGTTGTCCTTTTGTTGATGTGCAGGTTTTGGGGGACCTATATCAACCTTCCCTAAAGAATACCTGACCTTTTGACCCATTTCTCCATCATATTACCTCTTGTAGCTTCTTCTCAACCTTCCTGTAGAGATCCTGTAGTAGTTCAGGACAACATCTTGTAGTATACTTGTTTTTCCATATACTCGAAATAGTAGAATGGATCGACCTGAAATTTTTTAGCATGTTGTCATCATCATTATGCATCTTCCCATAAACAAATCTTGGCCAATGGATGTACGAATCTCGAGAAAAACTAAAAATAGATGAAGGTGATGGAGGTTGATTTCTTGGAAACTGTGCACTATAATTTGTTGATATTGCTTCAACATGTTACCATCATCCATATTCATCTCCCCATGAAACAAATTTTTAAATGGATGCATGGATAGCGAAAAAATTCAAAAATGTCTGTAGGTGATTGAGGCTGATTTCTTGGAAATCCTGTACTATAAATTGCTAAAATTGCTTGAGCATGTTACCATCATCCATATGCATCTCCCATGAAACAACTTGGCAAATGGATCCATGGTTTTAAAGTTATGGAAAAATAAATTTGTGCTATATGTATTTTTGTTTCCTGTAGTAAAACAAAGCATTCCTGTATTTTTAGGAAAACAAGCAAAATGAATAGGAAAATCTTGTGAATGATGGGTATATGGTATAAATATATGAGGGTGATGGATTGGCATGGCCTTTGTCATGTTGGACAATTTGATCAAAGGAGGAAAAAGTCAAAATTTGACTTCTTTTGACTAGGCTTGACAAATGGAAAAAGCTTGAGAATGATGGGTGCATGGTGTAAATAGATGAGGGTGCTGGATTGGCATGGCCTTTGCCTTGTTGGAGAATTTGAGAAAAGGAGGAGAAAGTCAAAATTTGATTCTTTTGACTAGGCTTGACCAATTTTTATTTTGGTACCAACTTTTTTTTGTTGCTTGGACATGTTGGAGAGTACATGCATTCATCAAAGAGATACATGTAGCAAAGATTTTTTTATTATATATTTTTCTTTTTTTTCTTCTAGGCCTACTAGCCGCCTCAAGGAGGTTTTCAACTAGTAGGTGTGCCTAGGTGCCTCAAAGGAGGTTTTCACCTATGACCTTTTCTTTTTTCTCTTTTTTTTGTTTTTCCCAACCCATTGACTGCCTCATGGAGGTTTTCAATTAATGAGCCAATCTGAGGCACCTCAAAGGAGGTTTTCACTTGAGATTTTTTTGCCCTCTTATTTTTCAATTTTTCTTTCTACCATACCCTACTTGAAAAACAAAATCACTTTCAAATATAATAATACTTCCAATGGAGCCATCTGCACATTAAGATAACAAAAAAACTGATGTGTAGACTTGAAATATATGCTTTCACATGTACCTGAATTTCATTGATCAAATGTTTTGACTTTGATTATATCAATCATGATTGAAGAAGAGAGAGTTGCTGCACCTTGTTGAATTTATGGAACCAAACCTAAATATAACATTGATGCTCTTGGTTTGCTTGTTGATTTGGATCATCTTGGATGTCTTCTTCTTCCATGAACATAAAATATTCCCCTTTTTGTTGATTGTTCTCTTGAATACATGGAAGATTTGATGGTAACCATGAGGGAGCTTTCTCAATCTCTGATTTTGATGTCTACTCTTCATCAAGTGTAGCTCATGGTTCTTTGATCTTCTCTTTTGAATCTTGTTTTTCTGCGTGTTGTCCTTCAATGGCATGAAGAGAGTTGCTTTTTTGTAATGTTCTTCCTGAGCTGATATGAATACCATTGAGATCAAGAGGAAATATTTGGAAGTGTTATACCTCAACATTGTAAGTGAGTTGATCTACTTCAATGTGTGGGTTTGGAAATGGTTGTACAACGAGTTAAGTGGGAGTGTATATTTGAGATGGATGTGGTTGGGGTTGTAGTTGTGGTGGAGGTGAATGGAAGGGATAACATGGAGTTGGGTATGGAGGATATTAAGGAAAACATTGAGGATATTGTGGATGGTTCCCATAAGTTCCTTGCCAAGATTGGTTTTGGGGTTGAGATGGCCAATGTTGCAAAGGAAATGGTGTGCTCCAACTACTTTGAGATGGATGTGCATAACCTTGAAATTGTGAATTAGGGTCTTGTATCATATCAGGTTGAATAGGATGTCATGGCCCTCTTGGAGCTACATAACATAGCTACATTGGAAATTGACTTGCTCCATTGTCCTCTGGGTGAACTTCCTTCAACCTTGGTAATGAGGGAAAATGTTTAACATCATGTGATTCTGCATGGACAACACAAATATCAACATTTTCTTTTTTCTCATTTTGTATTCTTAACATTTCTACTTGTTCACTTACATTGCTAAGAATTTCTGTTTTAAAGTTATCAAGTAAATTTCCAAGTTTAGCCTGACTTGCCGATGTTGATGTTGATTGAATTACTCTTGCCCTTCCTCTTTATATGCGTTTTCATGTTTCACAAATTTCTTCAAATGATAATCGTTATACATCACCTCTACTCATGAGATCAAGGAGATCAATCCACTCATCCGTAATTGTTTTAAGTAAGAGGGTTTTTAGTGTTTCAGATCCCAAATAATGTAGTTTTTCCCTCTTAACATTATACATGAACCTCTCTATTAGATCCTCAAGGCTCTCATCTTCCTTTTGATTCATTCTAAATATTTCTTCTTTAAGATCATGATCTTTATATTGTTCTAGAAATAGGTTTTTCATATCATTCCATGATCTTATTAAATTAGTCCCTAAACTCATGAACCATTTAAGAGCTCTATCCTTCAATGTTGCCGGAAACAATCTCAGTTTTTGAGTTTTTAATAAGTAACATAAGATCTACAAACAATTTCAAATTCAAAGAGAAAGGTTTCCAGATCATATGACCTTAGACCATGAAATCTTGGAAGAAAAGATGGAGGGCTTCATGTGCACACTAACATCAGTATCTTGAATGGGAAATCCAAGAGGATCTTCTTCATTGTCATCATATCCATCCATTTCCTCTACAATCTTTTCCATCTCTTCTTCTTCTACCTGCAAAAGTGAGTGGTGATGTGGCTCTTATTGCACCATGTGATCAAATTGGGGGGTGGGTTGGTGTTGGAGATTTTTTTTTGTTTTTATGATTGAAAGAAAACACTAATGCAATGTACTTTTATATTTTTGAAATAAAATATGCCTAATACAATTATTTTTTTGTTTTTGCAAAGAGTAAAAAGAAATGAATCAACTAGGGAAGGAAACAATGCATATTTTTATACCTCCCTGGAAATGGCAACAAAAATTGATGAGCCTCGATATTGCAACAAGAATGTTGCAACTACGAAGGCTACGAACTTTAATTATCAACCTAGGGTTCATACAAGCGTAAGAGGTATCAACACTATATTTGCATCATACAATGTGTCCTTCCTATGTTTTCATGATGTAATGAAGTGCATGTACTAAAATCAAATCCTAAACTAGTTGCAGAAAATGAACTGAAATGGAAACCCTAACCTATTACAAGAAATAAAGTACAAGGAAAGAAACATATTCTAATTGGATAAATATCATGAACTAAATGTAAAAGAAACCTAAATTAACCCTATTTATCACATGTGATGATTTAAACTATCTGAGCATGGAATCTGATCTAGAGAGTGCTAACTGCTATGTGCAGGAATAAATATAAAATAACTTTTTCCTTTTTATCTTTTTTCTTGAAAAATGTAAATGCTAATCTTGCTTGGTTCTTCCATAGAGGAGACAGGTGTGGAGTAAAAGGATTACAATGGTTCAAATGGATTGGAGGGAAAGTATGGGCCTAATCCTAGCTTCTAGTGATAATTTTTCTCAATTCGGGCTCAAAATAGGCCACTACAGGTTTTCCAACTAGATGTCTACAGGAAGTACTAACTCCTAAAGGATCCCCTGTTTTATTACGAAAAGGAGGCTAAAAGCTTAGGAAGTGTTCTAGAAGGTGGAATGGAGCTTGTGAAAGGTGCCATAAAATAATGAGCATGAACAAGAAAAACAGATAGTCACACCAAAGAACACCATATATAAGGTGGAAACCCAATGTGGGTGAAAACCACCTGCTGCAACATGTCTCTATCTTCTTTCAAATTAGAAACTCCTTTTACAATGGATTTGTATTGGTGCAGTCCTTTACCAGTACGCAGGCTGCATACTACAGAGAGCTACAACTCTCTCTCATTTTCCAGTCTCTCCTGGAAGGGAGCTACAACCCCCTACTTCTTTTCTTTCAAGGACCACTTTTCATAAATTTTCAAACTGGATCCATGAACATCAAATGATCATCAAGTACATGTAAATCACAGTTAACTGTAGTAACCAGATCAACACTAACAGTAAACTAAACCCAGAACACCTTATCAACAGAAAAATTCAGCCAACAAAAGTCTTAAGACAGATCCGCATTTTTTCTTTATCTGGCCTGCGTGGCTCCGCACTTCACCTTCTGCTCCCCTGCGTATACCTGCAGAGAGCCTTCTGCTGCACTATGTATCTATGCACCTACACCTTCTGTCGCGCCGCGTACATATACTGTAGCTCCGCACCTGCAGCTTCTATCGCGCCGCATACCTATACTGTAGCTTCGCACCTGCGGCTTCTGTCGTGCCGCGTATCTACGCACCTGCGGCTTCTGTCGTGCCGCGTATCTACGCACCTGCGGCTTCTGTAGCGTCGCATACTTTCACTATGCCTCCGCACCTGAACCTCTATCGCACTGCGTACCCACGTACTGCGCCTTCTTCTGTTGTGCGTACCCACGCACTGCGCCTTCTTCTGCCTTGCCTACCCCCGCACTTGCACAGTTAATTACCTGCGTACCTCTGATTAGGGCCAAATTGGCAGTCCACCAGTGTGCCACAGATAGTCAGATGCCCAGATCTGATCATGCGCCCGAGAGATCACACTTCATAGATTCACTTTCACTTCACTTTTATATAGATCAAGCTTTTAAACCGATAACCCAATATTTCAGATCTTAAGATATTAATTTTCAAAAGATGCCTTAGCCAAGTGATCTCCTTCCCTATTTATAGTCAAGCCCTTATTCACACCATGGGACAAAACCATCAATAACCAATACAAGGGATCCAAACCGGGGCTAAATTAGATCCTATACCACGGGCCAAAACCATAGAATCAAGAACGGCTGGCTAAATACCACAGGCCAAACATAAGAAACCCCATGTGAGCGCACTTCTCTGCCTTGAAGTGAGTGAACTGGGGTCTGCACCTCATGAATGGGTAACCTGCGGGTATGTACGCAATTTATCTATGATATTCCTGCGGGTCTGCAGCTTTTGTACGGTGTACCTGTGTACCTCTTATTTTCCAACATATTTTGAGAGCCTGAACAGAGCATTGCCACTTAAGAGAGTTGCCATCAAGTACAACACCTGTAACATAGAGCCATACCAGAATCATAATGCCAACAATCTCCCCCTTTGGACTTGATGGCAACCTCAAGTTCTTCAACGTCATTCTCCCCCTTTGACATCAAGGACAAAGGGTTATGCTCCCCCTAAGAACATGCTCCCCCTGACTATAAACCTGATCTGAAAAGAAGAACCATAATCCACCAAACACCATAAATGACCATGAAAGAGATAGAGACATATTGCAGCAATATTCAGACCAGCATCCATGATCTCCTTCTGTACTTCCTCCATAATGCCAACAATGCATTATATGCTCCCCCTGAACCTGTGCCATTCGATCTTCGATCAATCCGCAACCCAGCACATGTACGCATATACCCCAGATGAGCCTTGCGTACAACCAACCATCAGAAGAGATTTAACAACAAGATGATGCATCAACAACCCCCAGCTTTTGCCTGAGGTATTCAAAGGTCTCTCTGGGCAATGGTTTGGTGAGTATATCAGCAACTTGTTCCTTAGAAGGAACATACTCCAACTTGACCTTTTGTTGAAGTACTTGTTCCCGGAGAAAATGATACTTGATTAGTATGTGCTTGGTCTTTGAATGCATGACTGGGTTCTTTGAAATGCTGATTGCACTTGTATTATCACATAAGATAGAGATGGGTGGTATACAAGTGATTTGAAAATCCTGCAAGGTCTGCATCATCCAAAGGAGTTGAGTGCAACAAGATGCAGCAGCAACATATTTCGCTTCAGCTGTAGACAAGGCAATCGAACACTGTTTCTTGCTGAACCAAGATACTAATCTGGAACCCATAAAGAATGCACCACCACTTGTGCTCTTCCTGTCATCCATGCTTCCAGCCCAATCTGCATCTGTATAAGCATGAAGTGTGAGATCTGTATCTCTAGGATACCATAAGCCATAGTTTTGAGTTCCTTGAAGATATTTGAAAATTCTCTTTACTGCCTGAAGATGAGTTTCCTTTGGATTTGCTTGAAATCTTCCAACTATTCCTACTGCATGCATTATGTCTGATTGGGTACCTGTCAAATAAAGTAGACTTCCAATCATAGATCTGTAGGTTGGTTGATGCGCTGCTGCTGATTCATCATTTGCACTGAGGCTACATCCTGTGACCATGGGTGTACATACTGGTTTTTCATCTTCCATGCCATATTTCTTCAAAATCTGCTTGAGATACTTGGTTTGAGACAAAAAGATCCCTCCTTCTTTTTGTTGGATTTGCAAACCAAGAAAATATGTCAGTTCTCCCAGCAAGGACATTTCGAATTCTTTCTGCATTACCAAGGCAAAGCTTTGACTCATAGCTTCTTCATTGCTGCCAAAGATAATGTCATCTACATACACAACAAGTATTAGCAATTTGTCGTTTTCAACTTTTATATAAAGATTGCTATCTGCTAATCCTTTTGAAAAACCTTGTTGATGAAGATATTTTTCCAAACGATAGTACCAAGCCCTTGGAGCTTGTTTGAGACCATAGAGAGCCTTTTTCAATCTGCATACAAGATTTGGATCATTTCCAAGAATGAAACCATCTGGTTGCTCAATGTATACTTCTTCTTCCAAGTCTCCATTCAGAAAGGCTGATTTCACGTCCATTTGAAATACTTTGAAGTTTTGAAAGCTTGAGAGAGCAAGGAACATTCGGATGGCCTCAAGTCTTGCAACAAGAGCAAAAGTTTCTTCAAAATATATTCCTTCTTGCTGCGCATACCCTTTACAAACAAGTCTGGCCTTGTTTTTAATTACTTCTCCATTTTCATTCAATTTATTTTTGAAGACCCATTTTGTTCCTATAACATTCTTATCCTTTGGTCTAGGAACCAACTCCCAAGTGTTGTTCTTTTCGATCTGCTCAAGTTCTTCATCCATTGCTTTGACCCAACATTCATCTTTGCATGCCTCTTTCACATTTTGTGGTTCAGTAGAAGAGAGTAATGCCAAATAGTTTAAAGCTTCTGCAATTGTTCTTCTTGTTTGTACACCTGCTTCTTTCTGCCCCAAAATCTGAGATTCTGGATGATTCTTCTGAACATATCTGGATGGAGTCTTCTCTCCTATCCTTATATGCTCCTCTGGTTCTTCTTGAGGTTCTTCTTCTTCATCATTCTGTCTTTGAGGGTAGTCTTCATCTTCTTCGATATCTTCATGATTTACTTGCCTAGGAATGTATCCCTTCTCATCAACCACTACATCAATGCTATCAACAATTCTTCCAAGTCTTTTATTGTAGCACTTGTATGCTTTGATGTGTGGAGAATAACCAAGAAGAATGCCTTCATCTGCTCTAGGTTCAAGTTTGCCAAGTTGCTCATCAGTATTCTTAATATAGCATTTGCTCCCAAAGATTTTGAAGTGCTTTACCGAAGGAGTCTCACCATACCAGAGCTCATGAGGGGTTTGAGTGTTGTTCACTCGGACATTTGTTTTGTTGAGAATAACAACTGCAACATATGTAGCTTCACCCCAGAAAGTTGCGGGAGTTCCAGACTCATCAAGCATAGCACGAGCCATTTGTTGGACTGTTCTGTTCATTCTTTCCACCACTCCATTTTGCTGAGGAGTTCTAGCTGTAGAGAATTCTCTTCTTATCCCATGTTCTTCACAGAAATCGAAAAATTCATTTGAGGTAAACTCCCCACCTCTGTCGGATCTGAGGCACTTAATTTTGTATCCTGATTCATTTTCAACCAAGGCTTTAAAAGACTTGAATTTTTCGAATGCTTCATCTTTGTGCTTCATAAGTCCTAACCAGACAAACCTGGAGAAATCGTCAATGAATAATATCAAGTATTCTTCTCCTCGAGGTGTCCTTTTCCTGAATGGACCACATACATCTATATGTACTAGCTCAAGAGGCATGCTAGATGATCCTTCCTTCTCTGGAAAGTTAGTTCTGGTTTGCTTTCCAAACTGACATGATTTGCATATGGTGTTGTTTGGAATTTTGATATCTGGAAGACCGCGAACTGCCTGATATTTGCATGCTTTCCTTATTTGTGAAAAGCTTAGATGCCCAAACCTTCGGTGCCATAACCAGTGTTCATCATCCTTGCTTAGATAGCATTGTTGTTGTCCTTCTTCAAATATGTATAGATTATTTAGAGTTCTTTCACCTTTGATCACTGTTTTACATGTATCAAGATCACGAACAAGACATCCATTTGATCTAAATATCACCTCGGTTCCTTGATCACACATCTGGCTGACACTCAGAAGATTATGCTTCAATCCATCAACATACAAAACATTTCCATCTTTGACTTTTTCTTTTAACTGAGCAGTGCCTTTTCCTTTTATAGCTGCAGGAGTATCATTTCCAAAAGAAATTTTCTTTCCCTTTTCTAAAGCAGAATATGATTCAAGTTTTTCTTTATCACCTGTCATATGCTTCGAACATCCACTGTCAATGTACCATAGATTTTCTTGTCCCTCAGCATAAAATGCTATCCCACATCTTTCTGTTTGTGGTTCCTTTATTCTCCATGTTTTGGTGCTTGAGGCTTGTTCCTTTGTCTGCTGAAACCTGCTCCTGCATTCAGAATCTTCATGACCGAAGTTATTGAAAATAAAACATTCAACTTCATTTTCAAGAGCCGAAAAGTTGTTATAGGTCCTTTTTGTAATCCCGGTCATACTTCTTTGTTTTTGAGCTTCTCTAGTCATGATTGTTTTATATGCAACACATTGAGCTGCTTTGTGACCAAATTTATGGCAAGAGAAACATTGTCCATTGAAGAAACTTCTGTGGTTATCAAATCTACTGGCCAAATGATTGTAATTTCTATTGTCATCCATTCTTGAACCAAATTGAGAAGATTTTACCTGTGGCTGGTTGTAGCTTTTGTTCACCCTTAAGACGGATTGCCCCTAATAATCTTTGTTTGCAATTCGTCCCTGCTTTACTTGGTGATCTCCATTGTGCTTTTGCTCATTCCTTCTTGCTGCATCAAGATAACTTCTTGAGGTGGATGCTTGAGAAGTTTCTCCATTATAGCCCAGACCTGTCTTGTTTAGAGGAGAACATTGTACATTGATGATCTCATCCAGAGTTTCAGATCCTTTGACAAACTTAAGATTAATATCCCTTGTTTTCTCAATCTCTTTTCTAAGACCAACAATTTCACCTTCTAACTTTTCAAGATATTTTTCTTTTTCATCAATTTGAAGTTGTAGTGTATCAATGATCCTATTCTTTTCTTCTATACATGTCTTGAGTCTAGAAATTTCTTCACAAAAGCTATCCACATCTATAGCATCCATGTAATCATCATCTTCAAATGCCATTAAAATTTTATAGTCATTACCTCGTTCATCTTCATCACTGTGTGATAGACCATCACTATCTTCATGAGTGTAGTAGCTTTTCTTATTTGCATTCTGTTTCTTGTTCCATCTAGCAGGTTCCTTTCCTTTGTCAATCTTATCCTTATGAGGACATTTCGCAGCATAATGACCTACTCTTCCACAAGCAAAGCATTTGAAAGGTAACTTACCTCTGAACCTTCCAGTACCCCGTTGAAGATTTCTGACAAAATTTGATTCTTCTTCTTCTTCTTCTGGCACGTGACTTGCTTCATAGTAGTCTCCTTTGCCTGAAGCCTTGAAAGCAGCTTCTCTTCTGTCTGATGGACCTCCATTTCTCATTTCATAAGCAGTTAGGATTCCGTGTAGCTGAGACATAGTAAGAGTTCATAGATTTTCCTTTTCTTCTATTGCAGACACTTTAGATTCAAACTTGGGGGACAATGATCTTAGAACTTTTTCAACCACAATAGCCTCTTTTATTTCTTCACCCAAGTTTTTCATGCAATTAACAATCTCGTCTACCTGAAGGAAATAGTTAGCCACACTTTCATCATTATACATTCTGAGATTCTCATACTGAACCCTGTGGGTTTGAAGTTTAGCACGCTTTACCTGTTCATCTCCTTCGTAGCTCAAGACAATCTTGTCCCATATTTCTTTTGCGGATTTATATTGCATAACCTTCACGAATTCTGTTTGAGATAAGCATCCTAGCAGAGTATTGTCTGCTTTAGCATTTGTTTCATATTTCTTCTTTTCGGCCGAATCTGTAGGAGTAGCTGAAGGAAAAGTGTAGCCTGTATCTATGATATCCCAAACTTTTGTACCAAGAGATTGAAGATAGGTAGTAACTCTTACCTTCCAATAATTGAAGTTTGTCCCATCAAAAATTGGTGGCCTGATTGATGCTTCCCTCTCGTAGTTGCTCATGATGAGTGATCTTCCTTCAAGCGATCAAGCTTCTCTGAAGGACCTGCTTTGATACCAATTGTTGGAAATAATACTGAGAGGGGGGGGTGAATCAGTATTATCAAGTTCTTTTAATAAATCTTCCTTATTTATACTTTGAGTTATTTTTTCATGTCAGTACCATAAAATAATGAGCATGAACAAGAAAAACAGATAGTCATACCAAAGAACACCATATATAAGGTGGAAATCCAATGTGGGTGAAAACCACCTGCTGCAATATGTCTCTATCTTCTTTCAAATTAGAAACTCCTTTTACAATGGATTTCTACTGGTGCAGTCCTTTACCAGTACGCAGGCTGCAACCTGCAGAGAGCTACAACTCTCTCATTTTCCAGTCTCTCCTAGAAGGGAGCTACAACCCCCTACTTCTTTTCTTTCAAGGACCACTTTTCATAAATTTTCAAACTAGATCCATGAACATCAAATGATCATCAAGTACATGTAAATAACAGTTAACTGCAGTAACCAGATCAACAATAACAGTAAACTAAACCCAGAACACCTTATCAACATAAAACTCAGCCAACAAAAGTCTTAAGACAGATCCGCAGTTTTTTCTTTATCTGTCCTGCGTGGCTCCGCACTTCACCTTCTGCTCCCCTGCGTATACCCGCAGAGAGCCTTCTACTGCACTGCGTATCTACGCACCTGCACCTTCTGTCGCACCGCGTACATATACTGTAGCTCCGCACCTGCAGCTTCTATCGCGCCGCGTACCTCTACTGTAGCTTCGCACCTGTGGCTTCTGTCGCGCCGCGTATCTACGGACCTGCGGCTTCTGTAGCGCCGCATACTTTCACTGTGCCTCCGCACCTGAACCTCTATCGCGCTGCGTACCCACGCACTGTGCCTTCTTCTGCTATGCGTACCCACGCACTGCGCCTTCTTCTACCTTGCATACCCCCGCACTTGCATAGTTAATTACCTACATACCTATGATTAGGGCCAAATTGGCAGTCCACCAGTGTGCCACAGATAGTCAGATGCCCAGATCTGATCATGCACCCGAGAGATCACACTTCATAGATTCACTTTCACTTCACTTTTATATAGATCAAGCTTTTAAACCGATAACCCAATATTTCAAATCTTAAGATATTAATTTTCAAAAGATGCCTTAGCCAAGTGATCTCCTTCCCTATTTATAGTCAAGCCCTTATTCACACCATGGGACAAAACCATCAATAACCAATACAAGGGATCCAAACCGGGGCTAAATTAGATCCTATACCATGGGCCAAAACCATAGAATCAAGAACGGCGGGCTAAATACCATGGGCCAAACATAAGAAACCCCACGTGAGCGCACTTCTCTGCCTTGAAGTGAGTGAACTGGGGTCCGCACCTCATGAACGGATAACCTGCGGGTATGTACGCACTTTATCTATGATATTCCTGCGGGTCCGCAGCTTTTATACGGTGTACCTGTGTACCTCTTATTTTCCAACATATTTTGAGAGCCTAAACATAGCATTGCCACTTAAGCGAGTTGCCATCAAGTACAACACCTGTAACATAGAGCCATACCAGAATCATAATTCCAACAAATAATTGAATAATAAGGGATGGAGGTGATGGACACTACCCAGAACTTAAGAAAGGGCTTCCAGGTGTGTAGATTTGCTCAATCGAAATGGCAACTTTTGCTTATAAAACAAGAATTCAGATTGCAATTTCAGTGGATTTTGGTGACATGGGTGGATGATGCTTGGGTTAGGTGAATGAGGTGAGTTATCCTTGAAACAACACAAATTATTGTCTACATCTCTCCACAAATTTATCTATACACAGGAAATATTTATTAAATAACAAAAAATTACAAGTCTAAAAATAAAAAATTTGAGAACTAGTGAGCTAGTAAATCTATCAAATCCATAACCTAATCAAGTGAAAAATCAATGGAGTAAATTTTGTTACTAAATAGAATTTCTTTGTGATATAATGCAAGTGGAACCAGCTCAATTGAAGCTCACAAACGGGCTCTAAAAAATAGAAGAAATTTATTGTTCTTCGCTACAAAAGAGTTCCAAAAGTCTAGATTTCGAAATAAGAAGACTAATCCAAGTTGCTCAATGATTACTATGACCTTCCAAAGATTTTCCAAGGATGAAATGATGTTTTTGATCCTGCCGAAGAACTTACATCAACCATTTAACCCAATCCTACAACAAGAAAACATTAATACTAAATGCAGAAATGGAAAGAAATAAGAACAAAAGATGCATGTGAATAAGAAATGAAAAGAAGAAAAGAGAATGATACAAAAGGGCTCTCAGGCTCATGGGATGGCCAAGCCCAAGGAAACTCAGAGACCTATGGAAGAGAACAAGATTTAGAAGCTGAACATGGCACCAACCTTGATCTTTTTTATTAATCCAATTACATCCCTGCAAGAAAATAGAATGGAGCTGCAAAAATACAATTTCTCTCCACAAGAAGACTAATAAAAATATTTCTAGAGGAAAATTAGACTTGGTACTCATAGAAAATGATTAGGAATAATTCCCCGTGAAAGGAGGAAGGTTTCCCCACCAAAATCCCTTGATTAGTGGATCTGGTTCTCAATACTAGGAATGTACACTAAATGGCACAGGACACATTCCTAGATTTTCTCAACCATTGGAGTTCCACAATCTGTGCCATAATTCCTTAATATATTGTTCATTTATTATTTAATATTGATCCTCCTGTAGTAGGCAGCAAGTCCCTAAATTATCTTCTCATCCGAATCTTCATAATCTCCCCAATATTCTCATAATATTCGACAAAAATAAATAATATTAGGCACAAATATCCAATTATTCATAAACCTTACTAATGAATATATTAAAGATAAAAATACATTATATGATGCAAAAACAGAGGTTTAATGTGCTAAAGGATGGTCATAGGCCTTAATTTATGTTTAATTTAGAGACATAAGCCTTAATTTATGTCTAATTTAGAGGCCCATCAATTAGATGACATTAAATATTTTTCATATATATTTTGTTATTATGAAAATTTTATATAGCATATAATTAGGTTTTACAACATTACAATAATAATTTTGAAGTTAGATGGTATTAGATATTTTTCAGATATGTTATTTTACTTAAGAAATGTAATTTTGATCTTATTTCTTTTTTTGTTATTATATATTTATTATTTTTCTTTCTAAATTATAATCTCACTTCTTTTTTCCCACAATTTCATAATTATAATATCATGTGTTTTTTAATAGGAATAGAGGAAATAATGAACACAATCAAAATACTTTTTTCATCACTACATAAAGGTAAAAGGACTTGGTGAATGCCACTTCCTTTCACCCATGAGTTATCGCTAACAATACCATTAATTAGTTCTAAGGTAGAAGTAATTGGATTTAAGCACAAAAACCTACAATTTGTTATTTGAGGAAAAAATTCTTTTGAGCGCACACACAGACACATAGGAGTTGAAGTCTAGCATGTGTCTTGGGAAATCAATCAAGCATATATTTTTTGCGTGGAAGCATTGTGCGTGGGATGGTTGGATATGAGTTGGTGTTATGGATAGATAAAACAATGGGGTATTGAGTGTTGATTCTTTGGTAAGCTCACTAAGTTACTATCTTGTTCGAAATGTTTCGAATATATATTATTTGATAACACTAGTTATTATAATGCTTTCCCGAAAATGACCATAAAGACTCATAATATTGATATGATAAAATGATAAGAAGTGTATTTTATTATGTTAATTATCTTTTCCTCGATTTTATGCCTCTTATTATGTATGTTTATCCATAAAGATTCCCATTTCATCATATATTAAATATTATACATTGTTTGGTGTAATATATGGATTTCACTTTTCATAATTTTCATACTCATGACCATTTGGACATGAATGTGAAAATTATTTTTTATGTACTCAATTGGAGATCATAAAGGCCTTTCACATGTCCTTTTGAAAAACTAGTTGTGGGGATTACCTCCTTTTGAGTCACCTTGTCACAAATTTTGTGCATGATTATTGTTTTCCTACATGATTCTTAGTGTTATGATATGGCCTCTTCCTTTTTGTATATCATATATTTATCTTATAAATTCATATTTGTCCTTCTATTCACTTTATCAAATTTTAAATTTGGAACATATTTTAAGTGACCATCATGATATCAAGTTTTTCCCATCAAACACGATCTCTAGTTGATTGGAAATGCCTTATTTTGGGACCTCAAAATCCTCAAATATATTTAAGGTCAACCTTCAAGTTTACTCTTTCTCAAAATATCCATAATCGCTTATAATCTAAAACACAAATTTCTCAAACCTTTCCATAGTCATTTCTTACAACATACTAATTAGAGAGAGTAAATACCAAAATTGGGTGAGGTATGACTGTGGATATAGTAGTTTCACCATTAATCAGGTTATAAATTGGTTCACCGAGAAAGGAAACCTTATGTTATGTGAATTTTTGCATCTACAAATAAACAAAACTTCCCTAAGTGGGTAGCTACACTTAGAACAACAAAATTAAAGAGTTTAACCTTTTCTTATAGAAAACAAATACGACAAGGGAAATACTTGTTATATTTCGCTTCCCTTTGTCTCCTTTGAATAACACCTATCACTCCTTCTCGAACAGAATCCTCTCAATCAGTACCTGCAATCATAAACAGAGGACAAAAACCAATCAAAGCAAGAGATCTATCTACTATAAGCAAATGGAATCAAAAGAATTTACACATATAATCATCATACATAAAGACAAGAATATGGGAAAATGTGTAAACAACTTTATTAAGTAGAAGGAAGAGTTACAACCAAAGAAATTTGATCCCATGTCACTCATCCATCTTGAGTTCCATCCTTCATCACACCAAAATCACAACACTCCACCAGCGTAACACTACTTGCTTATGATCTCAAACCTCAAACCAACAGTATCTCATTACAATTCTTCAAAGTCCAACCCCTGATCACTATGATGAGTGCTCAATTTATAGGGAAATGGAGGTGGTTTTGTCTTCAATTGGGAATTGAATGTATTTCCAATTTGGGAGTTAGTTTCCATGGAGGAAGGGATGAGAGGATAAGAGGTGGGAATCTTCTAGAATGGTCTAAAATGTAGGAATATTCCTTGAACCCTATGAAGATTTTGCTCAATCTCACCCAGCGCAGCTCAAAGTGGGCCTAGGTGCTCTTGAGAGTAGGATTGAATGGGCCTAGGTGCTCTGTAGCACATTTACCCCTGACCAAGGTTGCACTGGTCCCTCAAGGAGTCACTTCAGGATGTCTTCAGGCCAGGAAACTCTCAGGAATGATGGAATTCAATGTGATGACTTGTCTAGGTCATGTAGTAACTAAATTAGGATTTGATGAGCCCTAAAAGTACTAACCTGAATGTTAGCAGTGATGTGCCCAAATATACCTATAATAGATGCCCCCGTAAAGCATGAAGTCGAAAATGATAATGTCGAGTGATATGTTTTATGATGTGATGAGGAGAATTTGAAGTGGATGGTGACCTGCATCAATTACAATACATATTATCATGATATTTTGAATTTTTCGTGAATCACTGAGGGAAGGCATACCCGTGCTCAACAGATAAACTTTCATTAGATAGTTGTCTACAAATATAGACCCATGATGGGATGACCATCAATGTAAAGCCATCATACAGATGATTTAGTACTCTCCTGAAATTGTAGCGTAAATGGATGAAACCAGGTTCGTGGTCTTCTATCTTGTCCAATCATTCACTCAAGTACGAGTCTAACCATGTGAATATGTGATCTAAAGTCGAACATGGGAAGACACCATATGATTACCAGCCAATGATGTAAGTCATTAACAAATGCAAGAGAGATCACCGATAATGATAATGATTCTCAAGGTACTGCAGTACATTTTGCATGGTGTGAATAGATGTTTTGATGTTGAACACCATACAAAGTCTTTCGGCTGAAGGCTAGTGATGTCAAACTATCACCGAAAGTGAGAAGCTTGCCATTTATGTATGCAAGCCCCAAGGTACTGAAAGCGTGTTGCTAAGTCAACTTCTTGGATAATGTGCTGATGTCGACAAGAAGCGAATCATCGCAGGAGGACCTTGATGTATCCCACATCAATGACATGAAACGAGTGTAATGATTTTTGGAGACAGAATGTGACTAACGACACAAGGTTCAGGAATTACGATCATGGAAATGAAGGTTTATGAGTATTGCAAAGGATGAATTTAATTGAGTGAGTTCTCTTGAACATGTCGGGGACACTGAATGAATTGGCAGCATTGACCCAAAACCAAAGTAACAGATGGTGTGATAGACCATAAGTATGATAACCATCAAGAAGACAACCCAACCCAAGTAGTCATAGAGATGAATTGAAAGTGTCATGTTCAAGAGATACCTGCTACCATAAAGTGGTTTACCCCTTTTTGCATTTTCCCCGGTCATTGCTGACGTACCTCTTTATTTTTTATCAAGATTGAGGAGGATAACATATGCTTGTTGTATAATTCCACCCTTCGGGTGAATCCATAGCTATGTGATGTTTTAATGAGTCTAACGAAGGTGAAACTCGGTCCTGTCATGATGGACAAGTTTCTTGCTATTTGATGTTTTAATGAGTTTAACGACAATGATAACTCGATCCTTTTCATGTTTAGAGAGTTTGAAAAGGGACAAAAATAAAACTCCACAAGTTCTTTTTTGTATATTTGTCTCTCAAGTCTGAAAAAGCGTAAAATAATACAAGAGAGAACCTATTTACCATGTTGAATCAATGTATTCCTTTCTCCTAAATAATCTATCTCAGTCTGGAAAAGGGTTAAACTTATACTGAGTAGATGTCATTTCCAATCCGCTAACGAGCTGAAAAGGACAAGTGCTCGGTAATATTTTCATATTTAAAGAGTCTAAAAAGAGCTTAAAGAGGACTCGACTTAGAGGAATGAGTGGTGTGTAGGATAGCAAGTGGTTCCAGTGATGTTGGAACTTCTCAAAACATGTTGATTTGTGTGAAGGCGCTAGCTGATAAGACCACTCATTGCAACTGTTCCTCAAAAAGGGTAAAATAATCAAGTGAAAGTGTATGATCGGCCAAGGAGATAGTGACAATGGAAGGAGAAAAACCAAGGCTCATATGATGAAAGAGGTTGATAGAATGACAATCACGAGGGTTAAAATGGAGATGGGTACATTTTTACACAAGCTTGAACCATAAGGAACTATGCTTGGATTCAATTTCATGTTTACGTAAGCTTGAAATGAAAAACTATGCTTGGATTCAGTTTCATGTTTACAAAAGCTTGAAATGAAAAAACTATCTTTGGAAATGGTTTACATTCCCCCAGCATGATGACTCGATTCTAGGTGCATGCCCCCAAGCTTCATTACATTCACCTAAGTAGACTACTCATGGCTATCAGGTGGATGGAATGAAGGTTCATTTACGAGATCAAGTGAAATACTCGATTGGGATTTTACGAGATCTAATCAAAGACTCGAATTAGAACTTTGCTCTGGGGGACCTTGTTTCATTTTTTAATGAGCTTGACATAGGAGAAGGAACTCTGCTTAGATTCCTTGTTTCATTTTTTAACGAGCTTGACACAAGACAAGGAACTAAGCTGTGGGAGTTGTTTCACTTTTTAATGAAGTTGACACAGTAAAAAAACTATCCTCATATTCCTTGTTTCATTTTTTAACGAGCTTGACACAAGACAAAGAACTACGCTCATAGCCTTTGTTTCATTTTTTAGCGAGGTTGACACAAGACCAGGAATTATCCTCACACCCTTTGTTTCAATTTTTAACGAGGTTGACACAAGACCAGGAACAATCCTCATATTCCTTGATCAAGACCCATAAGAGGTCATGACTTCCAAGAGGTTCTCATCAGATTGGAGAACATTAGAGAGATATGGTTCCAATGCCCCCAGCACATAATGTACAACATCACTGAATTGATCGTCAGTTGATGTAGGCATGGAACGGGTTGCCACATAATTGACCCGTGGTGGGGAAGATACCATTGGGACAAAAGGACCATATATGGAAGATGATTGATTGGAAGCCATCTTTGGACCGGAAAATGAAAGCTGGTCAACGATGACAATTCTGCCTTCATGCAGGAAACACATCACTTGAAATATTGTTGAAACAATGGCTCCCATGTCATAAACATAGTTGCGGCCAAGAAGTAAATTGTAATCTAATGGACCTAGGAGTACCATCACATTGAGATAAACAATTTTTCCTCACATAGTAATAGCCAAAAGATTTTGGGTAATAGGCACAAGTGGCAGTGAACCAAGAGCCTGCCAAGCAGTTGTTGGCTTGAGGGGGCCTAACCCAAGTTCATCATTAATTATCCAAACAAATCCATACAGTACTGGCCCTTTTGGCATCATCCCGCAGAGCGTGGACCAAAGTCTCACCCGAAGAAGTATGGGGGGATGCTGGAACCAAGTTTATGCACCCTTGACATGGTTGTGATGTCGTTTGATCTCTTCTATCCCTACCTTCACGCAGGTGATCACTCTTTAGGGCTTGTAAGACAAACCCTCTGTTCTGACTTTCAATACCTTCACGAAAGTACACGATCAACCTTCCCACAGCTCTAACCTGTAGCTTAGGCACTTTCACGTTGTTGTAGCAGTGTGCCGTGCAGATCCCTCAATTATCCTAAGTGATTTTATTATCTTGTCAAATACTTAAAGTTATCACCACGTAAGCAAATAGTCATGATTGCATTCAATTATTTAATGTAATTGCATTCATTCGCGCATCATATAGGCATAGTAAAGGAAATTCATACACAACATATCAAAATCCATTAACAAAATGAATACAGAGAAGTTGCAGAATAACTCCTTTTATTAATATCTTCCAAGTATTATAGAAATTGTTCACCTTGCGCACACATCTGCAGGGGTCCATGCACTCAACTGTGGACTTATACCCTATGCCTTTGCGCACTGAGCTGCAGAGCCTCTACCTACACTACAACCCAACACTTAGACTTCCTGATCTAAGCTATGACTCTCTTCCTCGTGTTGTCCTATTAACTACTTAGAGCTTAACTTGTTTTATACAATCCCATGGTCCGTGGACCATGGGTAGATCTCTTACAGCCATCTTTAGTTTACAAAATAAGGGTGGACTACCCTTTGTGACACATAATATCTTCGTGCTCTACGGCCACAAAATGCGGAGTATTTACAATAATATTACAGAAACTTGACTTAAACATGGGCTTTTAGCTCCAAAACTACCCTTGGGGATCCCGCTCCCAACACAAACATCGTGACTCACCCTCAAGTCACTCGGCAGGCACAGAGATATTTACGCGAAGCTCGTCGAAATCAACCTTGATGACCGCAACTCCGGCTATGCACTGAGCTACTACATACTTCACATCTTCGACTATCTTCTCAATTACTACCCCTGTGATGTTGGCCTGAAGTTGTTGTTGTGTCGCTTGCAGAGTCGCAAGCTTGCATTCAATGTTTCCTGTAGCTACATAAGCTTCCTCCAGCTAAGGATTGGGTCACGCCTTCAACACTACTTCCTTGTGCAGCGCTGCATCCACCTGTTTCTTTAGCTGCTTGGCTTCCTGTATCTTGGCTAACCTCTGAGTTAGCGCGATGGTTGACACAATGCCCTTAACTTCGTGATACTGTTGTTGGAGTTCGTGCACTTTCGTCTCGAGCCTATGGATGTTCGGGTCCTCCTGCAAGCCAGTCAGGACCTCAAACAACTGTTCAAACAACTGTGTGTAGTCTACTACTATACTCTCCACTCTCCACTTGTAGTTTATAGGGCAATTTGAATTCAAATCTTACTGTTCCCCCTAAAATCGGTTCATTAATGTCGAATTGGTGGCATATTTTCAAGGATCTAAGCCATAAATTTCGTCTAAATGTCGGTCGCCGACTCCATTTGGCCTCCCTTCTACTGTCTTTTCATGAATAGTTACCTTAACGGTCACTTTCCATCTGACGTACGTGATTTCTTCCTAGATAGCGCAGCTCCGTCCGTGCTGTCACGGACCCAGTGACATTTCCCTACTTCACACCATCTTCCCATCACACAGCTCCCCAACTTAGGCAGTGTAGTTTATAGTCCCGCGCCTCCTTTCAACTGCTTGGAGCACTAATATTGTGCTACTTTCATCTAGTCACCTGGTCAGACAACCGTTGTATGGCTTCAAGCAACTTCCATTCACCTTTCCTGGGGAGGGTTCTCCATTTAACTTGACCAACTGTACCGCTCCTCTTTCGGTAATCTCCTTAATAACATAAGGCCCTAACCAGTGCATCCTGAATTTTTTGGGGAATTTATCAAACTTACTATCATACAACAAAACATGATCATTTACCTTAAATGTGCACAGCTTGATGTGTCGATCATGTCATCCCTTTCATGCTGCTTTTGGACCTGCTGGTGAAATCCAGCTAAAAATCTTTCTTCTTCAAGCTCATCCAGCTATGCGGGCCCCTCTTCTAGGGATCCGTGATTCGTCATACCTATGAGTGCTGCTATGCTCAAACTAGGCATGATGTATTCCATAGGCATTACGGCTTCCACACCATAGAGAAGCCTAAAAGGGGTTTGTCCCGTCATATTCTTGCATGTCGTTTGATAAGCCCATAAGACTGCAGGTATGCATAGATCCCAATCACTTCTTTGAGCATTGAAAACCTTGGTCACCATGTTTGCAAGCACTTTATTAAATGCCACCACTATCCCGTTAGCCTATGGGTGATAAGGTGTGCTCTTCTGGTGATATACCTAAAATTCCTCCGTTAGTGCGCTGATCGTCTCATTCAGGAAGTGCGTACCATGATCACTCATCAAGATCCTTGGACATCCAAATCGCGTCAGTACATGCTCAAATAAGAAATTCGCGGGCATCATGCCCATGCAATCCTTCACCAGCTGCACTTCTGCCCAACGAGTTAAATACTCTGTCGTAGTGATAATGTGCTCCTGTCTTCCCTTGTGGCTAAATGGGTCCTGCAAAATCTATTGTCCACTTCTCGAAGGGTTGCAACATCATTTGTGGATTCAAAGGCATTTAATCCTTCCACAATGGCCTACGTGTTCGTTGACATACATCACACACCTTACAATATGCTTTTGAATCCTGATCAAGGGTTGGCCACCACAACCCTGCACGTGGAATCTTCTACTTGGCTGCTCTCCCTGCATAGTGTCCTCCCACGATGCCCCCATGAGCATCCGTGAGGATGATGGTTTGCTCGAACTCAAGTACATACCGTCACAATATCTCATCAGTCCCCATCTTCTATAGATGCCCAGCAATGACAGAGAAATTTTTCCTACGCACCACTAATTCCTTCTTTTGCTCAACAGAGTATCCTTCCGGTGTAGTTCCTATTGTTAGGAAGTGTATTATATCCTTGAAATTACCATCCACGACATGCACTGCAAATAGTTGCACATCAGGCAATCCTTCTTCCAACTTAGTAGGATCCTCCCCGATTTTGATGCACGACAGATGGTCTGGTCCCGCGTTCAATCGTCCAGGCTTCACAAAAACTTTAAAATTATACTCTTGGAACAATAAGAGCGATATGTAGATTCGCCCCCACAACATAGGCTTATTGACCGGGTACCTCAGCGCGGAGTGATCTGTATACATCTTAAAATGGCCTCCTAGCAAGTAGTGCTGGTACTTCTAGAATGCATACAACATAGCTAGCCCCTCGCGTTCAGTGGTAGAATAGTTCTTCTCTACTTCAGATAATCTATAGTTTTGCGAATGAGATAGGATGGTCCAAGCCTTCTCCACCATCCTGTGTTAGTACTACCCTCAATGCTATACATGACGCATCGACATGTACATGAAACTCTTTCTTCTAGTCCGAGAAGACTAGAGTCGGCACAGTAACCATCTTTTCTTTCAATATATCCAATATTTTCTTAGAGTCATTGTTCCAGTATAACGTGACATCCTTCTTCAACAATTCTTCCATTGGTGTGATGATCTAGATATTGCTTTTGATAAACTTTCTGTAATATCCCGTATGTCCCAGAGTAGCACGCAGCTGTTTCACACTCCTCGGCGCTTCCAAGTTTAGTATCACCGCGATCTTCGTGGGGTCTACCATTAGTCCTTGTCTACAAAACACATGCCCCAATAGGTTCCCAAAAGGAATGCAAAACAGACACTTCTTGAGATTGAGCGCGATCTAGTAACTTCGACAGGTATCCAGCATCAAGCGTAAGCTTGCTATGTGGTGCTTAATGAACCCAAATACAATCCAGTCATCAAAATATACCTCTAGGAGCTTATGAATAAATTCCTTGAATGCCGCAATAACCACACGTGAAAATATGGGAGGCACATTCTTCAATCCAAACAGCATTACAATGTATTGAAAACAACCCCACTCAGTCGCAAAGGTTGTCTTGCTCCTATCGTCCCACGCAATTTTGATTTGGTAGAGAACCCATTAGTGAAGGAATATGATTCCTGACCACCTACATTGTCCAACACTTCATCCATGAATGGAGTTGGGAAAGGATCATGCACACAAGCATCATTCAGTTTTCTGAGATCCACACATATCCTTATCTCATCCTTCTGTACTTCTTCTCTTGCACCACCATTGGGATTACCCAATCAGATTCTTCCACAGGCTCAATGATGCCTGCTGCTAGCATTTTGTCTAGCTCTAAGCAGACCTTCTCCTTGTATTTCGGATTGAGGAGGTAAGGGCACTACTTAACTGGCTTTGCATCAGGCTTTAACATGATCTTTGTCACTCATAGGTCTCTGATTATTCCTTTCATCTCCTTAAACATCGTAGGGAATAAGTCCTGGTATTCGCGGAGTAATTCAGTGACCTTATCCACCATCGCATCATCCCAGTAGTCTCAAATATTCACGATTTTGGGCTCTGCCTCTATACCAATGTTCACTTGTTTTGTTTTCATCGGTGCAGTTATATAAGGGTTCTTAATCTTGGATCCTTGAACCTCGCAATGTCCTTCTATATCTAGAATGTTAATCTTCTGCAGATCCTCATCCTCTGATTTAACAGTTATATTATAACATTCGATCACGTGACTCAATTCAGTAGCCCATTCAGGCTGAATCAGGTCTAAAGGATCCTACGGTATCCTAAAGATGGTTGCTTTCACCTCTTGTAATGCTTCATCAATATTGTCAAATCCATCCTCAAAATTGAATGTCATCATGAATCCTTCGCGCAAGATATCACATTCACCTGTCCGATGGTGGAGCTCTGTTTCAATATACCAATTCATTGGGATAACATCCAGGGTATGACAGAACAGGTGCACCCACTCAGGTTGGGGCTTTTCTCCAAACGCCTGCGTCCATTTGGCCAGGTGCACACGTGGATCATTTTTCCCGTCATACTTTTCCCTCAATCACATATTAGGCTTCCCAAATCGTGTTCTCATCATCCTTCTACATTCGTGCCAATCATCAAAGCTTCCCTTGTGCGTACCCCACCATCTTGCAGGCGTAGCTCATAGTGCTCAGTCCAGGGCTTGGAAGCGCTACTTTTCTGGTACCTCCCTTTCAAATGCATCGAAAATGATATCTACCTCATTCAAACCATCATAAGTAGGCAAATTTCTTACCTCTAATGACACACAGCACAGTGAAAGGGTCATCATGTTGCAATTCATCATAGTTACTTCATGTAAACGATTTTTTCAGTCTTCTATTTCTTCGTCGGAGTCCGAAGTGCAAGAACTCTTGCGATCCCACATGATACATCCATTTGCGGTGGGATTCACCCAATCTTGGCCTTGCGTTGTTATATTATAGATACAGTCCAGGTCATGATCACTCTCATAGTCGCGGACTGGTTCCATATAGCACGATCCTTCAGCAGGATCTAGGGCTCTTATCACACGAAGTGATTTATTCTCAAAGATCATCTTTCACTTCTTCAAATTGATTACCTTGTTCATATCAGTAACCTAGTCGATTCCCAGGAGCACAGGGTAGGAATTAATATCATCCACTATATCTATTACTTCAAAATCCTCCAGCACGCTTGCTCCCTCAATATCCACGGTCACTCCCTACAGCCACCCCATGGGGATGATTTTCTGCTGATTCGCCATCCTTAGCTAAATGGAATACCATTGTATTGCAGGTCTCTCCATTCGCTCCCAATTTTGCTTCAGTAGGACATTCACATTTGACCCTAGGTCTAAAATGACCTGATCCATTTCATACTCTCCTATTTCTGCAATCAGTCTCAACTCTCGTCCCATCCTTGTTTTATGCTTGGCAATCTTTCATACTACACGTGGCTCACCTGGCACGGTTCCATCGTGTTTATTGATGAGTTCTTGTAGCCCTTTCATGGCCTTCCTGTGGTGCAGTAACTTCATATAGGTTTCCAGGAAAGTCATGAGCATAGATGGGTCCATCTCCGACTTAGCCTTATCCTTGTTTCTTGAGGTGGAGACCTCAACAAAGCTTTTCTTAGCTTCCATGAAGGCTTCATGAGCTCACTCCAAATTGAACTCAGCCTCTTTTGTTGGGGCTTTGTAAACCCTTGTAATATCCTCTGGTTGTTTCCCCTTGTCATCTCCCATCGCAATTCCACTTCTGAGTACTATATTTACATTTGGATCTTCCTTCCGTAGGTCAAATCTTATCATCTGTAGGTTCTGAGTCGGTGGAGGTGGTAGCTCCCCTTTGTCACATATCCTAGCTATCAGTGTAGGACAATCTTCCCTTTCATGATCAAACATCGTGCAATACTTGCATGACGAATGCATTGGATTAGTGCAATCATGGGCATAGTATCCTAGTCCACTGCAATTGTAGCAAATCAACTGTCTGCAACCTTTACCAGGTCCTCCTCTACCTCAGCCTCGTCCATGCCCCTGAAATCCTATACGCGCCATCCCTGCATTCTGGTCAAGGGGTTGCATTTCGGCCTGAACAATGTAGTCGGGAGTTCTGTCCATCATCAACTCATAGCTCTTGCAAGTACGCTCATCATGTCCTATTGGCCTACAAAAGTTGTAGAATAGTTGTTGCGGTGCTTTCACATACTTCTGTAGTAAGTGATAGCTATCCATGGCATATTTTCTAGCTACCTAATAGATAGTGCATCATAATGTAGGCCTCGCGCTAGGTCTTGTTTGATCTTCCAGCCTTAAAGGCATCGGTCCTCCTCCTACAATGTAATTTTCAAAGACCAGGCAATGGTCTTTTTCATGACCCTGACTCTTGCATTTCAAGCACCATACCTCCTCGCGTACCTCTAGCCAAACCATCCTATCCTACTTCAGACTTTGCATCTCAAGGCACAGATTCTTTAGCTGCGCATGGATCTACTGGACTCCTAGATTAGGATCTTGCATTGGAGTCTCGTGTAGTCTCATAGAAATCTCTAAGGCCTCTGCCCGAGTTGTTATCTTCTGCTGCAACAACGCACTCCTTAAGTGAGGTAGTAGAGAAGCCGCAAACCACTCGCGATGCTATCCATCTATCAAATTCATGTTGGCTTCACAGATTGATACTTCAGCCTATGATATAGTTCCCAAGGTGTCTCGCTTGGTCGCATCGCGATCTCTTTGAATCCCACAATTGACTGTGCCTTAGATTTAGGCCTGCTGAATTACCTATTTATTGCCGCCTGGATGTCTGTTACTCCAGCATTTGGGTTATTTTTAGATTAGTTAATATACTAGGTTAGCGTGCGATCTTGCAAAGCACTAACCAGTGTCGCCTTCTTTATGTGATCATCTGTAACAGCTTGAGCTTCCCATATAGCCCTCACAACGAACCATAATTGTTTGGGTCCTCGTTTAAGAAGCCTTTGAACAAAGACAACTTCACTATATTTTCCATACTTTACCATGGTGGAGGTGGAGGTGGTATGGGCAATGTTGGAGGCAATGGCGGTGAATTCGGAGGTGGTGTGGGTGGAGGTGGTATTCATGGGAATCCTTGTCTTATTAACCAGACAGCACTTTGCGGAGAAACCTTCGCTATCCCTTCTTCGTCTCTTCGCGGAGGTGAAATCAAGGGGCTATACTCCATACCCTTATTTCCTTCATTCCTCTAATTTTTTCTGCTTCGCGTAGTCCCGAACATCAAGGTAGCTGCATAACCTATTTTTTGCACAACATTTTAATCCAAGTATTGAAATTTTTTACGTACTTACCTCGCGGTCCTTTGAAAAAGCATCGCTCCACCTCGCTATAGCTGACTGAGGTGTCGACCGCGAATTTAGTCACAAATCCTCCTATGACGTGATCAAGCCAATGATTGACAACACAGGTGATATTATCCTCTGATGCTTCTGACCTTCACACTAGCTTTGGGGTCCACACAATAGGACTGTCAAGTTTCCACCTTCCTTGGCTATCTGCTAACTTGGTGGTCGACTCGTATAGCTCAATAGGGAAAGAGAAGAAAAAGATTTCGTGGAACTCTATATACAGGCATCTATCCAACCACTGTTCTTTTGACAGTCGTGAGTTTCTGTTCTTCTGTGCTGCGAATTCATGGAGCTTTCTATACAACCAATATCCAATCTCCTTCTTAGTTGCATTCTAGTGCTACGACATCACATATCTCTTATGTAGATTCTGGTCCTGGAAATGGAACCATTTGTTGGCTTGAGGGGGGCTAACCCAGGTTCAACATTAATTAGCCAAACAAATCCCTACACTACCGGCCCTTTCAACATCAGCCCGTTGAGTGCGGACCGAAGTCTCACTCGAAGCAGTATGGGGGGATACGGGAACAAAGTTTCCACACCATTGAGATGGTTGTGATGTCGTTTGATCTCTTATATCCCTACGTTCGCACAAGTGATCTTGCTCTAGGGCTTGTAAGACAAGCCCTCTGTTTCGACTTTCAATACCTTCGCGAAAGTACACGATCGACCTTTGCGCAGCTCTAACCTATAGCTCAGGTACTCTCGCGTTGCTCTAGCAGTGTGTCGTGCAAATCCCTCAATTATCCTATGTGATTTACTTATCTTGTCAAATACTTAAAGTTATCACTGCATAAGTAGATATTCGTAATTGCATTCATTCATGCATCATATAGGCATAGTAAAGGAAATTCATCCACGACATATCAAAACCCATTAATAGAATGAATACACAAAAATTGCAGAATAACTCCTTTTATTAATATCTTTCGAGTATTACAGACTATGTTCATCCTGCGCACACAACTGCAAGGGTCTGCGCACTCAGCTATGAACTTCTACCCTAGGCCTCTACGCACTCAGCTGCAGAGCCTCTACCTACGCTACAACCCAAGACTTAGACTTCCTGCTCTAAGCTATGACTCTCTTCCTTGTGTTTTCCTATTAACTACTTAGAGCTTAACTCATTTTATACAATCCCATGCTCCACGGACCATGGGTAGGTCTCTTACAGCCGACTTTACTTTACAAAACTAAAGGCAAACTACCCTTAGTGACACATAATATCTTCGCACTTTGTGACCACAAAATGCGGAGTCTTTACAATAATATTACAAAAGCTTGACTTAAACATGGGCTTTTAGCCCCAAAACTTCCCTTGGGGGATCCCGCTCCCAATAGTAGTGGAGGAAAGGATACTCACAGATGTACCTTCATCTATAATAGTGCCAGATACAATCATATTATAAACCTATGCTAGGATCTGGAAAGGCACATAAGAAGGAAGACGACATCCTGCCAATCAATTCCAATCAAAGGAAGTGACCAGACTACTTGGAGGGGGTATCATAAGAATGTGAGAAATAACCCCTTGAGTTACGAGAATGGGAGGATTTTCCTCCTATCTTGATCAAATAGGAGGATTTCCCCTAAGCTCATTGGAATATGAAGAAATGAAAAGAACCTGAGTGGTATCATATTCACTCTCTTTGGGAAAGGTACGATTAACTGAAGGTGAAATTGGGTCAACTGTTTCCTCGACCTGAGATTGGTCAAGTATAGACTCATGGGATTCACATTCATAGATTGGATTTGATTGACGGTTGATTTGGGTTAGTCACTTTACCAAATAGTGAAGGATTAAGGGAGAGTCTCATGTAACCAGATGGAAGTCGCTGCGGAGAAGTAGGACGGTTATCCAACACTTTTTTGGCTTCATCCAGATAGGGACAAAGGTGAATGGGGTGATTCCCTTCACATAACCTACAGGGAAACTTAACTTTTCCCTTTTTTCCATGAACTTTACTACGACAATTTGAGGAATATCAGGACAATTTCGAAGAAGATGGTCTCCCGTACAAATTTTGCATGGATATCGAACTTTGTGAGGCTTATGAGACAGTTTCTCATTACAATTTGCATTCAAAGCAATGGTTGCTTGGTTGCCCCCTGCTGAATTTTCTTCTTCTTCTTCTTATTCTTCCCTTTATTCTTCTTCTTAGCCACCTAGTTACTAGTGTCAATACTTTCGCCAGGCAAAGAGGAAGAAGGGGAGGAAGAAGGCAAAGGGTCAACTTTAGGATCAAATGGAGGTTGATTTTGTCTAGTTGGAGGAGTACTTGATTTTGGAGAAATCACGACATTTGAACCAAGGAGATTGAAAACAACCATATTGGCAAGCAAATGGTAAATCCTGGAAGGGACAATGTAGCCATATGAGGAGTACCAATATTTTTGAAAGGAGGAAAAGGACTAGGATTCCCATCAAAAGGAATTCCTTGATAGGTGGACTCTAGAGTTGTTGCAATATGCATCAACCTAATATAAATAAGGAGTGGGCGTGGATGATGTTATCCGCGATCAACTAATTTTATTTTAATCAAAATAACATAACAAAACAAAAGAGGGATAATCTAGGCAAAAGGATTATGAAGCAACTGTGAATTGCAATATACTACCTCAGTAAACCAAGGACTTAACATATGTGCCTACAATCTCCCAAAATGTTGTTTTCAGTGTATCACAGTGTACAAGGAGGCCGACTCAGTTACCTAAGGATGGATAGCAACCTAATGTAGTCCTCCCATACATACCCGAAAGTACGTAGAGGCCCAATCCATGTTAGCGTTGTCTAATGCGAAACCGCACAATGAGAGAATTCCTTTATACTTTACGTACTGTAACACAACCCTATATACTCGAAGGTACATGGATGAGGTACGATGTACTTCAAGGATAATTTTAGGGGCGAATGTTCGCCCTTTGGCGAAAATAAGGGGTTTTAAATTTTTAGTGGGCGAATATTTTGTATCATAGTACATTTTTACAAATCACCTCAAATAGCCCACCTTATTTTTAGGGAGAGGGTAAAAAAGGTAAATTTAGCCCTTGAAATTAGGACTTACAACCTTCCATTCACCCATTTTCAAGAATAGGTTTTATTTAAGTGAATCCATTCGCCCATTTTCAAGAATAGGTTTTACTTAAGTGAATCTTATGGGCCAAATACCATATTTATAAAAGAGGTATGGTAAATTAATAAAAATATAAATAAATGAGAGGTATGGTAAATAAATAAAACATTTTTTATATTTACTCCATAAGTCACCTTATATACATGTAAGGGTGTAAACAAATAAAAATATAAGTAAAGTGGAGGTATGGTAAATAAATAAAACGTCTTTTTATACTTACTCAAAAGGTATGGTAAATAAATAAAAATATAAATAAACTAGATGTATCGTAAATAAATAAAACCTCTTTTTATATTTAGTCCATAGCCCTCGTTCTATTTATGAAGGCTCAAGAAAGAGGTTTTATTTAAGTGAATCCTATGGGCCAAATACCATATTTGTAAAAGAGGTATGGTAAATTAATAAAAATATAAATAAACGAGAGGTATGGTAAACAAATAAAACATTTTTTTATATTTACTCCATAAGTCACCTTATATTTACGAACACTCAAAAAATGGGTTATATTTAGGTGAAACCTATGGCCAAAATACTATGGGACAAATACCATGGACTAGATTGTTATTAATACCATGCAAAAAAACCATTATTAACCCTAATATTAGAATTAATAAAAATAAAAATGGCACATGGTATTGACCCATGGTATTCACCAAAATGGCACATGGTATTGACCCATGGTATTCACGTGGAATGTAGCCTATTTAAATGGGGGAATTAAACCAGCATGTAGCCTATGCTAAGATTCACTAGGACTTTACAAAGTTTTATTATTTAGTGAAAGACTTGCCAAGATCTTACAAGATTTTATAATTGAGTAAAATATTCGCCATTCCTGGTGAGAGATTCACCAAAAAATTATATATACATATTATATTATTGATAAAATCGCCTTCCATTTTTCCTATATACCATGGAGATTCGCCCATTTATTATATTTATAAATTTAGGGGGGGTTCTTAAAATTTTCCCTGATGTACTTACGTACGTGGAATTAGGTATAACACATGGAATGTATCGTAGACAAGTTAGCGACAGCTACTATGTTTAACAACACCGGAACACATCTTTAGCCTAGACCTCTAAATGTTATGCGTTAAGCTACAATGCTCCATTAGGTTAATTGAGATAAATTTTAAGTTTATCTTCTGAAGAATTTTCCTTTCAAGGTTCACCACTTGATGTCTGTTTGAAAATCCTAGAATGCAACTAACATGAGAAACATAATTTCATTCAATTAACAATGAAAACCATAGCTAGTAAGGGATAGAGCAATCAGTTCTTTGACAAAGAGAAAAGAGCACACCTAATGCAATTTCCCTAGCTATTCCTATCAATCATTCACAAACTACAATATGAAAAATGCAAGTTTTTCTTTTCAGTCCCTTTAGTGTTTAGATGAACAAAAAGGAACTAGATGCATAAACAATTAATCAATACATTTCACAAGAAATGAAGACTTTATGACGGTTTCTTTTTCAAATAAATGAAGACTTTATGACACTTCCTTTTCAGAAAATACTAATCGATATAAACTAACTTTGACAATGAATTGATAATGATAAATAAAAATCTTAAGAAACGCTAAACAATCAAGGTCAATGTAGGGCTAGGAGAAGAGATACAAGCTGATTTCAGAACTATAGAATCATTGATCTTTAAACAAACAACTTCATAAGCAAAATTGGAAAAATCAAAGCCAAACGTGGGTTTTTAAGCTTAAGGAGGATCAATGCAAGTTAGAGTCGGAGTAACTGCACTTCAGAGCATTGTCTCTAAGCCAAGGGTGCTTTGCAGAGCACTGTCCCCTGACCAAGCCTGCGCTAGTGCCAGACAGGCCAATCAAAATACTTCTAACCTCAATTTTTGACCAAAATCACTTCAAAAAGGCTTAAATTAGATCAATGAAAGAAATTAAAGTCTACTAGGGTATACTAGGATAAGGATAAACTACTGAGAATGACGGTTGTTCCCCAGCAGAGTTGCCAATTTGTTATGTGGAATTTCCATCTACGGATAAACACAACTTCATTAAGTGGGTAGCTACACTTAGGACAACATAATTAAAGAGTTTATCCTTTTCCTATAGAAGATAAATAAGACAACGGACCTACTTGTTATCTTTCCCTTCCCTTTGTCTCCTTTGAATAGGTCTTGTCTCTCCTTCTCGAACTGAATCTGCTCGATTAGTACCTGAAAATCATAAACAGAGGATAAAAACCAATTAAGGCAAGAGATCTATCTACTATAAGATAATGGAACTGAAATAATTTACACATATAACATCATACATAAAGACAAGAATATGGGAAAAGGTGTAAATATCTTTATTAAGTAGAAGGAAGAGTTACAACCAAAGAAGTCTAATCCCGTGTCACTCATCCAGCTTGAGTGACATCCTTCATCACACCAAAGCACAACACTCCAACAGCATAACACTACTTACTTATGATCTCAAACCTCAAAACAATAGTATCTCCTTACAACTCTTCAAAGTCCAGCCCCTGATCACTATGATGAGTGTTCAACTTATAGGGAAATGGAGGTGGTTTTGTCATAAATTTGGCATTGAATGGCTTTCCAATTTGGGAGTTAGTTCCCATGGAGGGGATGAGAGAATAGGAGGTTATTTGATTCATTCCATATCCAATTTTGAGCTCATTGGAGAGGATAAGAGGTGGGAATCTTCTAGAATGGTCTAGAATGTAGGAATATTCCCAGAACCCTATGAAGATTTCGCTCAATCTCGCCCAGCGTGGGTCAAAGTGGGCCTAGGTGCTCTGTAGAGTAGGCTTGAATGGGCCTAAGTGCTTTGCAGCACATTTGCCCATCACTAAGGTTGCATTGGTCCCTCAAGGAGTCATTTCAGGATCTATTAAGGATAAGAAACTCTCAGGAATGATGGCATTCAATGCGATGACTTGTCTAGGGCATGTAACAACTGAATTAGGGTTTGATGAGCCCTAAAAGTATTGATCTGAATGTTGGGAGTGATGTGCCCAAATAGACATGTAACACCTTATCCAACAACTAATGTTCTATTCACACATTTATATAGGTCATTCTAAAATCTAATTAGATGAAATACATTCATTGTCACGGTTTATTCTATGTCGGATCACTTGGTTACATTGGAGTTTATTCAAACTCATCGCATCTTCCAATCGTAACATTTCCAAATCACCAATTTAAGAAAGACTCCAAGGAAAAATGTGAGAGTAGAATATTTCTTTTAACTAATATAAATTGGGTAGTTATATCTTCAATTCATGTTTTGAAAATTTTGAATGTTTGATTTTTATGGTTTTCATGACATTACATATATTAAGACACACTATATCCAGATTTATTTTTGCAAGGGGATCACAACTTATACTTCCTGGAGTATTATGTAGGTTCTCTTAATATGTGTTTTATTAAAAATTGAAAACCTTCCAATGTATGAAAATAATATATTCCTAATGCGAAGAAGACATGATGAAAGATAGAAATGCAAGTACAAGAAGCTAGAAAGAACTATTATAGATATATGCTGTGTAATTTGTGGATTATATTATATTAGACTAAAACAAATGGTGATGAAATGAAAGAAATAAAAATATACATGGATAAGGAAAATATATAAGAAAAAGGATACAAATAAAGATAAAAATAAGAGTATAGGATACAAGTGATCTACGTGGATATTGGTGGCCACCCACCTATTACACCTAGCCCTATATTCGGCTTCATTTGTTTCCTTGATTATAGAAGCATTTACTAGTTTTGAGCTAGTAAATGACATTTTTTTAAGCTATGTAGCAAAACATATTGTAGTACTCAAAGAGATATTTTCAGTGAGGTATCATACACACCAAATGGAGATCATATGACCAAGTTATGACCCCAAGAAGTTGGCTACTCAAATAAACCCAACAAGGCCTGCAGACTCTTCGCATTCCATCTTTTGGGGTTAGGATTTTGGTTCTTTAGTGTTTTCCCTTATTTTTCAATAATAAAAAGGCCCTTGAGCCTCATTCTAACATAGTTCAGAGACATGCAGCTCCCACACCTCTTCTTAGAGATAAGCTACCATCACTCTAGCTAATTTATTTCCATTCTGTATGTAAGCATATTTCAGTTCTTTGATATTAATGAAATGAAGTTTTATTTCTACTACATCTTAGTGTTTATGATTGATTTGTATTCTATTTCATTCATGTATAAGTCGAGATCAGTGGTATCAAAGGAGTCTTCTGTTTGTCTATTTTTCTTTGCATGTACCCAACGAGGTTAAGGTATAAGGAGTTAGGGCTCAAACTAGTTGACCCTTTGCAAGAACAACCTCATAAAACCCAATGGCCTGGCACATTAGAAGAAAATAAAGATGATGGAGCATGAGATCCTTTCATAATATTTCTTGAAGAAGCCCTCGAGTGACACAGGAACATGATGATGGATATATTTGACCAGATCCTTTAGCGTCAACCCACATGCAACACATCTTCATCTTGTATCCACTTTGGAGGTGCCACTCCCTTTAAGGTACAAGTCAACTTCGACATTCCCACATTTTGAAAGACAAATATATGTAGGCACTTTAGATAGATAGTTAGATCTATTGGAAGGATATTTTTTGATTCATGACCTTTCCAATCGGGAAAAGATTACTTTTTCACTCCTCAAAGTCACCGCCCATGTCAAGGACTGGTGGGAAACCTACTGTGAACAAAAGGATGAGAGTGAACCCTCACTTTTTTCAACTGCACCCACTTGGAATTATTTCAAAGACTCCATCAAGGAACAATGTTACCCTCTTTGGAGCTGTGAATATAATTACATAAAGTAGACCACATTGCACCATGGAAGCAACAAATACGTGTCAGAGTTCACAAATAATTTTCATAACCTTTGCACGAAGTTGGGTATCAAGGATTCTAATTGGAATTTGGTGTTGAGAATAGCAATAAGAAATGCTAAAAATAACATTTTAGGATATTCCAATTTTAATCTGTCCTTGAATTAAAATTATAGGAATTTACAGGGTAAGTTCCTCAGATAGAACACCAAAGGACACCGCTCACAAATAGATCACAGATCAATACACCAGTACGTTTGACGTGGTTAAAACCCTCAAAGAGGGAAACAGTCCACGGCCTAAGCCAACGCGGCCACTACAGGAAATTTATTAATAAAAGAATGAAAATTTACATAAGCTTCTCTCATGAACGGTTAACCTACAAATGACCCTCCATGCTCTTTAAATAGAGATAATGGACAAATCGGGTGCTAAGCCACGGATCAAGTGTCAGTAATACCGAGGAGAGAATGAACCGTCAGATCACTACATATCGTGACCGTCGGATTCTAAGTTACAAAATGTACATAGTAAAGAAACACACTTTACCTAACTCGATACTAGACCAAGTTATACTTAACTATTTCCTATGTGTTGGAATATCCTAACATCCCCCCTTAAGAACAACTTGGGATAGGATTGAAGGATTTACAAATATGACACAATAGGAGAAGGAAGGAGGCACTAGAGCCTATCCCCCCTTAGTGACAACTTCCTGAACTCTAACTATAAATTGAAGTTTAGTGAACTTCACCTCTGTGAGAGCCTTTGTAAAGATGTCTGCAACTTGATCATCTGTTGAACAATATTGCACTTCAAGAACATGGTCGTGAATGAGCTTTCTGATGAAGTGCATGTGCAGTTCAATATGTTTGTTGCGCTGATGTTGGACTGGATCTTTTCATAGTTGAATGGCACTTTGATTATCACACCAAAGTGTAGTCAGATGTTGCTGCTGAAAGGAAAACTCTAACAGGATTTGACGAAGCCACAAGACTTCCTTACTGGCTTCTACAGCACCATGATACTCTGCTTCTGCTGAAGAAAGAGAAATGGAACCTTGTTTCTTGCAAGCCCATGTAATAGGTCCTGACCAAGAGTGAACACATAACCTGCAGTAGACTTCCGATCATCAGGGTCACCAGCCCAATCGGAATCAGTGAAACCAACCAATAGAGGAGATGCTTCGGCACTGTAATGAATCCCAAACTGACCTGTACCTTGAACATAACGAAGCATTCTTTTAGTTGCTTTCCAATGACTTTCACGTGGGCTTTGCATAAACCAAGCAACAAGGCCAACAGCAAAGGAAAGGTCAGGACGAGTATGGGTTAGATACAAAAGTTTTCCTACAAGTTGACGATATAAGGTAGCATCAACTTCAGGAGAAGTACAAGTGACTAAAAGTTTGACTCTAGAGTGAAAGGGAGAAGGGGCTGGCTTACAGTCTTCCATGTGAAAATGCCATAGAATATCACAGGCATACTTGGACTGGGAAAGGGAAATACCTTCCTTGGATTGCAAGACTTGAAGACCAAGAAAATAATGTAAGTGTCCTAAGTCTGTCATTTCAAACTTCCTTTTAAGGCTAGACTTCACATTGTTTATAAGGTTGGGATCAATACCAGTCACGATAAGATCATCAACATAAAGAACAAAAATGATAAGAGACTTGCCCACTTTCTTGGTGTAGACAGTATTGTCAGAATGACACCTAGAAAAGCCATTTTCTAAAAGAAAGTTATCCACTTTGGCATACCAAGCTCAAGGAGCTTGCTTCAAACCATAAAGGGATTTCTTAAGCTGACATACAAGGCTGGAGTCTGTTTGTATAAAGCCAATAGGTTGTTCCATATAGATTTCTTCATGCAAGTCCCCATGCAAGAAGGCAGATTTAACATCCATCTGATGGACTTCCCATTTGAAACAGGCAGCAAGGGAAAGAACAAGGCAGATAGAGTTCATTTTGGCAACAGGGGAGAAGGTTTCAGTGTAGTCAATGCCTTCAACTTATGAAAAACCCTTAGCAACAAGACGAGCTTTATGTTTATCAACTTTCCAATCTGGTCCATACTTAGTTCTGTAAACCCATTTGCATCTAACAATTTTTCGTCCCTTTGGTAGAGGAACAAGATCCCATGTATCATTTGCCAATAATGAATGATATTCTTCATTCATAGCTGCTTCCCAATATGGATGGCCTGAAGCTTCTCCAAAGGTGTCATGATCATAATTTACTGAAGCTTGAGGCAGTAAAGAAGAGGATCTATCGAACTGAGAACGTGTACGTCGCTGATCTATAGGATCACCGGCAAGATCACCTACTGCATCCCGAGTAGCATGGACCCATTTTGGAAGTTGAGGAGCTGAAGGAGGATCCTGAGAAGGTGGGGAAGGATTGTCATCCTCGCTTTCATCATCTGAAGAAGAAATATTTTCAAAAGTAGAAGAGATAGGAAGAGGTGGCACATCCACCGAACTAGGCTCGTAGGCCGATATATTTTCAGCAAACTTTACATCTCTTCTAATGATAACATTCTTGGACTTAAGTGGAATAATTCTATATCATTTGACATCTTCAGAATATCCAACAAAAATACATTTTTCACTCTTAGGTTCTAAAGCTTTATGTTTCTCATCTGGAATATGGGCCCATGCTTCACTTCCAAAAACATGAAAGTGACTTACATCTGGTTTAATTGAGCTCCATGCTTCTTCTGGAGTAATATTCTTTAAAACCTTAGTAGGAGTGTGATTTATTATGTAATTTGCACAGTTAATTGCTTCTACCCAATAATTAAGACTAAGTCCTTTAGATTGAAGCATACAATTAGCCATTTCCTTTAAGGTGCGATTCTTCCTTTCAGCTACACCATTTTGTTGTGGAGTATATGGAACAGTATGTCGCATTTGAATTCCATTCTCAGTGCAAAAGTTGATGAATTTGTTGTTAACATATTCTCCGCCATTATCAGATCTTAGCTTAAGAATTTTATGTCCATATTGTTTTTCAACGAAGGCCTTAAAGGCCAAGAACATGTTAAATACTTTACTCTTGAGTTTTAAGTAGTATACCTCAAGACCTCAATAAAATTCGGAAACAATGGCGGATTCCGTTCAGTGCTTCGGTGGGAAGAAGACGGCCGTAGCCGCGACATACTGCAAGAAGGGCCGAGGTTTGATCAAGATCAATGGCTGCCCCATTGAGTCGATTGAACCTGAGATTCTCCGTTACAAGGCAGTCGAGCCCATTCTTCTATTGGGACGCCATCGTTTCGCTGGCGTGGATATGAGAATCAGAGTGAAAGGAGGAGGGCACACTTCGCAGATCTACGCGATTAGGCAAAGCATTGCGAAAGCACTGGTTGCCTTTTACCAGAAGTACGTGGACGAGCAGTCGAAGAAGGAGATAAAGGATATTCTCGTCAGGCATGACAGGACTCTGCTGGTGGCTGATCCAAGGCGTTGCGAGCTGAAGAAGTTTGGAGCTGTTCATCAGGCTTACGCTCACGCCAACACTGCACCTCTACCCCCACCTCCTGCATTCAAAGATGGGGGACTGCATGTTGCAGATCTGCTCCATCACACAAGAGATTGGCCCAAACTCTGCAGATCCGGGCTGGATCTATTCGATCTGATCAAGATTCAAGAATACCCAACCTGGGACACGGCAAGGTTGGGGATTGCAGTTTTTCATAATGATTCGGTTGTTGCATTCAGAGAAGGGGGACTGCATGTTGCAGATCTGCTCCCTCTCACAATGGATTGGCACAAATACTGCAGATCTGGGCCGGATCCTTTTGATCTAACCAATATCCGAGAACACCCAGAACCCACGCAGCAGATCGGTGGCAATTTGCATCGATCGAGCAGAGGGGATGCAGATCTTGACATGCAAATGGAAGATCGACCCAATAAGAAGTCAGATCTGGAAGACTGCCTACAGCCAGAGCACATGGCAATCAGTAGCGACATCGGCCTAGGCAGATCAGGAACTCAGCCAAAACCCAGACTTCAAGTAACAACAACTCGTTTTTAGATTTTTATTAAAACCCCTGAGGGGAAATCCTGGATAGTATGGGTACATGCAGGAAGCACTATCATGAAGCTGAAACAACAAATTTGGGCATTGAACGGATATCCTGTTCCAATCCAACATTTGGTCAGTGGTAGGTGGTCTCTCCAGGACAGTAGAACTTTGGAAAGCTACGAGATTAGTCCAGAAAACACCATTGTTTTAAACTTCAGGCTGAGAGGAGGGGCTCTGCCTCAGGGACAGCCAAGCTTCTCAGGAGGAGACAAGGGGAAAAAGACAGCATCTCAGCATCAACGCAAGGGAGGTTTATCCTACAAAAACATTCTACAAGGTAACAGAGATGCAGGGTCCTCTCCAGATCAAGGCGGATATATACCCAGGCCGTACATAGTAGATCAGTCAGGGAAAACTCTAGCCCTTAATTTTGATTCTACAGGGCTTGATGATTTCTTTAAATCTTATGAAGCACAGGCCCTAATCTGTCGCTTCAACAGTTTTTTGCCAAAACCATTGGATCTATTTCACTGGATTTTCACCAGTTGGACCACGGAATGTGATATACATTTATGCTCCAAGGGGTTTTTCATAGTTAGATTTGCATCCAGGGAAGTCAGAGATACAATCATCAGTGCTGGACCTTGGTTCTGGGGAACGTCGGGGTTGTTCATGACCCCATGGTTTCCAGATTTCGATCCAAACAAAATGACTGTATCCAAAGTGTCGGTCTGGGTCCATCTATACAACCTTCCCCTTCACTTTTGGAGTGAACGTGTTTTGGAAGGAATTGGGAACAACATAGGGAAATACATCAAAGCAGATCTGGGAAGGATTGATGAAAGGGTCTTTACTTTTGCACGCATATGTGTGGAAGTAGATCTAAGTAAAGGGCTGCCAAACAACATAAGGCTGATCTACAAACAACAAAATTGGCTGCAAGCACTAGACTATGAAAATACAGCTTTCAGATGCAGGCTATGTAGGCAAACAGGACACCTGCAAAGCACATGTCTAGAAGCCAAGAAAGTAAACAGTAAAAGAAAGCAGAAAGGAAAGCAGAGGAAAGGATGGCAATTTTCTCCCCCTAACTCAGAAGACGAACAATTAGAAGCAGAAGAGGAAGATACCCCTGCAGAGAAAGCTGAGGTATCCCAAGAAATGGAGACACAGAAGGAAACTACGTCAGACAACAAGGCTTTACAGCTTCACCCAAATCAGGCAGAGAAGGCAAATGAGGATCAGAGCATGGGAGGGATCAAACGGCATCACCACTCAGATACTTTGGATTCAGACAAGGAAGCAGGATCTCAGAAAGCAGAAACACAGTTGGTCATAGCTTCGATCGAGCCCACCCAAGGAGAGTGGCGCAAGGTCGAAAAGAAAAAGGGAAGAAAAACTTGAAGTGTGAGTTTTTACTCACTACCGAACTCAGATTTTCTTGCCTCCTCCTTTTTTCTCTTTTTTCCCTTTCTTCTTCTTCATCTGCACGTTAGCTTTGTAACGTTGCGTGGGGTGAGAAAGCACTCGAGCCCAATGGGCGTCTTATGGAAATGCTTCAAGCATAGATTGCTAGTGTAACTTTTCATTTTTTAAATAAAAAGTTACCGATTTTTCCACTGGAAAAAGTAGTATACACAAGTGCATTTGGATAAATCATCAATGAAAGTTAAGAAATACTTGTAGCCAGAGAATGAAACAACTGGAAGTGGACCAAATAAATCACTATGCACAAGCTGTAAAGGGGCCGAGGCATGCCAAGAGGCACGTTTTTCAAAACTATCCCAATGATGTTTTCCGAGTACACATCTAGAACAAACACCATCTCTGCAAGATACCATTGGAAGACCTGTCACCATATTTTCTTTACATAGATTCTAAAGGGAGCGATAGTTTAAGTGACCAAATCGCTCATGCCAAAGTTTTCTCACTTCATCGTTATGAGCAAAAAATACTGAGGGAATATTTGATGACCCAAAGTTGTGAAACTTATACAACCTTGTAGAATCATCAGCAATGCCAGTAGCTAAAATATGTCTAGGATCTCTTAGGTCCTTAATTACAACATCATGAGGTGAAAATTCAACGATTTTACCTTCACCTGAATGAGTTATCTGATATACAGATAGAAGGTTGCAGGATAAGGTTGGAACACATAATACATCATTAAACTGACCATTGTCTATATGAACAGTTCGAGTCCCTACAACACTAAGAGATCTATCATCACCAACATATATATTTTTGGTGTTACAGTCATTTAAAGAAGAAAACATGTCTTTGTTTTTGGCCATGTGATAAGAAGCTCCAGAATCAATGAGCCACTCATGAGAATGAGAAGAAGAAGATACATTTAGTGCATAGCCAGACCGAGATGCTTGACAACCACATGCAGAAAGTGCCATTCCTAAAGATGAAGTTGAAGTTGAAGAGTGCTCCAAATGGATGTTATGCTTCTTCATTGCTGCTTCCAAGGCTTCCATCTTCTTAAAGCATTTGGATTCTAAGTGGCCATCTCGATTACAAAAGTTGCAATGTCTGTCAGTCTTCTTCCCTTTGTTTTTATTTGTCTTATCATTTTGTTGAAATGATTTTTCATTTTGAGGCTGAGATTGATTAGGACCCTTGTTTGGTTTAGGACCATTCCTTTTAGGATACAACTTCTTAGGATTCTTTGGATTTGATTGCTGTTGGGTGGCTAACGCTTTCTTGGAAGAGTTTCCAAGATTAAGAAGACCAAGGTGTAAGAGTTTTTCTTGTTCTCTTATTAAAGAATCACAAAAAGAATCAAAGGAAGGGGACTTGTAGTTGTGTCCTTGAGAAATGAAGGCTTCTCTTGTAGAATGGAAGGTGGAAACAAACACAGAGTAGGCTGGTCCCAACTTAGTAAGAATGGAATATATAAGGTTACTATCTTCTTTCTTAACCTTAACACCTTCCAATAGAAGTCTAAGGGTCTTGAACTTGGACAAAAAATCTTCAATGCAAGAAACATTATCGGGGTCCATTATAAGCAACTCATTTTCAAGTTGATGGGCTCTAAGTTCATTTTTTATTCCAAAAACTTTAGTAATATGTTTCAATGTTGCATCAGGAGTATCAAGTTCTGCAATATGGAATCTAAGATCTGGAGAAATAGACATCCCTATCAACCCACGTGCTTGATCTTGCCTATTTTCCCATTTAGCTGCCTTATCTTCATCTTTGGGTTTGGTTTCTTGGCCTGTGGCTATTCTGTAGAGACCTTTACTTCTAAGTAAATCCACAATGTAGGACCACCATTGGAAGTAGTTGGTGCTATCAAGAGTAACTTGGCATGGACTTTCCATTTTAACAGAAACTGAAGCTGTAGATGCTGAAACTAAGTGTTTCAATGGAAAGATCTCGAAAAATTAGGCTGTTTCAAAAAAAACGGTTCTGAAAACGGCTTCCGGATGAAGAAGTTATGGCTTTTTGAAGAAAATTTGATGAAGATGCGGACGAAGTGCGGGAATGTGCGGAAATGAAAAATCCGCCCCTACAAAAAGGAGACTTGAACTCAATACCTCTACTCTCATAAATTAGCTTTGGACCAAGTGAGTAAATTAGCTTTGGACCAAGTGAGCTATACAAAAAGTTTGAGAGAGAGAGAGAGAGAGAGAGAGAGAGAGAGAGATTGAAGCTTTGGGTTGCATGCTTGCTTTGAGAAAGCTCTTTTTCCCTACAAAACAAAAAACACAAAACCCAACAAGAACACACAATAAAAAACAAAACTTGCGGCTCGAAGTTAGCTTTAGCCGGAAACTAAATATTTTCAAAAACGAACCTTGCGGCTCGAAGTTAGCTTTAGCCGGAGACTAAATATTTGCCTCAATGTTTCTGATTTTCCGAGATCACACTAAGGCGCAGTGGAAAATAGCATACGCATGAGAAAAGTACTTCCTTTCTGTTTCTGATTTTCCCAGATCGCACAGAGTCGCAGGGCAAAGAGCATACGCAGAAATAAAAGGTATAGATCCGGTAATAAAAAAAATCTAAATAAACTGAAAACGAAATAAACAGAGAGAAAATAACTGTAAACTGCAAATAAACACTGTATACCTCTAGATCTTAAAAATGACACAGTTAGGGCTACCAGAAACCTTTTCGCGTGAAACGAAAGGGGTCCCTCACTGGAACAGATGCTCACAACACAATAGAGCAGTCCTCTCGACTTGAAAGCAGTCAGAAATAGTAGATCTAGGAAACGGTAGTCGGATGCAGTTCTACCGACTTCAGATTTGGATCACCAACGGACGCGGCCCTCAAATAGCTCTGATACCATGTAGGAATTTACAGGGTAAGTTCCTCAGACAGAACACCAAATGACACCGCTCACAAACAGATCACAGATCAATACACCAGTACTTTTGACGTGGTTAAAACCCTCAAAGAGGGAAATAGTCCACGGCCTGAGCCAACATGGCCACTTCAGGCAATTTATTAATAAAAGAATGAAAATTTTCACAAGCTTGTCTCATGAATGGTTAACCTACAAAGGACCCTCCATGCTCTTTAAATAGAGATCATGGACAAATCGGGTGTTAAGCCACAGATCAAGTGTCAGTAATACCGAGGAGAGAATGAACCGTCAGATCACTACATATCGTGACCGTCAGATTGTAGGTTACAAAATGTACATAGTAAAGAAACACACTTTACCTAACTCTGTACTAGACCAAGTTATACTTAACTATTTCCTATGTGTCAGAATATCCTAATAAAAATTTGAATTTAGTCGCACTAACCATTTGAAAAATAAATAATTAATTCATCCCGAGTTAATTAGTTGGAGAAATTCAAACATCGAGTCTTTGTGAAGTCATGCAAAAATTATCCCTTTGATTGAGGAAGTTATCCCTTAATTAAGTAGATAAGGATGAGTTATAATTGAGTTGTAATTACTTAGCTCAATTAACTGAGTTAAGTCTAGTTAAATTAGTTCCAAACAGTTTGAGGAACTAATTGTGAGTTCAGTCAGTTAATACATGCATGCATGCAACTAGTGTACTCTAGATAACTGAGGATTCTCTCATAAATAACTCATGCATGTCAGTTCATACAAAGACCCAGTTGAGATTAAAGACAGGGACATTGTACTATCAGTTGGAGGAATTTTCCTATAAGAAAACTCATCCATGTAGAAGGAATAAGGTTCCTTGAGGATTGCATAGTTTTACACGGTGTAAGATCAGTGTGAGTGATGAGTGTTACACTTGGTAATAGTAGGATCACCCAGGAAAAACAATGCAAGGAAATAGGATGCTTGGAGGGTAGAGGAGAAGGTTTGTGAGAAGCCTTGTTTGCCTGTGAGCGTCCAAGAGGATTGACTGAGAGCTCGTTAGCTATGGGAGCTAAAGCTTTGTGTAATCTTAATGTATTTCCACCTTGTATGATAATACAGATAGCGGGGTTTTTAGCTGAGCCTTTCCCAAGAGTATTCTTCTGTGTTTCATGTGCATTGATTCTTCTTCTCTGTTATATGTGTTCTACTTGATCTTGCTGAAATCGATTAAGCTTCTGCAAGTTTGATTGTAGAAGTAGATTAAGTATTTTGCTTTAGTACATTGCATAAGTAGTTTAATCTACAGTGAGAATTTCTACATGGTATCACAGCAAAGGTGATCGAAGCTGTGAAAAATATACTAAGAAGGGAAATTTGAAGTTTGAAGTTCGGTATTGAAGGTACAAATCGAATTCATCTCATACTTCAGGTTGGTCAATGGCATTCTATGGCTTGAGACTCGATTATGTCTTGCATGGCAGCTTGAATTACATAGCATGGAAGGATCGCATGGAAGCGGTATTAGAAGACAATGGTTTGAAGGATTTTATTGATCAAGAAATCCCCAAGCCAGCTGCAACTAATGCACAAGACTTAGCTAAATGGAAGAAGTGTGTGGAGAGGGCGAGACAGATCATCCTTGAGGGAGTTGAAGACCATATTGTCTCAAGTCTCCATGGGAAGGAGACTTCGTTTTCAATGTGGAAGAAATTGAAGGACATATATCAGAGCATAGAGGTGCAGAGTTTTCAGTCAACAGAGGCACTAGCAGTCAGAGACTTTGATGACAGAGGCATCATTCTGATTCAGGTTGGATATTTTTTTTTCCTGGAGTTGCTGGAGCAACAACACTAGAGAGAAGTCTTGCATGCAGAACATTCCAAAGGTTCAGGATCGGGATCAAGTTGAATTCCTTTCTTGTTGAAAGGGAGTGTTGAATTCCTTTCTCAGTTTCTCCCTGGTTACAACTTTTGTTAGCATATCTGTAGGATTCTGGCTAGTGTGTATCTTTTCCAGCTTCAACTCTCCATCTTCCCACACTAATCGTATGAAATGGTACTAGAGCTGTATGTGTTTAGTCCTGGAATGAAATGCGAAGTTCTTTGCAAGATGAATGGCACTTTGGCTATCACTGTATAACGTCCCCATATCATGCTCCTTACCCAATTCACCCATAAACCTTTGTAACCAAATCATTTCTTTACTATCCTTTGTAGCAGCAACATACTCTGCTTCTGTTGTTGAAAGTGCAACAACACTTTGGATTTTTGAAACCCAACTGACAGTTGTTCCTCCAATAGTAAATACATATCCTGTAGTGCTCCTCCTGTTATCTCTGTCACCTGCCATATCTACATCAACATATCCTTGTAGGGAGATGTTTGAACCACCAAATCATAATGCTTTATTTGTGGCACCTTTCAAATATCTGAGAATCCATTTCACTGCCATCCAATGTTCCTTTCCTGGATTGTTCATGTACCTGCTTACAACTCCCACTGCATGTGCAATATCGGGCCTTGTGCAGACCATTGCATACATTAAGCTTCCAACTGCTGATGCATATGGAACTTTAGACATATAATCCATGTCTTCTTGGGTCTTTGGGCACATTTCCTTGCTAAGTTTGAAATGGCTAGCAAAAGGTGTACTAACTAGTTTTGCATTGTGCATGTTAAATCTTTTCAACACCTTTTGTATGTACTCATTCTGAGACAATGTTAATTTACGATTTTTCCTGTCTCTAGTTATTCTCATACCAAGGATTTGTTTTGCAGCTCCCAAATCCTTCATTGCAATTGAATTTGCCAATTTTCTTTTGAGCACATTTATTTCCTGCATGTTAGATCTTGCAACAAGCATGTCATCTACATACAATAACAATATAATATAGCTGCCATCATTTTTCTTTTTCAAATAAACACAATGATCAGAGTGACATCTAGTATAACCTTGTTCAAACATAAACTTGTCAAATTTTAGATACCACTGCCTTGGAGCCTGTTTTAAGCCATACAAGCTCTTCTTCAACCTGCACACTAGTTTCTCCTTCCCTTTTACCTCATATCCTTGTGGCTGCTGCATATATATCTCTTCCTCCAAATCCCCATGGAGAAAGGTTGTCTTTACATCTAACTGCTCAAGATGCAAATCTTCAGCTACTACAAGAATTAAAATAGTTCTGATTGAAGTCATTTTAACAACAGGAGAAAATATTTCATCAAAATCAATACCTTTCTTCTGTGCAAACCCCTTCACCAAATGTCTAGCTTTATACCTCTATTTTCCTCCATCTTCTTCCTTCGGCTTGTAAACCCATTTATTCTTCAATGTAGTTTTTCCTACAGGCAACCTAACTAAATCCCAAGTCTGGTTATGCATTAAGGAGTCCATCTCTTCTTCCATGGCTACCTCCCACTTCTTCTTGCTTTCAACCTGCATTGCTTCTTCATAACATTCGAGTTCACCGGAATCAGTCAATAATAAATAATATAATGAAGGAGAGTATCGTTCAGGGGGTCTACTTGTCCTGGTAGATCTTCTAACACCACTTTCAGGTGTTTGGGGTGCCTGTTGTTGTTGTGGTGGTTGCTGTTGTTGTGGTTGTTGATTATTATTATTTTCAGGCACCTTTACTTTTTCAGTGATTTCATCAAGAACTGCATATTCCTTGTTTTCCTTTTCCTGTTTCTTTTCCTGCAACTGATTCTTATACAAGACATTTTCATTGAATATTACATCTCTGCTCCTAATGATTTTGTGATTTTCGTAATCATATAAGCGATAACCAAAATCATTAACACCATATCGAATAAAGGTACATTTCTTTGACTTTGCCTCAAGCTTTGTTCTATTTTCTTTATCAATATGGACAAAGGCCTCACAACCAAAAGGCTTTAAAATAGAGTAGTTTACCTTTTTACCTGTCCATGCTTCCTCTGGAACACCACCATCCAAGGAACTTGAAGGCCCTCTGTTTATTAGATAAACAACAATATCTATAGCATCTGCCCAAAACTGTAAAGGCAATCCTGCATGCAATCTCATGCACCTTGCACGCTCCATGATTGTTCTATTCATCCTTTCTGACACACCATTTTCTTGTGGTGTTCTTGGAACTGTCTTCTCTCTACGAATTCCATGCTCTGAACAATACCTATCAAACTCTTTGAAGCAATATTCACCTCCATTGTCTGATCTAAGACACTTCAATTTCTTTCCTGTCTCAATATCAACCAAAGCTTTCCATTTCTTGAAAGTATCAAATACATCAGATTTATTCTTAATACAATAAATCCAAGTTTTTCTAGTTGCATCATCAATAAAAGTAACATAATAACGAGAGCCACCGAGAGATGATACCTGAGCAGGTCCCCATACATCTATATGCACAAGCTATAATTTTTCATTCTTCTTTTCTTTCCCAACTCTGAGAAATCAGACTCTCTTTTGTTTTCCATAAATGCGATTCTCATAGAAGTCCAAATCAACATTCTTCAAACTCGGCAACAAATTCCTTGAGTGAAGAATCTTCATCCCCTTTTCACTCATGTTTCCGGGCCTATGATGCCATAATGCTGCATCTGCTCCTTTGGAAGTTAAAGCATTAACAGAGTTAGAAATACCATTGCATAAATACAATGTACCAACCTTTTCGCCTTTTGCTATTACCAAGGCTCCTTTGGTGACCTTCCAAGCTTTATCTGTGAAAGTTGTCACACAACCTTCACCACCTAACTGCCCTGTTGAAATCAGATTTTTCTTTAGATCTGGAACATGCCTTACCTCCTTTAATAGCCATTGGTTTCCATTCTGCTATTTTACAAGAACCTTACCCATTCCAACGATTTTACAGGGTTTATCATCACCCAGACGAACTTGTCCAAAATCTCCTTGAACATAGTCATGAAAGTATTTCTTATCAGGTGTGGCATGGAATGAAGCCCCTGAATCTACCACCCAGGAATCAGTAATATTTTCGAAAGAAAGAATCAGAGCATCTTGTAACACCTCACCTGTCACATTTGCTTCATGATTGTTTTCTTGCTGTGCATCTCCTTCTTTTCCCTTCCGAGATCTACAGTCTTTCTTTAGGTGTCCTTTCTTTCCACATTTCCAGCACACTATCCCCGATCTGGACTTGGATCTGCCTTTCCTTGATTTACTGCGATACCTTGAGCTCTTTCCTTTTCCATTTTTCTTCCTCTAGACTTTGCACTCAAAGCATTTCCCGATGTCTCACCGGAGCTTTTCCGTCCCATTTCCTCGCTAAGGATAGCACCGACAACATCATCAAACTTTAAAGTACTAGATCTAGAAACGGAGTTACTAATGGCCATTACCAAACCATTCCAACTTTCTGGTAATGAGCACAAGAATAACAGAGCTCTAACTTCATCATCAAAGTTTACCCCTCCAGAACTTAACTGACTTGTAACTGTATTAAAATCATTTAAATGGTCTGCAACAGATCCACCTTCCGACATATTCATATTAAATAACCGTTTCATAAGAAATACCTTGTTTGAGGCCGAGGGTTTTTCATATAGTTTCGACAACGTCTGAATCAAACCCTCTGTCATGGTTTTCTTCGAAACGTTGAAGGTGACTAACACAGCAAGGCACAACCATATTGTTCTGAGTGCCTTTCTATCGAGAAGGTTCCATTCTTCGTCTGTCATACGCGTCGACATCTTTGATTTTCCGCCCAATGGTAGGTATAGATCTTTCTGATACAGACAATCTTCCATCTGCATCTTCCACAGCGAGAAGTTTTGGCCGTTAAATTTCTCGATCCTAAACTTACAATCTTCTACCATTGCTCCCACTCGAACCAGGAACCCTTCTTTCCTGCGAGTTTATCATCCAAATAGACCTTCAGCTCTGATACCAGTTGTTAGAAAATTATATATTATGGAGCAATGGAACACATAAAATGTTGCAGAAATATAAACACAGAAAGTGCATAAAATAAGAGAGACACAGATATACTTGGTTCACCCAGTTTGGGCTGCGTCCACCCCAACAGCCAGTCCTTCCTTTCTATTATCCAGCAAAATGAAGAGACACAACCTACAACAGATCTGCTGTAATATCCTCTGTTTTCTCTCACAGTCTCACCTCTCTATTTCCCGCTCACATAATACACATCTATCACACAGCCTCAAATACAATGCCCGCATACAAAGAGAGGGGTTGCCTTCTAGGGAAAAAAACCCTAAACTAAACATAAGTTCTACCCTCAGATCATCTGCCTAATGAATGGTCAAGATTGACTAGAAATTACTATACTTTTACAAGGCAATTTTACAACTGTTTTTAGCTTCGGGGCCCCCCCTGCAGCGAATATTTTACGGGCGGCGTTGCCGCCCCCATTTCGAACTGGGGTCCAATGTGGCGATACCTTTGAATATAGAAGATAATCAGGCTCCACACCAACACAGTGCAGCAGGAAGCAGCACAATGCAACATGATGAGAGGAGGTGCACTGTGTATGCAGTGCTTGGAGATAGGACCAGAAGCAGCATGAATGAAGTAGGAGGAATCAGTAGGATCGATGCAGATAGAGACCAAAGTGATAGAGGCTAGAGCAGTTAGATACTGAAGAGCATAGAGGTGGAGAGTTTTCAGTTGACAGAGGCACTAGCAGTCAGAGACTTTGATGACAGAGGCATCATTCTGATTCAGGTTGGATATTTTTTTTTCCTGGAGTTGTTGGAACAACAACACTAGAGAGAAGTGTTGCATGCAGAACATTCCAAAGGTTCAGGATCAGGATCAAGTTGAATTCCTTTCTTGTTGAAAGGGAGTGTTGAGAATAGCAACAAGAAATGCTAAAAAATCGAAATGCTAAAAATAACATTTCAGGATATTCCAATTTTAATCTATCCTTGAATTAAAATTGAGAATTCAAATTCAAATTTCGTCTCACCAGCTGTTTGAAAAATAATTAATTAATTCATCATGAGTTAATTAGTTGAAGAAATTCAAACATGAAGTCTTTATGAAGTCATGCAACAGTTATCCCTTTGATTGAGGAAGTTATCCCTTAATTAAGGAGATAAGGATGAGTTATAATTGAGTTGTAATTAGTTAGCTCAGTTAACTGAGTTAAGTCCAGTTAAATTAGTTCCGAACAGTTGAAGAACTAATTGTGAGTTCAGTCAGTTAATACATGCATGCATGCAACTAGTGTACTCCAGATAACTGAGGATTCTCCCATAAATAACTCATGCATGTTAGTTCAGACAAGGACCCAGTTGTGATTAAAGATAGGGATCACCTAGTAGAAACAACGCAAGGAAATAGGAGGCTTGGAGGGCAGAGGAGAAGGTTTGTGAGAAGCCTTGTTTTCCTGTGAGCATCCAAGAGGATTGTACTGAGAGCTAGTTAGCTATGGGAGCTAAAGCTTTATGTAATCTAGATGTATTTCCACCTTGTATGATAATACAGATAGCGGGGTTTTTAGCTGATGCTTTCCCCAGAGTATTTTTCTGTGTTTCATGTGCATTGATTCTTCTTCTCTGTTATATGTGTTCTGTTTGATCTTGCTCAAATTGATTAAGCATCCGCAAGTTTTATTGTAGAAGTATATTAAGTATTTTGCTTTAGTACATTGCATAATCAGTTTAATCTATAGTGAGAATTTCTACATTTGTTACACAAGTACATCAAGGACGTAATGGAGTTCCTAAAAATCTCCCTGCTTGGCATCACTTATCAATACACTGTCAAGATCGAGAAAAAAACAAAAGAAGTGATACTTTCAATCTTTGAATCCAAAGCAATGGAAAATGGCCCCCAAACCGAAGAACAAAGGAAAACACTAGGGTAGGGTGACCAAGGAAAACCTACCAAAGCCACAAGGAAAGAAGAACACCACGAAGACAAGGAAGGACATAGGAAAATGGTGTGAGTTCCATAAGAGCCACACTCACAACATAAGTGAGTGTTGAGCCAAGCAGTCACTGGTGGCCAAGCTAAAAGCTTTTGAATCAGATGCATGTTCCGAATTTGAGTCAGAATGTAACAAGGGGAATGACAAAGGGAAGAGAATTAATGATGTGGAACCCAACGTGAACATTTCCACCACCAAGATCTAGAAGATTGAGCCCAAAGATCCAGAGGAGGGGGAGCGACTTTCCCACTCACAGATGTGGGTGAAGGGTTCTTGTTATGAGGAATTTGGTATCTACGGATAAATACTAATTCCCTAGGTAGGTAACTATACCTAGAACAACATATTTAAAGAGCTTATCCTTTTTCTATAAATGATAAATAAGACAAAGGAATCAAAGGACCTACTTTTTCTTTCGCTTTCCTTTTGTCTCCTTTGTTTGACTCCCGTCACTCCTTCTCGAACTTAACTCACTCCAAAACTACCTGTAAGCATAAGCAGAAGAAGGAGAACCAATCAAAGGAAGAGACCTATCGAATACAAGTAAATGGAATCAGATACATTCACACATATAAACATCATATATCAAGATAAGCATATGGAAAAATATGTAAACAACTTTATTAAGTAGAAGGAAGAATTACAACCATGAAGTCTGATCCACTGTCACTCTTCCAGTTTGGGTTCCAACCAACATCACATCAATAGCAGAGCACTCTGGCAGCATAACAACACTTTCTTATACTCTCAATTCTCACATCAACAATATCTCCTTACAAATTCTCAAATTCCAGCCCCTGATCACTTAGATGAGTGCTCAATTTATAGGAAATTGGAGAAGGTTTGGTCATAAATGACGACATTGAATGGCCTTCCAAACATAGAGTTAGCATCCATGGAGGAAGGGATGAGAGGATAGGAGGTTAATTAACTCATTCCTCATCCATTTTTGAGATCATTGGAGATGATAAGAGTGGGAATATTCTAGAAGGCTCCAGAAGATAAGAATATTCCTAGAACCCTATGGATATTTCCCTCAATATTGCCCAACGCAGGTCAAAGTGGGCCTAAGTGCTCTGCAGAGCACCCTTACATGGGCCTAAGTGCTGGTCAAATAACCCTTGCATGGGCCTACCTATGCCGGTCCCTCTGGAGTCATTTCAGGATGTCTTCAGGCCAAGAAACTCTCAGAGAAGGAGGCATTCAAAGTGGTGACTTGTCTAGGGCATGTAGCAACTAAATTAGGGTTTGATGAGCCCTAATGGTACTGATATTAATGATGGGAGTGATGTGCCCAAATGGATCTATAACAACTGTTGTCTAAAGCATGAAGTCGAAAATAATGATGTCGAGTGATATGTTTTACGATGTGATGAGGAGGTTCCGAAGTGGATGGTGACCTGCATCAATTACAACACATAATATCGTGATATTTTGACTTTTTCTCATGAATTTCTGAGGAAAGGCATACCCATGCTCAACATATAAACTTTCATTATAGGTACATAGACAGCTGTCTACAGATATAGACCCATGATAGGATGACTATAATTGTAAAGCCATTATATGGATGATTTGGTACATTTCTTGAAATCGTAGCCCGGATGGATGAAACTAGATACAGGGTCTTCTATCTCATTCAATCATTCACCCAAGTACGAGTCTGACCATGCGAATATGTGATCTGAGGTCGAACATGGGAAGACACCATCTGATTACAAGCCAATGATGTAAGCCATTAATAGACACAAGAGAAATCACCTTTAATAATAATGATCTTTAAGGTACTGCAGTACATTCTGCATGGTGAGAATGGATGTTTTGATGTCGAAAACCATACAAAGTATTTCGGTCGAAATCGAGTGATGTCAACCTATCACCGGAAGCAAGAAACTTGTCATTAATGTATGCAAGCCTCAAGATACTAGAAGGGTGTTTTGAAGTCAACTTGGATAATACTGATGTCGACAAGAAGCGACTCGTCACAGGAGGGCCTTGATGTATCCCACATCAATGACACGAAACGAGTTTAATGATTTTGGAGACAGAGATTGACTAAAGACACAAGGTTTAGGAATGGCGGTCATGAAAATGAAGGTTTATGAGTATTGCAAAGGATGCATTTTAAACTGAGTGACTTCTCTTGAACATGTCAGCGACGCTGAATGGATTAGAAACATTAACCCAAAACAAAGTAATGGATGGTATAATAGACCAAGGTATGATGACCATCAAGCAGATAGCCCAACCCAAATAGTCACAATGATGAACTGAAAGTGTCATGCTCAAGAGCGACATGCTTCCATAAAGTGGTTTACCCCTTTTCCCATTTTCCCCAGTCATTGCTGACCATTACCTCTTTATTTTTATCAATCTTGAGGAGGATAAAATATGCTTGTTGTATAATTCCACCCTTTGCGAGAATCCATTGCTATGTGATGTTTTAATGAGTCTAGCGAAGGTGAAACTATGTCTTGTCATGATGGAAAGTTTGTCGCTATTTGCTGTTTTAACAAGTCTAACAAGAATGATAACTCGGTCCTTTTCATGTTTAGAGAGTTTGAAAAGGGATAGAAATAAAACTCCAGAAGTTCTTTTTCGTATATTTTTCTCTCATGTCTGAAAAAACGTAAAACAATACAAGAGAGAAACTACTGACCATGTTGGGTCAAGGTATTCCTTTTCTGTAAATAATCTATCTCAGTGCGGGAAAGGGTTAAACTTATATTGAGTAGATGTCGTTTCCAATCTATCAACAAGATGAAAAGGACAAGTGCTCAACAATCTTTTCATATTTCGAGAGTCTGAAAAGAGCTCAAAGAGGACTCCATTTGGAGGAAAGAGTGGTGTCTAGGATAGCAACTGGTTCCTTTGATGTTGGACCTTCTCAAAACATGTTGATTTATGTGAAGAGGCTGGCTAATAAGACCACTCATTGCAATTGTTCCTCAAAAATGGTAAAAAAACCAAGTGAAAGCGTATGATCGGTCAAGCAGATAATGATGATGGAAGGAGAAAAACCAAGGCCCATCTGACGGAAGAGGCTGATAGAATGGAAAACATGAGAGTTAAAATGGATATGGGTTCATTTTTACACAAGCTTGAACCATATGGAACTATGATTGGATTCATTTTTGTGTTTACATAAGCTTGAAACAAAAACTACGCTTGAGATTGGTTTTCATGCCCCCAACATGATGACTCGATTCTAGGTGTGTGGCCCTCAAGCTTCATTGCATTCACCTAAGTAGGCTACTCATGGCTATGAGGTGGATGGAATGAAGGTTCATATACGAGATGAAGTGAAAGACTCGACTATGATTTTACGAGATCTAATCAAAGACTCGAATTGGAATTTTTCTCCAGGCGACCTTGTTTCATTTTTTAATGAGCTTGTCACAAGACAAGGAACTCTGCTTAGATTCCTTGTTTCATTTTTTAATGAGCTTGACATAAGACAAGGAACTATAATCATGCCCTTTGTTTCATTTTTTTAATGAGGTTGACATAAGACTAGGAACTATCCTCATATTCTTTGTTTCATTTTTTAACGAGCTTGACACAAGACAAGGAACTATGCTCATCTTCTAATCTGAATGGAAAATGGCATCAACCATGGTACTCATCCACCCATATTATTCATCGACCCATGGAATTTACCCATGGTATTGCAAATGGAATCCGCCCGTGGTATTGTGAAATCCACCCATGGTATTCATTCACCCATGGAATTGACCCATGGTATTGTAACTGAAAAATACTATAAGTAACAAGTCACATTTTGTAAAAGGACAGATTGTCCGCCACAATGTAACCTTTATAGTTCATAGGCATGTAGCCACCAGATCTCTTCTCAGAGATAAGCTACCATCGCCCTAGCTGGTTTATTTCCATTCATATCTTAGTATTTTATAGTAATGAAATGAAGTATTATTTCCGCTGCATATCTATCTTTATGGTTATCTCTGCATTTTGTTGCATTCATGTTTACATCCAGATCAGTGGGTTGTCATAAAAGGTTTCTTTGTGGTTTTGTTTATTAGGCATTCTCCTATTTTTCTTCTGGCAATGCAAGTTTTCAGATCTTGGGGGTCTCTCCTCCCAAGATCCATTTCAATCTTTTAGATCTTGGGGGTCTCTCCTCCCAAGATCCATTTCAAAAGTTTAGATCTTGGGGACCTCCTCCCAAGATCCGGATCAGTGGTATCAGACCAGGTTATGATTCCATGGGCGGCGACTTTGCATATATGATCTGAAACATTTGGTACAACATTTACAAAAAAATATACCAGAACTAGATTCCTCTCGAGAAATCACCCAATTTCAAAAAACAAATGGGTCAAATCGAAGTTCGGATGTGGGAGATATCTCTGATTTAAAATCAACTATTTTATCAGAATTTTTGGGACGGCGGAACTGTTTCAGCATGAATCTGAGATCTCAGAGTGTCCAGATAAGGATTTCCAACTCATGGGAAGATGCAAAATGATCCTTCTGCTTCCAAAAATAGGTTATAATAAATATTTTGAGTTATATCGGCCGAGTTATGTCCATTTTAATTCTGGAGCAGAATTCGGCTTGGGTTATTTGGAGATGTGCCCTCCCACCCCAGGCTATGTAGGCACCTGCTACTTCATCAGCAACCAACATCATGGTTATGGGTCAACCGCATAAAATCTTTGTCATCGAAGTCCATTTGCTAGGCCGCACACTGTCAGAATCACAGTTGGTCACAAGCATTACAGGGTATCTCTATCCTCGGATCTTCGTTTATCAGGGTTTTGGGTTAACCACATAAAACCCTTATCTTCAGTGGCTCTTCATATTCAACAAAGGCTTCGTAGGAGGGAACTTTACGCAATGGGGACCATTGCTTCTTAAGGAGGTAAGAATGATCCGAATGGAAAATGGCATCAACCCATGGTACTCATCCACCCATATTATTCATTGACCCATGGAATTTACCCATGGTATTGTAAATGGCATCCACCTGTGGTATTGTAAAATCCACCCATGGTATTCATTCACCCATGGAATTGACCCGTGGTATTGTAACTGAAAAATACTATAAGTAACAAGTCACATTTTGTAAAAGGACAGATTGTCCGCCACAATGTAGCCTTTATAGTTCAGAGGCATGTAGCCACCAGATCTCTTCTCAGAGATAAGCTACCATCGCCCTAGCTGGCTTATTTCCATTCATATTTTAGTATTTTATAGTAATGAAATGAAGTATTATTTCCGCTGCATATCTATCTTTATGGTTATCTCTGCATTTTTTTGCATTCATGTTTAAATCCAGATCAGTGGGTTGTCATAAATAGTTTCTTTGTGGTTTTGTTTATTGGGCATTCTCCTATTTTTCCTCTGGCAATGCAAGTTTTCAGATCTTGGGGGTCTCTCCTCCCAAGATCCATTTCAATCTTTTAGATCTTGGGGGTCTCTCCTCCTAAGATCCATTTCAAACGTTTAAATATTGGGGGTCTCTCCTCCCAAGATCCATTTCAATCTTTTAGATCTTGGGGGTCTCTCCTCCTAAGATCCATTTCAAACGTTTAGATCTTGGGGGCCTCCTCCCAATATTTGGATCATCTTCCTTGTTTCATTTTTTCCCAAGCTTGACACAAGACAAGGAACTATGATCATGGGACCTATTCCATTTTTTAATGAGGTTGACATAGTAAAAGAATTATCCTCATATTCCTTGTTTCATTTTTTAATGAGGTTGACACAATACAAAGAACTATCCTCATATTCCTTGTTTCATTTTTTAATGAGGTTGACACAAGACAAGGAACTCTCCTCCTATTCCTTTTTTTATTTTTTAACTAGGTTGAAACAAGACAAGGAACTGTCCTCCTAGAACTTGTTTCATTTTTAATGAGGTTGACACAGTAAAATAACTATCCTCATATTACTTGATCACAACCCATAAGAGGTCATGACTTCTAAGAGGTTTTCATCAGATGGGAGAATAATTCTCTAGAAGGAGAGATCTGGTTCCAATTCCCGCAATACATAATGTACAACATCACGGAATTGATCGTCCATTGATGTAGGCATGGAACGGGTTGCCACATAATTAACACGTGGCGGGTAAGATGCCATTGGTACAAAAGGACCATTTAGGAAATATGGTTGACTGGAAGCCATATTTGGGTCGGGAAATGAAAGCTAGTCAACGGTGACAATTCTGCCTTCATGTAGGAAACACATCACTCGAAATAGTGTTGAAACAATAGCTTCCATGTCATAAGCATAGTCATAACGAAGAAGTAAATTTTAATCTAAAGGGCCTGGGACTACCATCACATTGAGGTAAACAATTTTTCCTCCCAAAGTCGTAGGAAACTGAGGAAGGATCCCTAATGGTTGACTGGTTCCTCTGTTAAGAGCCAACAGATTCAGGGTAATAGGCACAAGTGGTGGAAAATCGAGTGCTTACTAAGCAGTGGAGGAAAGGATACTCATAGATGCACCTTCATCTATAATAGTGCCAGGTACAATCATATTACAAACCTGTACTATGATCTGGAAAGGCACATAAGAAGGAAGATGGCATCCTGCCAATCGATTCCAATCAAAGGAAGTGACTAGACTACTTGGAGAGGGTACTGTAAGAATGGAAGAATTAACCCCTTGAGTTATGACAGTGGGAGGATTTTCCTCCTATATTGATGGAACAAGAGGATTACCTCCAAGCTCATTGGAATCTGAAGAAACGAAAAGAACCTGAGTGGTATCCTATTCACTCTTTTTATGAAAGGTATGATTAACTAAACGTGAAATCAGGTCAACTATTTCCTCGACCTATGATGGGTCAAGTATAGACTCATGGGATTCACATTCAGAGAGTGTGGGATTGAACAATGATTCGTTTTGGTCGGTCACTTCATCAAATAGTGAAGGATTAAGGGAGAGTCTCCTGTAACCAGATGGAAGTCGCTGCAGAGAAGCAGGACGGTTATCCAACAATTTTTTGTCTTCATCCAAACAGGGACAAAGGTGAATGGGGTGATTCCATTCACATAACCTATAGGGAAACTTAACTTTTCCTTTCTTTCCATGAACTTTACTACCAGTAGTTGATGGTGTGTCACCAGCATGATCTCCAGAAGTTGATGGCATGGGATGATGTGAACGAGAAGACCATTCTTCTAAGATGTGAGGAATATCAGGACAATTTCAAAGAAGATGGTCTCCTGTACAAAGTTTGCATGGATATCGAACTTTGTGAGGCTTATCAGATAGTTTCTCATTAGAAGTTGCATTCAAAGCAATGGTTACTTGGTTGCCCCCCTGCTAAATTTTCTTCTTCTCCTTCTCCTTCCCTTTCTTCTTCTTCTTAGGCACTTGGTTACTAGTACCAATACTTTCACCAGGCAAAGAGGAAGAAGGGGAGGAAGAAACAATCGAGGAAGAAGGAAAAGGGTCAACTTTAGGATAAACTAAAGGTTGATTTTTTCTAGTTGGAGGAGTACTCGATTGGGAAGAAATCACGACATTTTGAACCAAGGAGGATGAAAACAACCATACTAGAAAGCCAATGGTAAGTCCCAGAAGGGACAATATAGCCATATAAGGAGCACCAATATTTTTGAAAGGAGGAAAAGGACTAGGATTCCCATCAAAAGGAATTCCTTGATCAGTGGACTCCAGATTTGTCGCCATATGTCTCAACCTAAGATCAACTAAGGAGTGAGCGTGGAGGATGTTATATACAGTCAATTAAATTTATTTGAATCAAAATAACAAAAAAAGAAAGAGGGATGATCTGAGCAAAAGGATTACCAAGTAACTGTGAACAGCAGAACACCCCTCGGCAAACCAAGAAATACGGGTAGGCAATCTCCCCGAATGTTGTGTGGGGTGTATGACAATGTACAAGGCGACCGACTCGGTTACCTAAGGATGGATAGCAACCTAGTGTTTTCCTCCCATATATACCTAAAAGTACGTGGAGGCCCAATTCGTATTAGCGATGTCTAATGCGAAACCGCACAATGAGAGCATTCCAATATACTTTACATACTATAACACCGCCCTATATACCCGAAGGTACGTGGACGAGCTACGATATACTCACGTAGGTGGAATGAGATGTCACACTCGGGATGTATCGCAGACATGTTAGCGACAGCTTCTATGTTTTATGATGCTGGAAGACGTCTCTAGCCTAGAACTTATAAATGTTATGCGTTAAGTTACAATGCTCCATTAGGTTAATTCATATGAATTTTAAGTTGATCTTCTTTAGAATTTTCCTTTCAAGGTTCACCGCGTGATGTATGTTTGCAATTCCTAGAATGCAACTATTATGATAAACATTCTTTTCATTCAATTTGAACAATGAAAACCTTAGCTAGAAAGGGATAGAGCAATTAGATCTTTGACAAAGAGCAAAGAGCACATCTAATGTAATTTCCCTAACTATTCCTATCAAGCATTCACAAACTACAATATGCACAATGCAAGTTTTCATTTTCAATTCCCTTAACGTTGAAATGAACAAAAGGAAACTACTGCACATACAGTTAACCAATCTTTTTGCAAGAACGAAGACTTTACAACAGTTCCTTTTCGAAAGAAATGAGGACTTTTACAACACTTTCTTTTGAACAAAGACTAATCGACTATAATCTAACTTTGACAATGAATCAATAATGACAAAGAAAACATTTAAGAAAAATTAATCAATCAAAGCCAAAGTAGGGCTAGCAAAGGAAATACAATGTTGATTTTAGAGACATAACACTCATTGATCATTTAGCAAGCAGAAACAGAAGGAAATGTGGTGAAAAAACCCAATCCAAAGGTGGAAATTTGACCTAACGTGGATCAACGCACATCTGAATGGGAGAGAGTGTGCTGAAATGCACTATCTCTAAGCTAAGGGTTCATTGATCAGTGCACTGTCTCTAAGCCAAGGGTGCACTCATCAACACACTGTACCCTAACCAAGGGTGCACTGATTTCAACACATTCCTAAAGTAGGCATTCTAGTGCAAATTTTGACCAAAAAAGTTCAAAAAAGGTTGAAACAAGATCAATGGAAGTAAGTAAAGTTTTCTAGAGTGTACTAGGATGATGGTAAACTACTCAGAACAATGATCGTTCCCCATTATGGTCGCCAATTTGTTATGAGGAATTTCATATCTACTGATAAATACTAATTCCCTAGGTAGGTAGCTATACCTACAGCAATAGATTTAAAGCGCTTATTCTTTTTCTATAAATGATAAATAAGAAAAAGGAATCAAAGGACCTACTTGTTCTTTCACTTTCCTTTTGTCTCCTTTGTTTGACTCCCGTCACTCCTTCTCGAACTTAACTTGCTCCAAAAGTACCTACAAGCATAAACAGAAGACAAAGAACCAATCAAAGCAAGAGATCTATCGAATACAAGTAAATGGAATTAGATGCATTCACACATATAAGCATCATATATCAAGATAAGCATATGGAAAAAGGTGTAAACAACTTTATTAAGTAGAATGGAGAATTACAACCATGAATTCCAACCCATTGTCACTCTTCCAGCTTGGGTTCCAACCAACATCACATCAATAGCATAGCACTCCGGCAGCATAACAACACTTTCTTATACTCTCAATTCTCACACCAATAGTATCTGCTTACAAATTCTCAAAGTCTAGCCTCTGATCACTTAAATGAGTGCTCAATTTATATGCAGACGGAGAAGGTTTAGTCATAAATAAGGGTATTGAATGGCCTTCCAAACTTAGAGTTAGTTTCCATGCAGGAAGGGATGAGAGGATAGGAGGTTACTTAACTCATTCTTCATCCATTTTTGAGCTCATAGGAGATGATAAGAGTGGGAATCTTCTAGAAGGCTGCAGAAGATAAGAATATTCCTAGAACCCTATGGAGATTTCACTCGATCTTGCCTAGCGCAGGTCAAAGTGGGCCTAAGTGCTCTGCAGAGCACCCTTGCATGGGCTTAAGTTCTCTGCAGAGTGCCCTTGCTTGGGCCTACCTACGCTGGTCCCTCTAGGAGTCATTTCAGGATGTCTTCAGGCCAAGAAACTCTCAGGGAAGGAGGCATTCAATGTGGTGACTTGTCTAGGGCATGTAGAAACTAAATTAGGGTTTGATGAGCCCTAATGGTATTGATTTGAATGATGAGGGTGATGTGCCCAAATGGATCTGTAACAGTTCTCCACTGCAATTCATTTTCGACAACAGAAGCCAAATGAACCTCATGTCAACAGAGGTCATGAATTGGTTGGGCCTACCAACAACACCACACCTGCAGTTGTACACCATCAGGTGGCTTCACTAAGGACGAAACCTTTGCTTCATCCATTAGTTTCGCCTTCCTTACAACATCAAGCCATTCACAGATGAGGGACTCTGTGATGTTGCTCCTCTTGAAGTGTGTGATGTATTATTCGGAAAGCCATACTTGTGGAAGCGTCATATTTGCTTGTAATGACTCTGAATCTATATCTAATCAATGGGACATAGACATTTCATTAGGTTAAAAGGCATCCTTGCCGAGGATATAGACGTATGTTGGCAACAATGGCCATGCCTATGGTATTAAAGTTAATATTATGTTATGATTTACTTGGTCGTCTTTGTCTTTCCCTAAACTCATTATCGATAAAGTTTACTTATTGGTTTATATTTCATCTAGTTTTTGTATTATGGTGGAAATGATTTTGGCATGTTGCGAATTTCTAATTGTTGTTAATACAAATCAGAGATGAAACTTTTTGGGTTGTTTTAGCACCAACATATCATAACATCTTATCATAATTCCTTGATATCTCTAGGTTTTGAATCATTAAACCAAAGATAATTGTTTCGCCCAGTCAGTCGGCAATGTTGACATGCCAACTTACTCCCTTCAATTTAAAAATAGTTTAAATTTAAAAAACATTTAATGTAAAATCTTTTATAGTCGGCATATACTATAATTAAAAAAAATAGTTTAAATTTTAAAACACATTTAGTGTAAAATATTTTGTTTGTCCTTTAAACCCAAAGACAAGCCTAAAGCCAAATATTTAGTCAAACCCCTAACATAGGGATCAAGCGACCAACCACATGTTTCCAACGAAGCATCAAACTACACGAACCTGCTCAATCCAGTAAAGAACAACACCTGTTGTAAGGAATAAATTCGAAGTGTAGTTTTCTCATAAAGTCGTACAGTTTTCAAACTCGGGTAAATGTGGGATTTTCCCAAACTGCAAATTAGAAAATAATAAAAAAGCCAACTAAAATCGAATTTAAAAATGACAGCCAATTTTTACTCAGAATTTCCAGACGATTGGGGGCTAATATGAGAAATCTGGGACGTGGAATTTTCCCAAAACGACCCAATTAGTTTCTCTTCATAATATTTTTTCCAATTGATGCACCATTTGGGAGACAATCCTGGTTTTGTTGGAGATAAATTCATGGTGATGCCCAGAACACCCAAACTGCCTTTCATTCCCAAGATTTTACCTGATTTTGATTTGTTTTATCCAAATTTGAAGGTTATATATTATTTGCATACTGATTATGGAATTGCATTCAGTTGTTCGGAGTTCAGAGTCTCTCTTAATTTCACTGATCAAACATAGTTTTCTCACACTCTGCTATTCAAAGCTACAAATACCAAAATGGGACCACTTTTTCGTTTTATTCTTTCAATCTTTCCTGTTACTCAATTCTAATGGATCCTATTGTTAATATTTTGGCTTTAGTAATAGATTTTCATCATTTCCTTGCACGAATTGACGACGAAATACAAGGGCGAAATTACAGTCAAGAAAGGAATTTCTAGCTCACATTCAGACCAAACCACGATAAAATTTAAAAATCTAGGACATGGGCTTTTCAGGGAATGCCCCCAAGTAGTAAACATGTGGGACCTGTCTGTATTCGATAAACTGTTTCGGAGAAATCCTGGTTCTTTTAGAGTTTTCTTTTGACGTGCATGGCCCTTTGTCGCAAGAAATTCATTTATTTTTTTTAATTTTTTTTAACTTAAATATTTATTTTTAGTAATAAATCAAAATAGTTATGTTATAGTTTTAAAATAAAACTTTTAGTTTATTTTAAATTTAAATTTGTTATTTGTTTTATTTTAGATAAACTATAATATATAGTTTTTATTTAGCTCAAATCTTCCGGAGAAATCACATAGATAACAAAGGGTTGATGCGTTTCGAATCTAGATCTAGGTTCATCATCAGGACCAGGACGAGGAGCAAGATCAGCAGAGCAAAGATATATAAATCCCAGAAATGAAATGGTAGATTCCAATGGTCAATTAATAAAAATTAAAAAAAATTCTAAAAAAAGAACGTTAAAGATCAAAAGTCAAATTAGTTAATTTTGAATTTTATTCTATATTGAATCTAAAATAATAATTTTATAAACATATGAATATAATTTTTATAATGTTTTTTTTTTTTTTTTGTAAAGCTTGGCAGGGCCTTCTATGTTCTATTTATAAAAGACAAGTTTACACCACCTATGTGAAATAGGTGGCTTTAACTTCCCCAGTGGGAAACCAAGTCTGTTGGCCACCTATCCTCGTTATAAGCCATCCAAAAATAATATAGATTCAAGCGATCTACCCAAGCTATATATGTATCTATATCATGATACGAGTCTAAATGTCTATCTATCATAAACATACATCAGTAAAAGTAAATGCTTTCCGCAAGAAACCAAAAAGGCATCCTGAAACCTAACTATTCCTTTTGATCTTCTGAGGATGAGTCCACTGGAGCTAGGTTTTCGACTGAGTCTCCAGGTATGTCCGCCAGCTCGATAATATAAGGGATGTGCCTTTGAATATGATCTAGGGAGATGTCATGCTTGCACAGTTGGAACTGAATGGTTTGTAGGTCTTTCTTGTAGTTGGGCATGCCCTGGAGGGTCGTGGCCATCCCCATTGATAGTTGCTCCATGGCCTTCCCCAAAAGGCTCTTCATGAGCCAATACAAGTATAATGTCTGCTTAAACTATGTGAGTTTGCCCCTAGTATTCCCAGAATTCAAGATTACCTCTGGCCACGTCTCCATTTCCTCTTCGGATTCCTCCTCCTCCTTTATTTGTTCCTCCCAATCTTCTAAAATGTTGTGCATGCCTACATCCGTTCCAACCCTGTATGTTATTGCCGCTTCACTAATGAGTCGTTCTACCGGCTTCCTCCCACGCCTAGGTTCTGAGGTGCTCGGGTCTGCTGCTCTACGAAGCTCCCTCCCCCTTCTGCCTCGTCCTCTGCCACGTGTTGGTCTAGCCATCACTTCTTTTGTGCGAGCCTGTTCACACACAATTCGTGTTATTTCATGGAGCATAGGTTCATGCCTTTTCATGTTACTGTTGATTCCCCTCTCCTCAAATTTTAAGCCACAATTGCCTCTTCCATAGTGCCCCTCTACCCAAGGATGTAGAGCCTCTCCTCTGCCTGAATTATCAATGCCCCTAACTTTCCATGCAATAGCCTCTCCATCTTTTTGGTTTTAGCATATCTCTCCCCTGCTCCCGAGGGTAATATCCTGGTGCCTGACTTGAATTATTCTTACGACGCTCACCGTCAGCCCATCGAGCCAGGTTACCATCACTCCCACTCACATATCCTTCCCTCGCCCATTTCTCATGTCCAGCTTTTGCTCCTCTCTACCAAGACGAATTTCCTTCCCTCGCTCATGCTTATCTACATTCTCCCCTCCCTCCCTGGTAATCTGACTATCATGCTTAATTGTAGGTGGTTTCTCAAGGTCCCATCCTTGCTTATCTCTCCCAATGCAAGTCTCTGGGTCAGGCCCGTTTCTTGTCCCTCCCATCATGCGGTGGTCTCCCCAACCTTTACCCCAATTCCCCTCCCTGGTTTGTTCCCTCACCCCCTAGCCATGGAATAGCACAGAAAGCATTGCAATGGGCGTGTAAGGCTAGTTAACATACCCAGAGACGATGCATTGAGGTCTTTGTTGGTCGCTTCCCTGGCTTGCAGCGTCATTTCTCCTTCCTCCCGTATCAACTATGCTCTTCTCACCAACCTGTCTGCTTTCATAATCCTCGTCCTCCTTTCTCTGTCCCATCACCCCTCCTAGCTTATCCTTCCCACCTCCTTCACTACCATGGCACTGACTACCACTTCTCCCCTGCCTTCTGTTAGTTGTCATGCAGGAGGCCACCGCACCCATCGCCATGAGTGTGTGGGATGCAGGGTAGTACCCATCTCTTATGTGGCCTGACTACCATCCCTAGCAGGCGTACTTGAGAACACACCTGATCTGGGGTAGTTTTTATAATGATTTTATAATAATATGATATTATTAATAAATATAACTATATTATAAACAAATAGAATAAATAAATAATAAATAAAATAAAATAAAAATAAAAATAAATAAATAAAAAGGAAACTAAGGGGGTACGAACTAAGGGAAGGGACCCACGAGCTACTTAACTTCCATCCATCATCCCTATTAAGAGTTTTTCTCCTCTTTTCAATTTCAATGGCTTCTCTTAGTTTTTGGTTATGGGAATGATCAATCCTTGCGAGGACCTTAGAATCCTCTAAGCAACTATGGTGCTTTGCTAATTCAACATATTTAGCTAGAGCATCGGAGTGAGTTCTACAGTGCCTAAGGTTAGCTGCGTGCTCCTGAATCCTTTGTGAAATGGAACGACTAGTCTCACCAATATAAGCGGTTCCAGAAGAACATGGAATTAAATAGACACCTTTCATACATTTGGGATCAATACAGTCTTTGACAGGAGATCATTTTCTCTATTGAATCCGGCATCAAGAAATTGTGTGATCACATTAAGAATGTCATTAGGCAAGATTGTTCTATAATTTTGAGGAATGTGAGACTGCATAAAAGCAATATTAGCAAGGAAGAGTTTGAGGCCTTAAAATATTTAAACAGTAACCCTAAGGTTGTTGTCCTTAAAGCTGATAAAGGAAGAGGGGTGGTAATTTTGGACAAAGAGGATTACAAGAAGAAGATGTTAGATCACCTATGCAACAGTGGGAGTTATAGAAAGCTTAATAAGAACCCTATTAAAAAAATTTCAAAGGCTGTTGCGTTATCTATTAAGTCTAATAGATCTGTAAGCTCAATTAGTCGCAAGCTTATATAAAGTAACCCTCTCATGCCTAGGATCTATGGGCTTCCTAAGATTCATATGAGAGGGGCTCCCCTTAGGCCTATATACAATACCATAGGTGGGCCTACGTATCTCCTAACGAAGTATTTAGCTCGCAAGTTTAAACCCTTAGTAGGTAAGTCTAGTTCCTTTGTTAAATATTCTTTCTCCTTTGTAAATGAGTTGAAGGATATAGAGTTTGATCCTTATGATTTTATGGTTAGCTTTGATATTGTTTTACTTTATACTAACATCTCGATTAAAGAGGCCATTGAAGTTATCAATCACATAATATATCATAATACTGTTAATTGTAGAGATTTTCCTTACCTCCACCTTCTTTAGTTTCGAAGGTGAATTCTATGAGCAAACGTGCAGAGTAGCGATGGGTTCTCCCCTCTCTCTTGTGGTTTCCAACCTTTGTATGGAAGATTTTGAATCTAGGGCATTGGATTCTCCTGAGTTTAAACCAAAATTATGGAAAATATTCGTTGATGATACTTTCAACTTATGGCCCCATGGTCGGGAAAAGTTAGCGTCTTTTTTTTAGCATCTTAATAATCAGTTTGATTCCATTAAATTCACCATCGAATGCGAGGTTAATGGATCCTTAACCTTTCTTGATTTTCTTATCTCTAGGAAAGAGGATAGTTCTTTCTCCCACCAGTTTTTTTGTAAGAAAACCCATTCTAAGCAGCATCTTCATGCTAAATCTCATCACTTTCTAGCCCATAAGATAGGTGTTCTCAATACACTCGCTACTAGGGCTATTAGGGTTTCTGATGAAGATGATCTCATGGATGAGAGAAACCATCTTGTTAGTGTCTTCAAGAAGAATGGTTGTAGTAAGTTGCAAGGTATGAGAGCCTTTTTAAAAGCTTTTCGGGGGCCTAGGTCTAAAAAAGAGGTAGAGGTGGCCTCTAATTTCCAGCTTCCCTTTATCGAGGGATGACTCACAACATTGCGAGAATTCTTAAGAAGTAGAATATTGGCTCCACCTTCAGACCTTTTAAAACTATTCGTAGCTCTTTAAGATCTATCAAAGACCCTATTGATCCCACATATATGAAAGGTGTCTATTTTATTCCATGTTCTTGTGGAACCCCCTATATCAGTGAGATTGGTCATTCCATTTAGCAACGGATTCAGGAGCACAAAACAGACCTTAAGCACTATAGAACCTACTCCTCTTCTCTTGTTGAACATTTTGAATTAAAAAAGCACCATATTTGCTTAGAGGATTCTAAGGTCCTCGCAAGGATTGATCATTTCCATAACCAAAAACTAAGAGAAGCCATTGAAGTTGAAAAAAGGGGAAAAACTCTTAATAAGGACGATGGATGGAAATTAAGTAGCTCATGGGTCCCTTCCTTTGGTTCGTACCCCTTAGTTTCCTTTTTTTTTTTTTTTTTTTATATTATATATATATATATATATATATATATATATCTCTCTCTATCTCTCTCTCTCTCTATATATATATATATTTGTGTTTGTTATAATATAGTTATATTTATTAATAATATCATATTATTATAAAATCATTATAAAAATTATATTCATATTACTATAAAATCATTATAAAAATTATATTTATATGTTTATAAAATTATTATTTTGAATTCAATATAAAATAAACTAAAATAAAATTCAAAATTAACTAATTCTTTTAATTTTTATTAATTGACCGTTGGAATTTACCGTTGCATTTCTGGAATTTATATATTTTTGGTCTGTTGATCTTGCTCCTCATCCTCGTCCCGATGATGAAGCTAGATCTAGGTTCAAAGCCCCCTTTGTTATCTCCCTTGTTATCTATCTGATTTCTCCAGAAGATCTAGGCATTATATCATGAATCAAAGAAGCATACAATATGAGATATAGTTTGTTTGGTTATTGATTTTAATAGATTTATTTTAATATAATAAGATATATTTTTAGTTTTAATATAGTCATAATTCATAATTTTATTTATTATTTTATTTAAAATTTTAGAATTAGATTTATATTAATTTTATAATAATATCTCAGTTGTAATTTAGTAATTGGCTATTTTGTTATGTTTTAAGTTAGATCTAGATTAGTGTTAAAAGTTTAATTTTGGTTTGGTTCTTGACTTATTTTTTAATATTTTAAATGACTTTTTAATTTTTATTTTGGATTGAAGGTAAAAATAGAAGATTTGGATCCTAAAAAGATGACAAAAAACCAAATCCAAACCATGAAGACAATCTTCCATGCTTATAAAAGACAATAAACTAGAGGGGGAAGAGTTAGCATTAATATTATTGGCATGAGGCAAAACAACATTGTCAATAGTATTCGTGGTAGTATATGTAACAAGTTTGTAATTTGTAGGAATAGGAGGATCCATCTTTAATGTAGGAGGTGCACCTACAAGAAAGAAGGAAATGTTGTATTTGAACGATAATGGAGATTGTTTGTAAGCAAGTGTTTTTCTAATTTTACTCTATTAATAAAAACACATAATTTTGTTTTCGTGATCATTTTAATGTTCCCTTCTCAAAGGATTTTTTGTAGTTTTATCTTTGAAATTTTTGTGAAAGTTGTCTATTTTCATTTGGTGATTTGATTCCATGGACAGATGGTAGATTATCTAGTATTTCCCTAAAATTCAGTTAACTCATGGTTTATATCAATTGTATCATTCTTTAGTAATTCAAATTCTAAGAAAGATTTTATTTTTGGGTATCACTAGAATTGAACTCTTTGTAATTTGATTCCAAAATTTTCATTGTAAAGGATGTCATTTTTTAAAATTGAGTTGACAATTTAACTGTAATTATTTTTGATGTGTTATCTTGCTTCTTGATTTATTGATTGGTTTGATTCATTAATAAAGTACCTTTCAAAATTTATAAGTCATTGCAGTCCTCGTTCCTTTTAACTAAACTAATAATATTTTCATATCATAACATTCCTTGATGTATTAATGTATAAATGAATCTAGTTTGATCTGATTTCATTTATAGAAGTTTAAAACTTGCATTTTTGTGGTTTTTCATTTTCACTTTAATGTAAAAAATGTTACCATTTTAAACAATTTATTTCATCTTTAGATATATCCTTATTGTTCTTCATTATTTATATAAAATAACACATGCATTCACAGGGCTAGCTGGTGACATGAGTTTCTAGCTTTCTCATTTTGTATATAATGTACTTGATTATAGTAGTTGCATCTAATATTTAGATAGATCAATTACTAAATAGATTTCATTGTTTATATATTATTGTGTTCATGTAAGACAACCATTGTAGCATTTACTTGTCGTTTCTTTTCGGGAGAGGAAGAGGAAAAAAGCAGAACCCGTAAACCTGTTCATTGTGACTACACCAAACCGCTTAGGTTATGTGAAAATCTTCGATCTAAGTCATTTCCTCCTTGTTGACTAGGCATATTAACCCCCGTATCTATAAACCCATATAAGAGTTTTTATCATATCCTTCCTCCTTTATGACCACATTCTTGAACGATAAAGCACTTACCATGCCTTTCTTTCCCGCCACACGAGATGAATTAACCACCCAAACCATGCAGGGGAAAAATTATTTTATATCAAATTTGAGCAATGAAAAAACCCTAATTTATAATTTTCCCACACTATTCTCCAATACTTGTTCAAAATTAAAAACCTAAGTTTAATTTTTCTTTTGTTAATACTTATATAAGTAGAACATGATTGTCTAAAATAATTTCTAAAAAATGAAATACAGTGACATAAAATGTTTTAGAGTTTTAGATTATTAATTAATACTTAATAAAGAAGATTTATTTTATATCTAAGACATATTTTAGGATTGACGTGGGCAATTTTTCATATTTACTAAATATTTATTATTTTGTTTAATCATTATTGAGATTGTTTTAAAAAAGAGTCTTCTACTGAGGCAGAGGAATTGTTTGGAAGGTCAAAAGTCGCCGGAATGTAAAAAAATTCAAAAAATCTTGTAGAGGCGTGTTTGAATCGTGTTTTTGATAGTGGAAATGGATTCAACACCATAAAAAAGTCGCTGGAATGTAAAAAAAATTCAAAAAACCTTGTAGAGGTATGTTTGAATCATGTTTTTGATGGTAGAAATGGATTCAACACCATAAAAAACCTCTAGAATACCTAAAATTTTGAAGTTTAACAATTATAACTTGGATTTACAAAAATTCTTGCCAAATTTTCTCTAAATATAACCAAAATTTCCATAACTTTCCAAGCGATTTCTCCAGCTAATTAACTCCAGCATTCTAAAAAGGCTATGTCGCATTTCAAAATGGTTAACTTATAAGCCCATGCATGGAGCTTTAAAAAATGCTTAACTTATAACTCCATCGATACACCCTAAAGTTTAGAACCACTTTTAATTTGATTTTTAAGAAGCGTAATATTAAACTGAGTTTGAGTTTGAGTTTTGTTGCGTTGAGAGGGGTATTTTTACAGTCCTTAATGAGGATGACGTTTGATTTTACTGGTGTTTAATTGGTTTTTAATAAAAGTAAAATATACTTTAAATTAAAATAAGGTTGACTATGTTAAAACCTGGTTTTTAATAAAAGTAAAATATATTTTAAATTAAAATAATGTTGAATCAGGAAATAAAATGTTGATTATGTTAAAACAGAAATAAATATATAGAGTTGATTATTTTTTATTTAAAATATTATAAAACATAAATAAATTTTATTTTCACTTTCAAGTCATAGATAAAATATTTGGATGTTTATGTTAAATAACAATTTTATATCAATTTTAAAATATTTCATAAATAATATTAAAGTTATATTATATTATATATATATATGACATTTAAAAGAATAAATTTATACGGCGAATACATTTAGTTTGACTATTTCATATATATTTTTTTCATGTATATTTTTGGATTAACTTTGTCTAAACTTTACCAAAGATTTATTGGAATTACAATTTAAGTTGTGTAGTCTCCACAATCCAGGTGGAAAGTGACTTTCAAAACATTGTATCCATTTATGCATTAAAAAATGCAATTTAACCAATGAGAATTTATACATGGTGTATGTGTGTGTGTATACAACTAGCATAATTTCTCTTATATATCTGTTTGGGATGTTTTGCAGAAAAATATATGTGTGGTCCGAGGTGGTGTCCTCTTCGCTATAATGATGGGGAATTCACACATCATGTTTTTATTCTATGTCCTTTTTTTTTTCAAAATGTTTGGTTTCAATAGGAATTTGCACATCATGTTTTTATTCTATGTCCTTTTTCTTTCAGAATGTTTGGTTGCAATATTGTTTCTGTCGGGTCATTCTTTTCTATGGTCTAATGTTGGTTTGGCGGAGGCATGGCACTCGTGGCATATTAACCCATCAAACCATCGTATTAAAGCTCTTCCTCTTATAATATATTGGGGTATCTGGTGGGCACAAAACCTCCTGGCATATGAACCCATCAAACCATCATATTAAAGTTTTTCCTCTTATAATATGTTGGGGTATCTGGTTGGCACAAAATCAAGTTATCGTTCAAGACATGGTGGTGAATCCTTCTCACATAATTGTTGAGGTTTTGGCTATTTTAAGAAATTTTCCTCAAGAAAAAAAAACTTGTTTCTTATAGAGTGATTATGCCTGAAAGTTTTGATTCATCCATTCCATGGGATATTTTGATGGCACTGCTATTGGTGATGAGAAAAAAGTGGAGGTTGTTTTGTCTTATATGTGAATCCAAATCCTTTTTTAAAAGAAAAGGTTGGATTTGGTCCATGTACAAATAAAAAAGCATAACTCCTTGCTTACAAATATGTGTTATTGTTCGCAAAAGAAAAGTGATGTTCAAATATTCATATACTTGTAGGAATATCTTACTTGAAACCATTATTAACTAGATTTCTTATATTGTTGGTTCTCTTACACCCTTTAAATGTTCATGTACTTCTAAGGAAAGGGACTAGGATGCAAAAAACTTATCAAATGATGGTTTGTATATGCAGAAAGATAATTCGGGCACAATTGAATAAGATCATGATATTTTTGAGGAGTCTCACCTTTTTGGAGTAGGGACTTGATTATATATCTCTCAAGTGTCATATTTCTAGTTGCAATATCTTACTTTGTTGTTGTTTTATTTAGCTATTTGCTTGTGTGTATCTTAATGATGGATCCTTATGCCCTTTTTGGTCCTTTTGTTTTCTGGGTATATGTATCTATAGTTATGTGGCTATGATATATTTATTTAATTTCATGAATTTTAAGGTTGTAGTAAGCATGTTTGGTTACTCACTTCATTGAATCAAGGAGATGTATTTATCTATATATTTTATAGGAGCTTTTTCTTTGTCGTTGTATACCTCTTTGATCAATGAATGAAATATACTTTAAGTGTATATGAAAAATATAATCTGTTCATTTCCTATGAATGAAATTACCTTATTTTTCTCCTGACTATATATATATATATATATATATAACTACTGATTTATCAAGTGTCAAGAGGAATTAAATATCTTGAGGTACAAACCATACCTTATTGTTTACACATTAAATCAATTTTCATATGAAGAGATTTGATTCCTCTCAATCCTTAATAGATCCCTAGTTTAAATAAATCTATATTAAATCCCTAGTTCAAACAAAACTATATTGATATATTGCTAACACTACATTAACAATATTAAAGTTTCATTGGTTAATAAAAATGATCTAATTTTCCAATAAAATACGAAAATGTGATATGGGCCATTTTAGTGTTTCTATATAAAGTTAAAGTTGAAAGAAACTATTAATCTAAAATAGAGAATTTTTTTCCTATATTATATTACATTATTTAAACATACAGATATTTTGAAAATAATTATATATAATTATTAAAGAAATAAGTTTTGATATAGTTTATTTTAATTTTGAATTATGAAATAATGAGAAAGATAAAAAAAATAAAAATAAAAATTTTGCATATTAGAAAAAATTTATATTTATTTATATTATTATAGTAATAAAAATAATTTAATTAGAAAAACATGTAAAAGCTATTTAAGTTAGGCAAAAAATTGGTGTATGAAATTTCTTTGTATGTGGGACAAGGGACCTAACTAGTCATACTGGCCACCTTTCTAGAATTGAATCTAAAAGTTTTTAGAAGGAAACATTTGCTTTTAACCATTAAACACACTCACTATTAATTTGATAAATACAATTTAATTTATATTATATTAGTTTTAGATATTTGATTAAGACAAATTTAATTTACTTTCTAATTACTATATAATCATTATGCATTTTATTTAGATTTTATCATACCTTAACAAATATTAACTATGAACATAAACTAAATTATACGTATTATTAGCATATATTAGCTTCTCTAAATACAATTATATCATTATAAACTTATCTCATAATTTGTTATATATAAAAATATAAAAATATAATTTAAAATGTATATTCTTAATTATTATTATTATTTTTGTATGCGATAGGAATTTGGCAACGCCTTGACACAGAACAATTAGTAAACTTCTGGGGTCTACGACCTATCCTCAACTTTATAAAGAAGGTCACAACCAGGGGATTTAAACCTTGGATATCTAGAATTTCACAGATTTCACATTACTTCAATCACCAATTAAATTGCTCCCTAAAATATACATTTTTAACTATTTAAATATATATATAGTTAAAATAAATATACCTTAACTTTTTATATATTTTTAATTAATATTTAATAGTTTTTAAATTAACCATTTTGATTTTCATTCTATTTTAATTTATAAACTTCATAGGTTAAATACATTTAAAAAAAATACTTTTACTTTTTATAAATTCCTAAAGTGAGAAGTCTACTATGATGTTATTCATAATATGATACCAACTCTATAATATCCCTATTATAGCTAAGAAAAGGAAATATAGTAAAAATAAGAATAGTCCTTATCTTAAGTGCGATGTCCCTCATATATGTGTAAATATTTATTTTACTGGATTTTACTGTAATTATGTTTCTATTGCATAAGTGTATTGTTAGAATTATGGAAATAATTAATTGATTTTACTTAAGTAAAAAAATGAGTTATCAAAGGATAACAGTTTGTTGTTATGCTCTTAACCTGCAAAAGATACCCAAATACAGAATATGCGAAGAAAGATACCCAGAACATAGAATAGTGAGAGACAACAACAAATATTTTATTATTCAGAAAACAATGTTCATTGGCCTCTTCGAGGGGGCAACCTCCAATAGAGCAGAGCTCGATACAGAAATAAGACACGATGCTCCTCGCAGGGAGTCTCTATCCTTTATATATGAATCATACATGCAATACCATGGGTTTTATTAATACCATCTATCTAATACCATGGCTCATTTTCAACTAACTGTGGTCTTGTCATTAATTGCGGGTTAACCACTTACAATTATTAATATGGGCTTTATTGTCTCTTTACTATGACTCGATCGCACTACATAAATAAGGGGGTTAGGGTGGGACCCTAACATGCCCTCCCCCTTAAGAATAGCCATGTCCTCAAGGCTGAAGCTGCGGAAACTGCTGAAGAATAGTGGCTAGTTCCCAAGTTGCATCTTCCCGCGAGGTGTCTTTCCACTTGACGAGAACTTCCCGAATCATGCGGCCACGCAAATTCCTTTCTCGTGTGTCTAGGATATGTTCAGGTTGGAGCCAGATTGACCCTTCCTCGTCCAATTCAGGTAGACTGGTTTGAATTCTGCAATTGTTCCCAATCACTTTCTTGAGGCATGAGACATGGAAAACTGGATGGATTTTTGCAGTAGGCGGCAAAGCCAGCTTGTAGGCAACTTCTACAATGCGCTGAAGTACTTGATATGGTCCGTAGAATTTTGGAGATAATTTCTGACAACCCTTATCTTTGAGTGATGTTTGATTATATGGTTGCAGCCTCAAAAAGACCTGATCCCCTTCTTGAAATTGGCACTTTGAGTGATGCTGGTCTACCTGTTGCTTCATGCGATTTTGAGCTTGATGAAGATTCTCTCTAAGATGGGCGAGCATGGTTGCGTGGTTTTGTAGGAGTTGATCCACTGCTTGTACCTTTGAGCCCCCTTTGATATAAGAAGTAGGGGAAGGAGGGAGTTGACCATATACTGCTTCATAGGGAGTCATTTTGGTGGTGGCATGATAGTTGGTGTTATACCACCATTCAGCCAGAGGTAACCATTGTAACCAAAGATGTTGCTTTTCTAAAGTGAAACACCTAAGGTAGGTTTCCAGAAATTTGTTGACAGCTTCCATTTGACCATTCGTTTGTGGATGATAAGAAGTACTGAGTTTTAGCTGGGTGCCTTGTAGCCTGAAGAGTTCCTGCCAAAAATTACTGGTGAAGATCGGGTTGTGATCAGACACAATAGAAGTGGGCATGCCATGCAATTTGAAGATCTGATCCATGAAAGATTGAGCGACCAAAGTCGGTGTAAACGGGTGGGGTAGGGAACAGAAATGAGCATACTTCGAAAGTCTATCCACAACCAGCATGATGACTGACTTGTTTCCTGACTTTGGAAGACCTGTAATGAAATCGATAGAAACCTCCCTCCATATTGCTGCTGGGATGGGCAACGGTTGTAATGTGCCTGGTGCTTTGACAGTCTCCCATTTGTGGCGTTGACAGACATCACATTCTGCTACAAAAGTGAGGATGTCTTTTTCATGCCTGTCCAAAAAAATGATCTCCTGGTGCGAGCATACGTCTTCTGAAAACCTGAATGTCCTGCAATGGGGGATGAGTGCAATTCTGCCAAAATGCGACTTTTGAGGGTGGATGTTGGTGATATTACGACTCTGTCCCTGTAGCGAAGAACCTCATCCTGCCACGAGTAGCCCTTGGTGGAATTTGGATCCGCCTACAATTGTGAAATGAGTTGGGAGATCCCTGGTTGTGAAAACCATTCCCTGCGAGCTTCTTCAATCCATTCTGGAATGGGAAGGGAAATTGCTAGCAGGGTACTTCCCTCCTCAAATTGGCGAGATAATGCATCTCCTACACTATTTTCTTGCACTTTCTTGTAAATGATCTCATAATCATATCCCAACATTTTGGCGAGCCATTTATTTTGTTGTGGGGAGGATAGGCGTTGCTCCAAAAAATATTTAAGACTGTGATCGTCTGTGTGGATTTGGAAATGTCGCCCCAATAAGTAAGGTCGCCAGGTCTCTATTGCATGTAAAATGGCCATCATTTCCTTCTCATAGGTAGATTGGTCCAGATTCTTCCCACTTAGTTGTTGGCTTGTGAAGGCCAAAGGTCGCCCTTCCTGCATTAATACCGCCCCAATACTCGTACCTGAAGCATCACATTCAATGACAAAAGATTTGGTGAAGTCAGATAGTGCTAAGACTGGAGTGGAACACATGGCATTTTTTAGAGCTATAAATGCCTGTTGTGCGTCCTCATTCCAGAAGAAGGAATTTTTCTTCAGGAGTTGAGTGAGGGCCTTCGCTATGCGACCATAATTGCAGACAAATTTACGATAATATCCTGTGAGACCCAAAAATCCTCTCAAGCTCTTCAAGATCTTAGGTTGAGGCCAATCCTGCATTGCCTGGATCTTTTTGGGGTTCACCTTGACACTTTCACGCCCCACAATGTGGCCCAAATACTCAACTTCTTCCATGCCAAACGAACACTTGGACATCTTGACAAATAATTTATGCTTGTGGAGCAGTTGCAAGAGTAGATCTACATGCTGAAGATGTGCGGCCCAAGTGCAACTATAGATGAGGATGTCATCGAAGAAGACAAGGACAAATTTCGTGAGATATGGTTTGAGAAGGTGGTTAATAAGGCTCTGAAAGGTAGAGGGGGCATTACAAAGACCGAATGGCATGACCAGGAACTCATAATGGCCTTCATGAGTTCTGAAAGCAGTCTTTGGAATGTCGAATTCCTTCATACGAATTTGGTGGTAGCTCGAGCGAAGATCCAGCTTAGTGAAGAATTGAGCCCCATTGAGTTCATCCAGCAAATCGTCAACCACCGGGATGGGAAATTTATCTTTGACTGTCAACTTATTGAGGGCCCTGAAGTTAGGACACATCCGCCACTCCCCATCTTTCTTGAGCACCATGACCACCAGTGATGAATAAGGACTAATGCTGGGATAAATGACACCTGCTTCCAAAAGTTCCTTGATTATTTTTTCTATTTCATTCTTTTGGGTGAACAGATATCTATATGGGTGCACATTTGGGGGTTGGGCCCCGGGAACCAAGGTCATGCTATGATCATGTTCCCTTCTCGAGGGTGGAAGCTCATGAGGCTTGTCAAATATCGGCAGATGGTTATTTAAAATATGTTGCATCTCAGGATGAATCGGCAGAGACTTGGTTTCGACTGCCTGGATGGCATTAAATTGAGCTATAACTCCATGATGGCCCTTTTTTAGCAATTTTTCCATCCTATGCGAGCTGATGATAGAGGGAGCTCCCGCCTGGAGTCCATAGAGAGTATGTGTGGAGTTGTTCTACTTAAAACTCATATATAACTCCTGGAAATCCATTGTGATTGGCCCAAGAGTGCGAAGCCATTCAGCACCGAGGACAATGTCGCACCCTCCCATGTGTATGGCAAACATGTGGGTCTTCAACTGATAATCCCCCATTTGAAGTTTGACATTTTCACAGCGGCCTTCACATTTCATTGTGCCCCCATCTGCAATTTGGACTTGGAAGTTAGAAACTGCTCGTACAAAACAATGCACTGCTTCCATGACTTTTTGATGGATGAAATTATGTGTAATTCCACTATCAATCAAGACTACTACTGGGCGATGTTTAATAAAACCTTTGATTTTGAGAGTTTGAGGTGAAGAAATCCCTGCCAAATCATGCAGCGAAATAATTGGTTCGTCAGGGACATTGTCCTTTTGGTTGTCCTCTTCTACCGCCTCATGTTCCTCCAGTGGTGGATCTTCCTCCAATGAGCTGTAATCAGTGGCATCAATTTGAAAAAATTTGGGCTCCTTGCATTTATGACCCGGGAGTATTTTTCATCACAGTAGTAACATAATCCTTGCTTTCTTCTTTCAGCCATTTCTGTAGGTGACACCTTTTGAACCTTAAGTGTTTGAGTCGTGGTATGAGCATGTGGGGGGTGACCCTTAGCGGTGAAATTTGGGCGACTGTACTGGGCTGCTAACGCACGTTCCACGTTACGAGCTACCTTACAAGCCTTCGTCCATGTGGGAGGGTGGTGCAGTAAGACGTGGGCTTTTATGCCTTCTTTAAGACCGCTGATAAAACATTCTGTGTAGAACACATCTGAGAGACCCCTAGTGCGGAAGGCTAAGGCTTCAAAGGCTGTAATATATTCATCCACAGTGCCAGTCTGTCGGAGCTTAGTAAGACGACCCAAAAAAGAAGATTCCATGTCAAAGCATTCTGTAAGAGCTTTTTTGAAGGAGTTCCAAGTCCTAAAAGGTCCATTGCAACGTTGATGCCATTCCCACCATTGCCGCCTTTCATTGTCCAAGTACATGCTCCCCACCATAAGCTCGGTCTCATTATCTAAGATGTTATTCAGATTGAAATACTGCTCCATTTGTGTTATCCATGCTGTCGGGTGAGAACCATCAAATTTATGCATATCCAACTTGGGAGGTCGCAGACGAGATTGTTGGTGGGGTGCCCCGAGGTGAAAAGAGTGGCTAGACTCACCCTCACTGTGTCCATTGCCAATATACGCCTCCTCATGGGCTTCCTCCTTGCCTGTCGGGATTATTCTCGAGATCATGCTATTTAGTCAGTTAAGCTGAATTTGGAGGGATTGCAAGGATTATTTAAGTTTGTCCATCCTTTCATTGGCCATAGCTTGAGCTCGAGTTTCTACCATGCACCGACATGATGTTCTTGAAAATTGGGACCGCCCAAAAAAAAAAATTCACTAAGAATTGAATGGTACCACCGTGCTCAGCTCGTCGTCCTGATTCTGATGGGCTAGATCACCAATAAGTGCCCCGAGAGATCCTTTTTTTTTTTTTTTTTTTTTCTGAAAACTCCTAACGGAGTTTTACTCCTTCCTTAGGAACACTGCAGTAGCCGAATCCTCAAAATGTCAATGCTACCAAAAGTCCTGCGAAAATCATGCCCCGATACAGGAACCCCACACAGCTACTCAGATCAGGTGGATCTGAGAGATCTGAGTGGCAGATCGGATAGCTCTGAGCGGCGGAACAGATTGCTGCTGCGGATCTGATGGATCTAATAGATCAGAATGGCTGGTCTGCTAACTCAGAACTCTAAGACTGATGTCTGCTGCTGTTGCACCCATTTGCGCGCTGAGCTAGCAGAGATGATGCGTGATCCCCAGATAGAAAAGGGAACTGTGCTCTCGAGGAGTGTCAGGTGCTACAAATCGCAATATACATAAGGGTATGACAGTAGTACTCGACGAAATGTTTCAGGGCTCTAACTAAGGAGGATCAACCGTACCCTTAGCCGTACAACCCGACTACCTTATCGTACAGGCAAGTAATCTCTCCGAGTGTTGTTCTCGGTGTACTGTAGTAGCAAGACGACCGACGGTTTCTCTATGGCAAGGTTGCAGAGGAGCTAAGGGACTTCCGATATACGCAGAAGGTACTTGGAAGACAGTCTGTACGTGGTTCTTTCTAATGAGATACTACTCGAAGGGGTACCCACAGGGGTTACAAGGGAGTCCAATAGGCATGACCACCTCTTGTATTTCCTGTGTGCATGCCTCCCCAAATCCACAGGTTTATGCGCTCAATGACAGATCCCATGGTTTAAAGACGCCGGAACACGTCTCTAGCCAAAGAAAAATTTTGCTAAGAAATGGAGATCCCACTAGCCATGGAAAGTGCTCTGATACCACTTGTTGTGCTCTTAACCTGAAAAAGATACCCAAATACAGAATATGCAAAGAAAGATACCCAGAACATAGAATAGTGAGAGACAACAGCAAATATTTTATTATTCAGAAAGCAATGTTCATTGGCCTCTTCAAGGGGGCAACCTCCAATAGAGTAGAGCTCGATACAGAAATAAGACACGATGCTCCTTGCAGGGACTCTCTATCCTTTATATATGACTCATACATGCAATACCATGGATCAATACCATAGGTTTTATTAATACCATCTATCTAATACCATGGCCCATTTGCAACTAACTGTGGTCCCGTCATTAATTGTGGGTTAACCACTTACAATTATTAATATGGGCTTTATTGACTCTTTACTATGACTCGATCCCACTACATAAATAAGGGGGTTAGGGTGGGACCCTAACATTGTTCTCGAACAGTTAGGTTGGGTGGTTACCTCAGCACTAACTACATCTAAAGGGAAGTGTGATGCAGGAAAGTGTTCCCTCTGCGGATAGAGGCAACCCCTATAGCCCTAGAGTGGGTCTAGTCACAAACAAGGACAGGTCAACAATAGCTTTCCTTAAACAGTCATAGTTGGAGGCCTACCTCAACCGGTGGTCGATGGAGTTCCGTTGTGCTGCTCCAGCTTCCACTTCCTTCTCCTAATGAGTGATCAACCTGAAACAATGCAAAGGAAATACAACAAAGCATGTAACCAGAACAACAATGATCTATTTACTCACAAAGTCAAGAAGTTATGAGCTATCAAATACATTACACACAAGACATAGGAAAACATCATTGATTTCATTAATAATGAAATAAGAGTAAGCATAAAACCAAAGTCTTGACATCACAAGCCTTCTTAGAGGGATCCAGCCAGCATGTTCCTCAAGCATTCACTCTTTGAAGATGGATCTGCCAATACACAAGACTCTCTCACTCATATGTTTTACACAAGATTAAGGGCACTTCAAAACTTTCCACAAGCTATCAACAATCCCACACTTGTCACACTGACACAAGCTATCTAGCAAACTCACAAACATTAACAGCACTGCTCAACTAGCCAACTATCAGAAAAACTAGCAATGCATAGCAATGGTGAGAGTTTAAGCAGGAGGAGTCTCCATGAAAGGTGGAAGAGTGAGCTTATCGCAAAGGGAGGTAGCACAAATTACGGAACAACCACGCCAGAGAAAGGAGGGCAATACAAACTATGCCAACAACCAGGTCTAGAGTCATCTGGAAGGTTGACTATTGGAACAAATTTGACCAATCTGGATCATCGCGGGGGCATAACTGATCTTCAGTGCTTGCACCGCTATTGAGTAACGTAGCTAGTCAGATCATCGCAGAATATTACAAGTAACCTTGTGCTGAGACATGAAATTATACCATCGTGGGAATCAGGTGTACTTCCACGCTGGCAGTGCATCTAGACTGTTTAGGAGCGCCCTTCAGCGCATATATTTAGTCCATAGCAACAATGAGGCAGATAACTTAGGAAAAGTGGGTCATTTGGCAGCACAAGAGAGAATTTGTCTAATATGAGCATGTTTGACTTGGACACATGACACAGTAGAAGGACTGGAGTGAAGACAATGACAAATTACTGTGTAACAGATGCCCCTTAAAGTATGAAGCCCGAGAGAGTGGGACGGGTGAAATGTTTTACGAAACTGACTGAGCTGGAACACCATATGGAAGAACCTGCACGCAAGTAAACCTGATATCTCTAATAATGAAGTACATATAGTTTAGGCATGGGCGTAGCAATCCAAAAGACATACGAAATAGGTCTATGGTATGGATGCAGCCATCCAGCGAATGAGACCATGATAATAACAAAGTTATGGTTGCAACCATCCATCAATGAGTCATGTAATCATAAACCAATCCACGCAGCCCGAGCATATGTAATCTGAGTTCGAGGTCTTGAACCCAACTGATCATAGTACAAATTCTAACATGCGAATATATGTGCTGAGGTCGAGCATGATAGAAAGTCGCTTGATTACCGGTCAATGATGAAAACCATTAACAAGCGCGAGAGAAACCACCAATAATGCCAATGGTTCTCAAGGTACTGTCTAGCACAATCCACGAAGTGTGAAGAAGGAGCTGAAGTCGAACACTCGTGGAATCACCCAACCAACGACCAATGAAGAAAGTTGACTGTCAGGTGTGAAGAACTTGCCATTGAGGCATGCAAGCTCTAAGGTACCAAAGGGGATCTCTAGATCAATCTCCTGGATAATGAGCTAATGTCGACAGGAGACGACCCGTCGCAAGAGGGCCATAGTGTTTCCCCCATCAACGACACGAGATAAGGAACAAGAGGTAGATGGCGAAACAGAGTATTAGAGGAGAAGGCGAGGGTGTAAATTGCAGAAAGATTATGCTCTTGAACATGTCAGCGACATGACTCCTGAGGGTGGCAGCATTCAGGTACCAAGGGATCAGAAGCTCAATGGAGATAGTGTGAATCGGATGGAATGAGGCTGAATGGTAACCCAAACCCACGGAAGGCCAAACGCTGATGTGTGGATGTCCCAACCCGACAAGAACCAAAAGTGTCGATGTTCAAGAGTGACTAACTATCATAGACAATCAATGATAAACCTGTTGTTGAGTCCAACCTAGTAATAATTTAATAATCCCTAGGAAGGAGAAGCTCGAGTCTCGTCATGGTGACGAGTCCAATGTCGTCAGGTTTTAATGAGTCCGACATAGGTGAAACTTGGAGTCTTTTTCATGTTTAGAGAGTTTGAAAAAGACACGGAAAAGAAACTCCAGGGGGTCCCTTTTCGTAGATTTGTGTCTCTCGAGCCCGAAAAAGTATAAAACGATACTCGAAAGAACTGCCCGACTATTACGACCGAGGAGTACTTTTCATAACTAGTGACTTCGACCCAAAAAAATAGAAAAGTGGTCGGAATCACGTTGTTTCGGAACCAATAACGAGCTTGAAATGACAAAGGCCTGGCAATATTTTCGTTTTTACACGGTCAGAAAAGAGCTTAAAGGCAACCGCCTCTTATTGCTTTTAAGGAGTCAAGAGGAACAACTCAGTTATCTTTTCATTTTTCAAGTCGTAAAAGAGCGTTAGAGACGACTTCTCGGATCAAGTGTACACGAAGCCGACATAATTCGACTACCTGTAGCTCTGGAAAAAGCACGTCAAATGTCAACCCGTTCAATATAAAATGAACAATATACGTAGAAACATAGTTAAAAAGCCAAATTTTGACTAACCATGTGACAAAAAATGAGAAAAAACCCACATTTATAAAATATAATTTTTTAATTCTCAAAAATGACTATAAAAAGGGGTTAATCCATTCATTTTTACCATTGTTACTGTTCATTCCACTGTGGAGTGTTTTGGAGCACCAAAGTTGGCGAGCTAATTTTCGGCCCCGTTCGTCCACCGTTCATCCCAAAACTTCATCCAGGTAGACAGACTTCGTCCTACACTCCAATTTAATATCTTTTTCATGCATTTTGAATGTTAGATGTGTTAGTTTATGAAGATTTTTGGACCGGTCTCCGCCGCTCGGTCATTGCGGGTATACCGCTCGGGTCCGCGATGACCGAAAAAATTCACACATAACGTGCTCCAATCATCATAGGAAAGTGATGTAGTTCCGCGATGACCACAAAAAAATAGAACTAGCAACCTCACATCATCACATCTGTTTTTAAAACAGACACGATGACGACGCAAAATTATATTTTTATGCAAATTATGCGTTGAATTTTGCAAACGAAGTGCTAATTCGTTTTTTCTCGTCATGCAGGACATAATGGTGTTTGTCTGGCAAGAACGAACGCATGATGACAATGATGTGGAAGCTTTCACCGATGTGGGGTGCCGAATACATTACGAGCATGCAGATTGCTCAAATTCTTCCATACTCCGCACCTTCGGTCACAACCCGATTTACTGGAGCTACTGATCCGAGCCTAGAATCCCATAGATGGGAAATTCATCATCCGAGGCCGAGATATTGAGTTTGACGCCACAGACATATATTTTTTGACCAGGCTGTCTTGACGTGGTGAGAGACCCATTCTGGACGGGCAGCAACCCAGGGGGGACTCCTTAAAGATGTTGATGGCTCAAGTGTGCCCATGGGCACGCAAGACGAGGAGCGGGAAGGTGGTAATCCCGAAAGTGGAGGACATAGTCCTTCGTGCTATGCTATTCATGGTGACACGGGCAGCGGGCTCCCAAACCCAACATGAGGCTTCGAAGACCCATCTCCAGCTGGCTCTCGAATGTCTCAATCCAATCATGTTTAACTGGGCAGAAACGGTGACGACGAACATGAAGAGGAAACTTACCAACTGCCGTCGAGGAGAGACGAAGCAGTTTGGCTATGGGTCCATCTTAGTCCCACTCATGCTGGAGCGGGTGCTGACATTGCAGTTATAGGACAAGGATTTGGATTTGCCCAGACAACGTAAGCCCAGGGCCACACGGTGGGCACACGTCATGCCACGAGGAGGTGGTGGACGACCAGTGTCGTGGGCGACACTGTTTCAAGAGTGGCTGGAGCACCATACGATCTTCGTTGAGGATTGGCCATATGCTGGCATGGACTTCTGTGGAGATCTTGACATGCAGTTGCCCACTGGAGAGCAGTGGGATGATGGTAGTAAGACACTTGATCACATTTTTTCCATTTTATTTTTTATGATGTTTTTTTATTTTTTCATGTATATGTCCTAATGACGAACGCTATGGAATTGTAGATGTAGGACTAGTGAGACCCATCAAGCTGGCTCCAGAGGCGCGGAGGGATGCGCAGGGCATCGTAACACTAGCCTTGGCTCCCCTAGCTGATGATACAATGGAGACAGTGGCTCAGAATCTTGAGGGCCTAACAGCAGGGATTCTAGATTACATGGGGATCGAGGAGGTCCCCATAGTATTCTAGATTCACACAGTAGGAGTGGAACCCAGGGTGCATCGCCTGTTGAGGCAGGTGGCACGAGTGGTGGTGTGCTATAGGGAGCACAACCCACCATAGTAGACCCCTAGGTTTTATTTCCTGCTGATGATTTTTTGAGAGACATGTGTCTCAGATGTATGGAGAACACAGACTCTATTTGGACATGCACACTTATTTTTTGAGCACCTCGGTGCGCCACACGAGATATATATATATATATATATATATATATATATATATATATATATATATATATATATATATATATATATATATATATATATATATATATATATATATATATATATATATATATATATATATATATATATATATATATATATACATACATATTCCTATGGTTCATTATTGTGTTTTACATGCTTCTTATATGTTGTTTTGATTACATGTTACACAAATGTATGTCTAATACATGGTTAGCTAATGCATCAGTTAACGTGTTTAATATTCATGGAATATGCTGATATGTGATAAAATCAAAATTCCTTTCTGACAATTTAAAACGTAAATACAACCTTAAAATCCGATGGTCTCTGATGGAATATCGCCCATTGAGCTGGTGGATGACAAGCTGAGAGTCCAGGTTCACAACCAATGTACGAATACCGAGATTGATCGCTTCGGCCAGTAACTCAATAACAACACTATATTGAGTGACATTGTTTGTGGTACAACCTAGACGAACACCTTGAAGGTCTACTAACTCACCATGAGGATTGTAGATCACCCATGCCGCAGAAGACAAGTTGCGAGTACTACGGCAGGCACCATCAGCAAAACCAATGTAAGGTGCACCAGATATCTGCTCAAGAAGCAAAAGACACAACAAGCAGCAATCATGCCTACACACCAAGCCAAAACATGAAAACATACACACTCAACACACTTGCTAAAAACACACGTATGTACAAATCAAAGTGCATGAAATTCATGCATAATACTTTTTCAAGTAAAGCCCATTTCGGGGCTTATCCATAGGATTCCCTTCACAATAAATCAGCTCATAGGCCCCTTTTTGCAAAACTCGCTTTACAATATAAGGCCCGTGCCACATGGACTCGAATTTTCTTGCCCCCAGCTTATCATTCGCTTGATCGTAGAGTAGGACTAAATCTCCTTCAACAAAAGAACGAGGATGGACAGTATGATTGAAGTGAGTTTTCACTCTCTTCTTCTGTGCTTCAATAGCTAGAGAGGCCAGTCGACGAGTCTCGTCCAGCCACTTTAGGTAGAGAAGGCGTTCTTCTACCGGAGTAGTGTTGGGGAGTAATTCGACGGCTAATTTCAAAGAAGGGATCTTGCATTCGATGGGAAGGGTAGCCTCCAGTCCGGAAACTAATTGGAATGAAGTGGAACTGGTGGCATCCTTCACAGAGGTTCGGTAGGCCCATAAGGCAGAGAACAACATCAAATGCCAATTATATTTGTGCATGCCAATGGTGCGTTGAAGCATTGTAACTAGAACCTTGTTGACAGCTTCTACTTGGTCATTGGCTTGAGGATAGTATGGAGTTGAGCTATCATGCCGCAAGCCTAGCTAGGTTGTTAGCTCAGTCATCATATGATTATGGAAATGCTTAGTGACGATAGCCTGAGGGACTCTGAACCGTGAGATAACATGATTAAACAAAAATTGCGCCGTTGTGTGACCATCTTCAGATAGTGGGCATCTCCTCGGCCCATTTTGTGAAGTAATCAATGGAAACAATGATATACCCATGCCCCCCGTCCGAGCGAGGTTACAGGTCATATAAGCAATGCCCCATTTTGCAGAATGGCCAACGATAACAACAGGGTGCAATGGAGCCGGGGCCGCACGCATCTTCCGCTGGTAGATTTGGCACTCGTGACGGGAGCAGACGACAAGAATGCAATCCTTGAAGATGGAGGGCCAAAAGTACCCAGCACGGAGGATCTTTTGAGCAGTAGCATATCCGGACATGTGACCACCATAGGTGCCAGAATGGCAGTCATTTAAAACTCGCTCAGCTTCCTCGAATGTTAAGCATCGGTGGAGAACAGAGTCGGCACCGAGACAGTACAAGGTGTCACCAATAATACGATAGGGCTGAGATTGATGATGAATCCGTCAGCGATCATCCTTAGACACATCGGGGCAAAAAGAGGACATCTGCAGATAGACAATGATATCCTCGTACCAAGGATCGAGGGTGCTAATTAGGAATAGAGTTTCGTCCGAAATATGGTCCTCTAACTGAGAGGGTGCTGTAGGAGATGGTAGAGAGCAAAGCAACTCTGCCACCCTTCCCACCACCCTTGCATGTACTCATGCCAAGGGTCACTGTACCCATCTCTTTAAGCATGTGGGGGTGGTGTTACATAATTCACTTGTCCTCTTCATTACTACCCGCAATCACCTCCATCCATCGGCATGCACCCCGATATGGGTCTTCATTTTCTGGAGGCCCATTTTCTTGGCTTTGCCTATAGTCTTGATTCAGTATATCGCTAGGGGTTTGAATCTGTCATCCCAAGGTTGTACTGGCAATAATTTTTCCATCGGGCAATTTTTCAATTTCACCAAAGCGTTTATGACCGGCGTAGAGTACCCTTCCACCACTACATTTTGGTATCCCATTCTAACAGCTATTAGAAGTCCCTTTCTTGCAGCAGCAAATTCTGCCTCGTTGTTACTTGTTATCCCACACAAGTCAGCATATTTGAGCCGCGTGTTGGTTTGGTTGTCTCGGAAGAGGCCACCAAGGCCTGCCAAGCCTGGGTTCCCTTTTGATGCCCCATTAAAGTTGAGTTTTATGAATCCTCCTCCCAGGGTAGTGAAGTGAGTCGGGGATATCGAACCAAGCCTATTTTTTCTTGAATCTATTGGGGTAATCATTTCCATTCATAGATTAAGTTTTCATAAAATTTGAGCTTCTTAGTGAGGAACTTGCTAGTCTTCTTAGTTCTATTGATTTGCTACGATAGTTTCTCTGACGTTACAAACTATTCCTTCCCACACATGTTCCTGTGATGAGGCTTTATTTTTAAAAACTCTATAGTTCCTCTCTTTCCATATGGACCATAGATTTAATCCTAAGGCTAGACCCCATGCTCGGTTTACTACTGGGCTTGAAAATATGTTGTTACACCATAGGAGTATTGTTTCCTTAATGCTATGTCAGTATTGATCCATCCTTTCGAAGACTCCTTGCATCTATCACAAATTCTGTTCAGGAAATGGGTAAGTGTTAAGCATGTGCTCCATATCTTCTATGTTCTGCTCACATAACCAATAGAGGGATGACCCTTGGAAACCCCTTTTCTATGGTTGGTCCAAGGTTAGGATCTGTCCTTTGCAGAGCAACTAGAGGAAATGATCTACCTTAGGCCACCACCCTCCATTCCAGCTTTTTTTCCAAAAGATTCCTTGCCCCTCTTGGACTTGTTCTACTTGGAGGGTGTAAGCTTCTTTGATGGTAAAGGTTACTTTCATGGTGTGTCCCCATATTAGAATGTCCTGGTCATTTCGGATCATTAATTGTCTCGATCTCATTTCTTTTTCAAATTCTATCCATTGGTCTGTCTCTATCACCTAGCACCAGTCTTCCTTCTTCTTCCATCTTCTCTAGTTCCCAGTTCCTTGGTCCTCTTCCCAAAATTGTTCAACATATTGTATGTTGTTGTCTCTGGTGAATTGATATATATCCCTAAGGTCTTTCCTGTCTACTATTCGTTCCCCTTTTTTCCAAAAGTCCTACCAGAAACTTGTTGTTTTTCCATTACGAATTTTCTAGAAAGCATACTAGTTTATGAGGTTCCTATTTTGGGTTGCCAAATTCCACACTACCGATCCTTTGGGGGGGTCTCTGTATCGCAGGATATCCTTGATTTTCTTAGGTGTATTATATTTTCTTATCCATATTTGTTTCCATAGATCCCTTCCTCCTCCGATTGATCTCCACCATAATTTTGTGCCCATTACTTGATTTAAGGTACATGGGTCTCTAAGGCCTAGCCCACCTTCCATTTTTTTTCACCAGTCCCTGCCAAGATACCAACACCCATTTTGTGACCCGTTGTGCCCCTCCCCACAGGATTTTTTTGACAATGTCCACCATTTCGGAGCACGCCCCTTTTGGGGTTACCATACCTGAATGTTTGTATATAGGTATCGATTGCAGCACTACTTTCGGAAGCACAGTCCTACCTCATAGGTTTAGAAATCTAAAAACCCAGTTACTTAATCTTCCCTACAAATTTTGAAAGATCTGTTGTGAGAAGGATAATTTTAGGGAATTTTTCGATAGAGGCAAGCCCAAGTATTTGGATGGGAGGTTTCCTGTACTAGACCCCAAGATCTTGGCCAGATAATCCTTGACATTCCCCTAGGTGTTAAAAACGAAAATACAAGATTTGGCATTGGTTATCTTAGTCCTTGAGGCCTCCATGAAGGTATTCAAAATCTCTTTTATTCTATGGGCTTCCCTAAGGGAGACATGGCAGAAGAGCATGATATCATCCATGAATTGCTGCTGAGTGATGACTAGATCATTACCCCAAATCCTTAGGCCTCTATTCCTAGATTCTCAAGCTTCATTTTTGATGAATCTTCCTAGTCCTTTGGTGGCTATAATGAACAGAAAGGGAGACAAAGGGTCTCCCTATCTTAGTCCCCAGGTTGGATTAAAGGTTTGGGTAGGAGTCCCATTCAGTAGAATTGAAATGACTGGAGAGGATATCATGGCAAGGATCCAATTTATCCACCTTTGGGTGAAACCGTAGGCTTTGAGGATGTTACTTAGTAAGTACAGTTTAATTGGTCATAAGCCTTAGGAAGGTCCAGCTTAATCATCATTCCAACAAGCTTTTTGTCCTTGAGAGAGTGAACTACTTCTTGAGAGGTTACAAGCTTGTCTAGGATTTTCCTTCCCTCAACGAACCCCATTTGCTTCAAAGAGATGATATTCAGCAGAAGGGGTTTTAGTCGTTTTATAACAAGAGTAGCTATGATTTTATATATAACATTATATAAGGAAATAGGACAAAATCCTTGTGGATCTTCTGATTTCGATGTTTTAGGGATGAGAGAAATAAATGTGGAGTTCGGGTTGGGGCATAACTTTTGATTATGATGAGATTCTGCAACAAATTCTAGAATATCTCATCCCATGAATTTGCAGGTTTCTTGGTAGAATTTTTCTGTGAACCCATCCAATCCTAGGGCCTTAATTTTCTGCATGCCATTGAATATTTCTTCCACCTCTTCTAGAGTAGCTTCTCTCATCAAATCTAGGTTTTTATCTTGAGTTACCCGATGCGGGTGTTGCTAGATTCTTTGTATAGCTTCCAATCTATTTTCTTGTGGTTCTGTTAGGAGATCTCTGAAATGATTTACCAGAAGTTCCTCCATTTCTTCGTGTTGGACTCTGCGATTCCCCTCCTCATCTTTTAGGGAGTAGATTCTGTTGTGCTGTCTATGTTGGACCATGGCCTTGTGGAAAAATCTAGTACTATGGTCCCTTCCCTTAGCCAAGTCACCCTCAATTTCTTCTTCCAGAGGATCTCTTCCTATTTTCTTCTTTCCGCCAACCGATTTATTTGCTTTCCTTCTTCTTTGAATAGCTCTTCTGATCTTCCTTCCTGTATGATTTTTTGTTGCACCTTCGTCATATGATTGTTAATATGGTTTTTTTCATTCATAATATGCCTGAATTCGTATTTATTCCATTTCCTAAGTTTCTTCTTTAGATCCTTCAGTTTTAGTTGGAACATATGCATGCAGTTCCTTCCTTACTACATACTCTGTCTCTGCCACACCTCTATTTTTTGATGAAGTCCAGGTCTCTTAGCTAGAAGGCTTCAAACTTGAAAGGTCGATTTTTAGGGATTTCCTTCAGGTCCACTTCCAATCTCATCGTCCAGTTGTCTGATCCCATGCCTGGGAGGATCGAAGCTTCTATGAATATATCTTTGCTTATGACTTGTTCTGAGATTAAAAATCTATCATGTCATAAAGCTATTTGATGGATCCCTCCTCTCCTATTGTTCCAGGTGTGAACTTCGTTAATTGTAGGGAGGTCTACCAAGTGCAAATCAGTAATGGTATCTCCAAATATTTCCATATCTGCGTCCATTCTTCTCATACCTCCCTTCTTCTCTGTTAGGGAGGTGATCATGTTAAAATCTCCTCCTACGACCCAAAGATCTTCTGGATATAGGTTCCTCATTTTTGCAAAATTTTGAAGAAATATTCTTCTTTCTCTCAGGATATGAGCACCATACACTTCTAAAAGCAACACCCATTCTCTTGATCAAATAATTCTAAATTTACCTAAGAGAATTCTAGGAAGGTTGACCGAGTCTTCGAACCAGATCTCTCCAGGGTTCCATATAATTTCCAACCTCCAGCACTACCATTTGCATCCTAGGCTACAACTTGGTACTGGGGTTTAAAATTTTCCAAAATGCCTTTTAGTTTGCTTTCACTGATTTTAGTTTCTTGTATGATCATGATGCTTGGTATATCTTTCTTCAATCTCTCTTTGAGGTATCTTTCTTTGTCTCTGCTATCCAAGCCTCTTATGTTCCATGTTGTAATAATCATTTCAACAATTTTGGGGGTTGTTGAAAGTCCTCTCCTAATGTGATCCGGATTTAAACAGGAACGCAACAAATTACAGAGATAACCATATACACAAAGATGCAGCGGAAATAATACTTCATTTCATTAATGGAAAATACTGAAATATGCTTACAAACAGAAATGGCAATAAACTAGCTAGGGCGATGGTAGCTTATCTCTGAGAAGAGATGTGGTGGCTACATGCCTCTGAACTCAGTTACAATGAGGCTCGAAGGCCTATTTATTGTTGAGAAACAATGGACAACCCTTAACATTCCAAAACCTAACCCTAGGAGATGAAACGCCAAACTGTGGGCCCCGTTTGGGTAAATTGGTACATCAACTTCCCGGGGTCGTAACTTTGGCATACGATCTCTGTTTGACGCGTACAATAGCTCGTTAGAAAGATCTATCCGAGCACTACCACTTTGGGAAGGGCAACATCGGTCCATGGACCCATGTTGCCCCCAGATTTCCCAAAAAACGTCGTTTAGGGCCTCAAAACGGCTCCGGAAGTTCAGGACCCGAAAAACTGCTAAAAATAGTAAGTTGTGCTACAATTAAGGAAACTGAAAATGCTGAGAAAGACAATGGTGGGGGTCCAGGTGGACTTGGCAGGTGGCCACCAATATCCACCTGGATCATTCCTCCCCCCTTAGGAAGCAATGGTCCCCATTGCGTTGAGCTCCTCCATGAGATGAGGAAACTTCTGCTGAACTTGTTCCCTGGTGAGCCACTTGCCCTGCTGAAGGAGTTGGCCCGCTTTGACAACTCGATACAGTTGGATCTTCTGTTGGCGAGTGTTCTTGATCTGTGTGTCCATGATCCGATCAGTTGCAGCTTGTTCCATGCAATCTGGATTTAATTCTGTGGGTTTGAGCTGTTCTGCAATGTCGGATGTGTCTAACAATGGTGGAAAGTATGGCCGAAGGCGGTCCACATTAAATACTGGGTGCAGGCCAAGGAATGGGGGAATGCTGAGCTCAAATGCATTGTCTCCCATAGCCTTAGTAATGGTGTAAGGACCATATCGGAGTGGTCTCAATTTTCGATAGGCTCCAGTAAGGCGTTCCTTTTGCAAATGCAACCAGACTTTGTCACCCACCTGAAACTTGTGTGGCACCCGATGTTGATCATGTCGCTGCTTGTACTTGGCATTTGATTTCTCAAGAATGTCATGGACCTGCTGGCGAATATGTTGGATTCGCTCAATGAAGCTGGTGGCCTTATCTGTTTCGGACTGGACATGAGCTGAATTCATGTGAGTAGCTGCAAGTGGCATGGCCACATCAATGGGGCATAGTGGCTGGAATCCCAAACCCACCTGAAAAGGGCTATGGCCAGTGGAGCTGTGAAGAGCTCGGTTGTAGCTGTGCTGAACGTAGGGGAGGCTCTCGTCCCATGTGCGTGGATGCTTTGAGTTATACATGCGCAGAATGTGCACAATCATCCTATTGACAACCTCCGTCTGGCCATCAGTTTGAGGATGGAAGGCTGTGGACTTCGTGAGTTTGGTGTCCAGCATTGACCAGAGACTGGACCAAAAGGTGTTGAGGAACCGACTGTCCCGATCTGAGATGATAGACTGTGGGATCCCAAAGTGCACCCACACTCGTTCAAAGAAGAGTTTAGCAGTGGCTTCTGCTGTGATATTCTTCTTGCAGGCCATCATAATGGCCATCTTTGAGAACCTGTCGACGACCACAAAAACACAGTCATTTCCATGCTTAGTGGAAGGAAGGCCTGACATGTAATCCATGGAGATGGATTCCCAAGGTCGACTAGGGGTAGGCAACGGGGTATAGAGGCCTTGCCTCTTAATGGTCGGTTTGGCAATGGCACATGCAGTACATGATCGGATGTACTTCCCAACATCCTGTCGAAGATTCGGCCAATAGAAATAGTTTTGCAGTACTGCCACTGTTTTCTCGACCCCGAAATGCCCAGCAGCCCGACTGTAGTGTGCTTCCCAAATCATCTTGGCACGCTCGCTTGAAGGAACACAGAGGTGACCGAGGTGGCATAATAGGGCATCCTGGAGGTGAAAATCTGCAACTTGCCGACCCTCCAAGAGTGTCTGGTATGTGTGGCCGAATTCTGGGTCGCTTTTGTAGAGAAGTGGCCAATCAGAAGTCTCGTGCCCGCAAGAGTTGAGCACGGTGGTTAGCGCCATGATCGGTGGTCGACTGAGGCAATCTGCAACATTATTGGTGCTGCCCTTTTTATACTTGATATTCAAGTGAAACTGTTGCAGGTATGTAGACCACTTCTGATGGCGATCATTTTGCAATTTCCCTTGGGTCTGTATGAACTGCAGAGGTCGGTGGTCTGTGTGGATGACCGTTTCCTTCCCCAAAATGTAATGCTTCCATTGTCGACAGGCCTGTACAATGGAATACATCTCTTTATCATAAGTGGGGTACTTCCGGACTGTGTCTGAAAGTGTTTCACTGTGATATGCCACTGGATGTCCATGTTGAGTAAGGACTGCCCCAACAGCATAGTCAGAGGCATCTGTCTCGACCTCAAATGGTTGTTGTAAATCTGGTAACGCGAGCACTGGTGCCGTGCAGAGGCGATCCTTCAACTCCCTGAATGACTTCTGTTGAGATTCAGACCAAAAGAATTTTGCTTTCGCCCCGCCCTTGGTGACTTGACTCAAGGGCCAAGAAATATGAGAAAATCCCAACACAAACCTGCGGTAGAAGTTGGCAAGACCTAGAAAGCTGCGGAGCTCTGTTAGAGTGGTTGGAGAGGGCCAATCCCGAATGACTTGGACCTTGGCTGGATCGACATGCACCCCCTGTTCATCAATGATGTATCCCAGATACTGAACCTCGGTCATGCCAAAAGTGCATTTCTCCAAATTGGCACATAGCTTGTGTTGCCGCAGTGTTTGGAGAACCTGTCGGATGTGGTGGAGGTGCTCTTCCCAACTCTGGCTGAAGATCAGAATGTCATCCAAGTATACTACTACAAAGGAGTTGGTGAATGGCCGCAAGATGTCATCCATTAGCCTCATAAAGGTTGCAGGAGCATTCGTCAATCCGAAAGGCATGACCAACCATTCGAAGAGGCCCTCCTTGGATTTGAAGGCAGTCTTCCACACATCTGAGGGTTCAATTGGTACCTGGTGATATCCTGACTTCAGATCGATCTTGCTGAAATATTTCGCCCCCCTTAGTTGGTCTAGGAGGTCATCAATCCGCGAGATCGGGTACCTATTACGGACAGTGATCTTGTTCAGTGCCCGATAGTCAATACAGAGTCTCCACGTCCCATCCTTCTTCTGTACCAACACTATCGGGCTACCACAGGGCGAAGAACTCGGACGGATGTGACCTTTCTGCAGGAGCTCCTGAATCTGTCTCTTGATTTCATTGTTCTCCAGAACGGAGCGCCGATAAATTGGTCCATTGGGTAGCGGCGCACCTGGGGTCAGATCGATGGAGTGCTTGACTTGACAGTGCAGAGGAACCCCTGCCGGGGAGGTGAAAATGTCTTCGTACTCCTCCACAATCTTATCCATCTGTAGCTGCCGTGCAGAGGAACCCCGTTTGGAGGCCGTGGCCACTGTCTTCTTCTTCCCTTGAGGGCGTATCATCAGGAAAACAAATTTCCTGGTTTTGGAAATGATCTTACTGCATTGTTTTGCAGTAATCAAAGAGATGGCGGCAGGTGGTGCTACCTCTGGTATCCTGAACAACTTATTTCCCAATGTAATAATAACAGCACGGGGCCTTGATTCATACACAGCATGTCGCTTCCACAAGTATGGTTGTCCTAGTAATACATCACAAACTTCAAGGGGAGAAATGTCACACAATACCTCATCCGTGAAGGGCTTGATGTTGTATGGAAGGCGACACTGCTGGCTCACGCGAAGATCTCGCCCTTGGTGAAGCCACCCAATGGTGTATGGTTGTGGATGTGCTGTGGTCGGTAAGCCCAACCGCTTCACGACCTCTGCCGAAATGAGGTTCTTTTGACTCCCGCTATCCACAATGAACTGTATCGGGGAGCCCTTTACCCACATCTGGGAGTGGAAGAGACGCTCCTCCTCCTCTGGATCTTCGGGTTCATTTTTCTGGATCTTTGCGGTAGCAACAGTGGCGCTGGGATCCGCATCAATGATATGCTTCCCTTTTTCATACCCCTTATCGGGTTCTGACTCAGAGTCGGAACATGCATCTGATTCTGAAACCTTTAGCTCAGCCACCAGTGACTGCTTGGCCCGACACTCACTTGTGTTGTGAGTGGAGCTCTTATGGAACTCGCACCATTTTCCAGTGTCCTTTCTCGGCTTCGCGGCGTTGCTCTTTGCTTGCAGCTTCGGCTGGTTGTCTTGGGCTGTCCCGCCTTGGCTTTGTCCTTTGTTCTGTGGTTTAGGGGCACCTTTCCCCTGCTTTGGATTCGCAGATCCAAAGTCTCGCTTCTTTTGTTTAAACTTCTGCTCGACCTTGACGGCATACCGGTATGCTGCGCCGAGCGAGGGGATGTTTAAGAACTGTATTTCTTCCTGGATGTACTTGTGCAGGCAGCCACGGTATTTGAGTATCAAATGTTGCTCCGAATCCTTGATACCCAACTTTGTGCGAAGGGTATGGAAAAGATTGGTGAACTCCGGCACGTCTTGGTCCCTTCCCTGCCGCAGCGTGGTCCACTTTATGTATTCATCCTCATAGCTTCCGACAGGGTAGTACTGCTCCTTGATGGCATCCCGGAACGAATCCCAGGTGGGTGCGGCTGAAAACAGTGAGCCAGTACTTTCATCCTTCTGCTCGCAGTAGGCTTCCCACCAGTCCTTGACGTGGGGGGCTGCTTTGAGAAGAGCAAAAACAATCTTTTCCCGACTCGAAAATTCATGAACAGAAAAATAACCCTCTAGCAGATTTAACCATTTATCTACGGCATCGGCGTCTATCTGACCCTCGAATATGGGGATTTCAAAATTAACTTGTACCTTAAAGGGTGTGGTGTTTCCAGAGGAGCTACTGGAAGCCGATGCGCCGCTTCTGGGTAGCCGCTGAAGGATCTGCGCAAAGCTGTCCATCATCGCGTTCCGTTGTCGCTCGAGCGCTTCTTCGAGCAAGATTTTGATGGGATCTCCTGCCCCCTCGTCTTTCTTCTCGTCCGCCATGGGAGGCCGTCGGGATTTGCGAGGCTGGTCTTGCAAAGGTTCAACCAGTTCAAGCCCTAACTCCTTATATCCCGACCTTGTTGGGGACATGCAAAGAAAAACAGAGAAAAAGCAGACCGCTCTGATACCACTGATCCGGATTTAAACAGGAACGCAACAAATTACAGAGATAACCATATACACAAAGATGCAGCGGAAATAATACTTCATTTCATTAATGGAAAATACTGAAATATGCTTACAAACAGAAATGGCAATAAACTAGCTAGGGCGATGGTAGCTTATCTCTGAGAAGAGATGTGGTGGCTACATGCCTCTGAACTCAGTTACAATGAGGCTCGAAGGCCTATTTATTGTTGAGAAACAATGGACAACCCTTAACATTCCAAAACCTAACCCTAGGAGATGAAACGCCAAACTGTGGGCCCCGTTTGGGTAAATTGGTACATCAACTTCCCGGGGTCGTAACTTTGGCATACGATCTCTGTTTGACGCGTACAATAGCTCGTTAGAAAGATCTATCCGAGCACTACCACTTTGGGAAGGGCAACATCGGTCCATGGACCCATGTTGCCCCCAGATTTCCCAAAAAACGTCGTTTAGGGCCTCAAAACGGCTCCGGAAGTTCAGGACCCGAAAAACTGCTAAAAATAGTAAGTTGTGCTACAATTAAGGAAACTGAAAATGCTGAGAAAGACAATGGTGGGGGTCCAGGTGGACTTGGCAGGTGGCCACCAATATCCACCTGGATCATAATGGTACTACTCTTCTAGAGTTCACTAGTAGTTACCCAACCATCTAAATGGATTCATTCATTGTTCTTCTTCCTTGTTCTTTTCCCCCTTTCAGTTGTCACCATTACTGGATCCATTTGAAGAGTTCCTTCTCTGTTGGCCAAGCTCTAATAAAGTTGCATATCAAGGCATCATCCTTCATATATCTTTGATATTCCTCTAGTTTATTGTTTGGAATGATAAAATGTGGTTTCTTGGTTGCCCCTGGCAGGCATTTCCTTCCCAATATCGCTTGCCATTTAGCTCCCAAGACTAGCATTACTTTTCCACGGCTTTCATTGCTTCTGTTTGCTCTGTGCTAGTTCGATTCTCCTACAGCAATGTTATGTTAGGAGGGGATCTCTCCCCCCTAGCCTGCCACTCATCGCTACTCTCAGTGGTACCTTCTTTGTCGTATTGTTACTCTCGCCACTTTGTCTGCTAGATTTTAAGGTTTGCCAGACTGGTTCCGTGAAAACCCTAGTTTGGTTCCGTGAAAACACTAGTTGCTCACACTGTGAAACCCTAGCTCTCCACTCAATCACACACCTGGAATTGAATTTTGAAAATTTCTTCCCAAATCTAGTATTATTGTTTAATTTTAATTGCTAGATTATTTTTTCATTTATATTAATCATAAAAAGTTGTAATAAAATTTAAATTTCACGTTAATCAATTGTATTATTGATTAATAAATTTGTTTTCATTTTTACATTAATGATGAAGAATAATTTTTCTAGATTTTGTGTTCATAAATTGATTATAGATTTTTTTCATATTTGATTTAAAATAATGAAAATGTTACTTTTAAAACATTTTAAAATATTATTTGTTTTTATTTCATATAAATATTAATATTTAAAATTTAATAATATGTAAAACTTTAGCCTTTTTTTTATTTCTAAAAGTTGTAAAATTTAATTTTTACATATTTGGAAAAATTGAAAGTTACAAAATTTATTTATTTTTACATATTTAGAAACAAATTTTCTTTAAGATCCTCAACATAAATGGATTAGTTCTTATTTTTAATGGTTAATTGAACTTTTAACACATAAGATTGAAACAACACACTTCAAAATTAGTATTACTTTAATTTTTTAGAAAATAAAAATTATAATAATGGAAAATTACTAATTATAATTAAATTAAAATAATATTAAAAATAATAATATTTAATTTATAACATTAAACTATCAATACAAATATTAATCTCATTTAATTGAAAGTAATTATTTCTATATCAATTTCAACTAAAATCTCCTAATAAAATAAAGTTATAGAGTTTCATTACAAAATCCCATTTCAACACAACATTTCACTGTTAGATAATCTTCGGCATAATCACATAACCAATCTTTTGTGGACGCGTTTTGAACCAACCAGTGTGGTTCATCGTCAAGACAAGTTTCATATTTATTTTTCCCTAACTCACCACCCGTTCACTTTCATATTTATTTTTCCATAACTCAGCACCCGTAAATATTGTCCGGACTCCACGGTCATTTCGCCCGTCATAAGGCCTTTTGAACTTATTTGATGGTTAGAAATTTTTAAAGCCCGTTTTTTCAGAAGTTCTCCTCGATATGGCCACTTGTCCGGCCTCCGACAAGCCATGTTGTCTTCGTATCTCACCTTTCAACGACTTCCGTTCGGTGTATGTTTTTGTGATGGTCCCATTGTAAGTGATAATTCTCGCGTGTGAATTATTTTACATCCACATCATGCTTCAAATTAAGCTCGCTTCAATGAAATTTTGAAATCCTGGGAATGACGTCCCGGAAAACCTAAAGTAAATATGCTTTGCTTTTATCTTTGTTTTCGCACATTATTTTATCATCCATTGCACAACAGGTTTTTGGTGAATGTTTGGTTACATGTTTGGTTGCTTTTGGTCGATGTCATGCAAATTAGCCAGAGGAGTACTGTTTTTGGGCTTTTAGTGGATGTCGGGTTTAAAACCAATGCGATTTATTTGAACATTTGTATTTTCCAATAGTAACGAATAATTGAGTGTGTGGAGCTGCATCTATAGCAATATCTTGTGTTGTTAAATAAGTCTTTTTGCATAAAGTCAATTTTGACTATATTTAAATTAAATTATTTATATGAATAATGGTGAGAGTTAATGTCTTTTAATTACAATTTCAAGCAAGTTCGTAACTTTTTGTTATTTAAAATAAATTTTGAATGCATAAATAGATTTAGCACTCCAAAAATTAAAGATTCCTCGTAGATTTTGATTAAAATTAACCATAAAAAAGTCATTTAATGGATAAGAAATAATTTAATTAATAATAATAATCATTCTAACATATTTAGATAGACTTCCCTAAATATAATAATCAATATAAAAAAAAACCTCAATTAAATGGGATATCTTTTTAATATTGTATTTCATTACTGAATTTTTCATTTAATAATTTTGTTTTAATATAAATTCTATTTTTTTGTTACAATGTATATTTTAAGACGATACAGATTTCCTTCTTTTCTAAAATATTTGTCAACAAATTTCTTTCCAATATGGCAGAGATGTTGTAATTTCTTTTATAAAAATTGGCTCAGTCAAAATAAATTAGAAAATAGATAAATAAAATAAAAAACAAAAAATAAAAAAATAAAGTTAATAATTATAATTAATAATTAAAGCCACTTAGGTCCATCTTGCAATCTACCAAGTGGCGAAAGATCAAATCTGAAAAAAATTTCATTAAAATATTTTATAGGGAAATATTTCAATTATAAAAACAATAATTATTTATTATTTTGATATATTTGCTTTAATGTAAACTTAATCTATAATTTTTAAAAGTTTTAATAATGTTACTTAATTTAAATTAGTCACATTATGATTAATCCAAATTTGAGTATATTGTAGAGTGCACCTTACTTTGTTTAGGTGCAAACAAGTGTAGACAAATCTTTTCAAATTTGATCTCCCCGTCATTTTAAAAAGTATATATTTTATTTTAATCCCAAACCTATTAAATATAGATAAAGATTAAAAATATAAAGAATCTAAAGCATAAACATGTTTATGACAAAACAAATTTGAAGTCCAACATGATATAATTTTATTTAGTATAATTAAAGTTAAATTATTGCATTTTTATGTCACATTAATCTTAAAAGAATAAAGTTCTATAATATTGAAGTCCCCACTACACCACATATTGGAGAATTAGATGTTGATTATATTTTTTTATCCATTTACATTTCATACACATAGGTGGCCCACATCTTACAAACCTTTTTAAAAACGTAGTAAAATAAGTGACAAATTTAGATTGGAGCATTTTGCTACTATGGCATAGCATCTTTCCTTTTATGTTTCTCAAGATGCATTTAAATATGAGGAGATTATTTTGCACACATATCCAATATCCATTTTTATTTGGATTTAATGCATAGCTTCCATGAAACCCCATGCATTTCTTTGCTTACATTATCATTGGAGCAATAAAATTTAGATACTTGTAAGTTGTGACATCAGTTTGAAACAACTAATAATTTGTTGTAAAATGAATTTCTCTTATTAGATGGATTTAAAAACTCTATGTTGGTGGTATGTTCTTGTGCCCTTTTAGGATGTCATATATTTATTTTTTATATCAAACCTTATATTAGATAATGTACGATCAAGTAATCTACCTAGGATTGATTTTTTTTTTTTTTTCAATTGTGGTTCACGGGCACTGAGTGGCCGCTACGTCCACAGTAGAGAAGCGGGGCAGTTCCACCCGAAGGGATCTGCCCGTCGGGCTTTACAGACCTAACCCCGAGGGCATCGAGGAGATTTGACCCCGTGACCTCCCAACTGGGAAAGTACTTAGCAACGGGAACTCGACCATTTGAGCTATCCCTTGGGGCTACCTAGGATTGATTATATACTTTCAATAAGAAAAATAAACATGTTTCAAATGTTCAACAATTTTTTGTTGAAATGTCCATAATTGTAGTTGTTCAACTATTATAATTAAATATATTTAATTTTTAATTCACATGTCTACAAGTTAGATTAAAGGTTATAGTCTCTAAATAATACACGAAGGTGAAAATTATTTTGATTTTTCAATGAAATTGTTTTGTCTAAAAAATAAACTAGTTAGATACTATACGGAGCCCTTTTAGACTGAGTTTCTTATGGTTTTATTCAATGTTACTTCAATATACAAAGATGTTTTTGTTTATATCTATTGATTTTAATACAATTTTGGTGATAAATACAAGGAAATATTTGAGCGGAGCATGCTTTTACCACATTTAATACTTATAAGTATTTTCCCTCTAAGAATGTAATAGTGGAGGAAATCATAACAGAACCCTATAACATGATGTTAGGAGATCTACAATGTCCATTTATTATAATTTTAGTCTTTTAATTTTTAAAAGGTTCAAATACTAAGTACTCATTCTTGTTAACATTAGTGTATATATCATTATCCAAAGCAATGCTAAAATATATATGGTAGAATGTACTTTATCTTTAGATCCACTAGTATATATTAGATTAAGTAAATAATAACATAAACCATATTAATTAATCTACTTTTCAGTTTTTATTGATAACATTGAATAGTTTTACTATGTTGGTCATCTTATATGTCTTATAAGATATCCTTAGTCATATCTCATATATACAAATTCTATGGCATGTCTCGGGCAAGTACATTTGATTCCAAGTTCCAAAGACTTTATTGTGAGTGTTCCATGCAATTTCAAACCAAGATTCAAGAATTAATAAATATGTGACAATTTAACATAATTATGTTATTGAAAGGTAGTTTTATAATCAAGCATTTATTAGTAAAGGGTTAATTTATTGTAAGAACATTACCCTTCAAGAGTAAAATTTTAAGAACCCAAAAGGTAAAAAAAAAGTGTATGATAAGTAAAGAGAAATCGAAATTCCAACCTGAATATAACATAACATTTGTTAATAAATATTATTAATAAATCCAAATTAATAAACGTAAATTGTTTTTTAATTTGGAAAAAGCAAAAATACGTACTGTCGTTTGCACATCTCCTTGAAGACACTGAAATGCAAAATCAGCCACCTCTCTCTGAATAAGGATATACATAATATCCATATATTTTTCTTATAATAGTTTGAGACACCAATATATTCTGGATGTGTTGTTACAATGTATAAGTTGATACAGGCAGAAAGGAAAAATACATACCAGCGGGTTGAAAGCTTTAAGGTGAAACTGTATTTTGGAATATTACTTTAATCCCATCACCTATTATTTCATTCTATTACCTCTTTTTTATTGACCCAAAGGAATCAATGGAGGAAAAGAGGGAAACAAAATACAGACATAACTTCATGAACGCACACTCCCATCGGTACCGGCCAAAACCATGTACTTATCTTTTCTGGTGAGTGATGTGCATTGGAAGCCCAAGACCTGAGCAAGCTGCTTCTGAATATAGTTGGCTACTTCAATGCTACTTTTGCCAGCTGCACATGACATGTCCTGTGGCAGAGGATCCAGAAAGATGATCTCGTAACAAGGGTTTGGATTCATAAGGAAAAAGACCGAATCCATGCTCTTCCACCCTCTGGCAGTCGTTGCATAAAACATCTCCATCCTAACATTCACAGCCACGGGAATAATGGTTTCTCCCACTTCGGCAAACAAAGGGCTGAATCGTAGCAGATAGGGTTCTCTACATGTTGTTCCCTCTGGGCACACCACTAGGTCTTCATTCCGTTCCAAAACACTGCGAAGGAGCTTTGCGTCTCGAGACCTAGACCTGCTGAGCCTCACTGTCTTTATCGGAGACAAAATCTCTGACATCTTGCTCACGCTGTATGTCAGTGCGGTTATTTTTCGGCGCAGGGCGAGGCTGAGGAACACTGGATCCATCAGGCACCGATGGGTGCACACGAACAGCATCCCTAATTGCCGTTGCTCTCGTAGCGGTGGGGGTGCCTGCACTCGAATTTTGACACCAAGAAGTGATACCAGGGGCACTGCGTAATGGGGCGGAAAGGCGACTCCTATTGCCACTCGGGTGATGGCGAGGATAAAGCCGACTGGTAACCACAGAAATATTACAAGAGATATAAAGGGCGTCGGCCGCATTGCGAGTCGCCCGTCGTGGAATACAAGAGGGCTTAGATATCGTTCCCGCGGTACTTTCTCCAAATTCTTTGCCTCGGGAACTATGTATGCTTCCTGCGTTTTCACAGTAACAATACAAATCGTCATTACTTTGCCAGCTCTGTATTCAAAAGTGTTCTGGTTGAATTTATCTTGACTGTAAATTTTGAAAATGTTTGGGAATTTTACTAACTGCAGCTTTTTCATATTCACAATACAAATCATCAACTTTGCAATCTCGGCTCGGTATTCAAAATTGTTCTGGTTGAATTTATTTTGATTGTCGGGATTCAAAATTGTTCTGGTTGAATTTATATTGATGGTAAATTTTTGAAAATATTTGAGAATTTTTTCAGCAAGAAAATATTTTGAGAATATTTTGAGAATTTTACTAACTACAGCTTTTACATATTCACAATACAAATCATCTATTTTGCAATCTCTGCTTTCAAAATTGTTTTTTAATATAAAAAATTGTTGAATTTTTCTTAATAATTGATTTTGAAAATATTTCAAAATTCCATTAACAAAATCAAAATCAATGGTTTAATCTTGCTACTGTTCAAAGTCAATTGTTTAATGTTGATATTCTATTGTTCAAAGTCAAAGTCAGTTGTTTAATCTTCCTATTGTTTTAAGATTCTAAAATCAGATATTTAATCTTGCTATTGTTTGTAAGATTCTAAAATAGTCTGCAATAAAGAATCCGTTTTAACATCATTATAATCTAAATTATGGGATATTCTAACAACATTGTAAATAAAATATATTAGCAAAATAGTTTTAGGTATATAAATTAGATTTATTTTATGTTTATTAATAACCTTCAGTTCGAAGCTATTTATTAAACAATTATTTCAATAACCTTGTAAATAAAATATAAAAGAGAAAATTAGTTTTAAGTATATTGATCATTTTTAGTTGCAAAGCTATTTTTTTTATTTCAATAATAATTTTTTCGAATATTTTAAAATATGAAATAGAGGAGCAAAATCAAAGATCAAACTATTAATTTTCCTTGTGAAGATAACTATTTTAAAAACATTTTTTTATATATATTTAATCTGCAAATTTCTGAAATATTTTAGAATTAGAATATTTTAAAATATAAAATACAAGAACAACTCTAACATTAAATAATTAATTTCCTCCTCTCTGGATAGTCTATTTTAAAAAGATGGTAAATAAATTTATATCCATTTTTAAAATATTATAAATAAAATATAAATTAGCAAAATAATTTAAATATATTAATAAAATTTAATTTTAGAGTATTCTTATCTCAATTACGATTTTTTTGAAATATTTTAAAATTAAAATAATTTAAAATATTAAGTACAATAACCACTCAAAGTTCAAACAATTAATTTGCTCTTGTAGTGATAGCCTATTAAAATAGTTGTAGTGATAGCCCATTAAAATAGTTTTGGGCAGAATGATAAAGTTTAATTCAGAGCTATTCTATATCTACATTGCAAATTTTTGCTATATTTTAGAATATAAAATACAGGATATCAATTTAATTTATTTATTTATTTTTTTTGGTCTACTCGGACCTTTCAAATTCCAAGAATATTGTACACATACTATAAATTGGCAAAATAGTTTTGGGTATAGTGATAAGTATACTAGAAATTAGCAAAATAATTTTAGATACAGTGATAACGTTTAGTTGAGAGCGATTCTTTATCTCCTTGCAAATTTTTGCAATATTTTAGAATATAAAATACAAGAAATCAAACAATTAATTTGTTCTATCTATTCATGTCCTTCAAATTCCAAGAATATTAAAAGATATACAAAAGTGAGCTAATAATAAATTTAGATTAATGGGTATTGTAATGAAGCAAGTTGGTGGCAACCGACCTTGCAAAGGGAGAGGAATTCATAATCGGAGGGGCTATCTCCTAAACCAATATCAGCAGCCTTATAATCTTCATCAACTCCCAGTAACCATCTGACGGCGTTGCCTTTGTTAATTAAAGGTCCTCTTCCACTCACGAGACCTGTGAAATATCCAAAACGATTGACATGAAGCGTGGTGCCAAGAACCATATGGACGCCGAGATGCTTCTTCAGGAAATGCTCCACCATGACCGTCGGAGTCTCCGTGATCACATATCGTGTGCCACACGACGTGACCACTTCGTAAGAAAGGGGATGCATGTCCTCCAGGTAGAACTTAGGCAGCACAGCTCGTGCCACACTAACAACCTCCGTTTCCCTAAGACCCACAAAAGTAAAGAATATCATTATCTGAATTCCCACCGATTCCAATCCCAGGCAGCACAGCAGAGCAACAAGGGGCCATAACAAAAGCAAAATTAATGCCCTTAGAAATCCCCCGCCCTCAAATGCCACCAACATGTAGTATGGAAAAGGGCACTTGGATCTCAACAAAGTCCCATTAAGATCTGTCACAATCGTCTGCTTTTCTCCACCTGAAACAGTACAATTCTCTATGCTTTCAAAGGGCAATGAAAAAGAATTCTGCGTTGATCTATATTTATTCCGAAACCTTAACAGGGATGATATTGGAGACCCCATCTTCTTCCCAAAGCAGCTTACTCTACAAACTATTTTTACTCAATGAATAAACAGATCCATATTATTTCCTATTATTGAGCTGCAGAACAAACAGAGTTAAGGACATTAATGAACTTCCAGAGCGATCGAAAACAAGCCAAGAGACAGTGGAGCCGATGGTGAATGCGAATTAAAACTCTTACTTCCGCTGGCTGACAGGTTCGTCCTATAAAATACACATTAATGACCAAACCGAGATGTTGTTGGCTGGTTATTCGCAGAATTTTTTGGATCCTGGCTGGGCTCCATAAAAATGGCAGTAAGATAAGCGAGAGACTCGTCATGAAAATGCGGAAGAAGACGAGGGCGCTCATGGATTGCGTGTGAGAGTATAAAAAGCGCAGCGAGGGGAAGTGTTAGCTTTTCTGCCGAAGTAATGGCTACATTAATGGATTGCATTTAATTGATGAATCAACCAGAGATTAACTCCAGAAAATCATTAGACACATGGTGATTTGCTGGTTCATGAATGAATCAAAGAAATTCAACTTCAGACAGTATGACACATGCTCATCTGATGCCCGGGTCGCGATAACGCGAAAAGCTGGCCATCGCTGGTACACCGCCTCTTCACTTGTCCAACTGTCCAAACTTTTTTCCCAATTTGACATTTGCCTACGCTATCGGCCTATGATCTCACCTCAACGTACCCTAACACGTTCCATAATTTGCAATAGACATACATTGTGGGAAAGAGAAGTATTTAGATTCACTTTTTTATATCCCGAGTTAATTTATATAGTATTTTATAGTTATCGAGTGATATGTTGATTCTATAAATTCACTATCAGATAAATTCATATCATTCTTCTCCACATGAGTAGGGATGGAATTTAGGGGCTGATTTGCATGTTAAATATGGTTTAAATATTTGTAAAAAAAGTCTAGATCTTTTTTTGAAATTATGAATAGAGATTAGTGAGGTGTGAAAACTTTTGACAGGTGGGTCTCTTTTGAAATTCTAACTCTGTAAGTGAATATACCGAAAGGAATTTAGTTATAAAATTTATAATTTTAGATGATATATTATGGTTTATATATAATGAAATATAAGTTTTTATATTAAGTTTCACCCTAAGATGTATTTATTGTGCTTCTTTACATATTAGTATGAGAGATGTTGTTATTTATATTTTAGTGTGGGAGAGATTTGTTACATAACCTTACATTTTAAAATAGTAAAATAATAATTTAAATTAAGAAATAAAAAATAGTAATAACAAAATAAATTAAATAAAAAATGGTAATAACAAAAAAATTAATCTCCCTCTTAATTACAATATTTCAATTTGCACTTTAATTTTAGATAAATATAACTCTAAAGAAATGTGATTTCTTTGTTTATGAATAAAAAAATTAATTTACTTTTTAGTATCCCTAGGAAATTGAATTTCTTCAAGTCTTAATATGGAGATGACAAGAAATAGTATTATTAATATTACATGATGTGTGATGTTTAGAACAAAAATTTATTAATGAAAAAATATTTTATGGTGAAATATAATTAAAATATTTCAATGTGAATATTAAATAACATATTCTCTTTTTTTCCCATAGGAAAATATGGGGAGATCAACCTCGAAGGGAATCTAGAATTAGACTAATTTAAATTAAATATTTTATTTTTTATTTTCACTTTACATAACTAGGGAGATTTGTAATTTATTTTACTTCTAATATGGAGTTGATCTATAACAATTTAAAAATATCAATAACAAACAAATCTTTAAAGTAGACTATAAAGACTATAAATAAAATATTTCAAGACGGGGGTTGAGTACAAGATTTTAACATGCAAAATATCATGATGATGATGATGGTGGTGGTTAACGTCCACTGAGACCAAATTGGTCTATCGGAACTATAATTTCTTAATTTCTAATTGTCTGGCTCCTTGTCTTTCTTGGCGAGATTGGTGATGTAGCTTTCTTTTTCTTCTCTACGGTCTTCCAACTTTCTTTATCTTGCATCTCCTTCATCTCTTCTGGTTCTTGGGACATTGGTGTCTTAGCTTCGCGATCTATTGTGTTCGTCCTTTTGGAGATAGTCGGAGAAGTTTGGTCTAGGAGATCTGCTTTGCTGTTAAATGAAAATTTATTTTGCGCGTTATTTGAAACCGCATAGGTGTCGATTCTTGAGGGGTTGTTGAGTTCACCTTTTTGTTGTTGGGCGGGGCTTTCCCCCTGCTTGTGTTGAGAGTTGTTTGTATCTTGCCCGATTTCTTGTAATTCAGAGTTTCTCGAGAGTATTCTTCTTGGATGACAGTGTAGTGCTCTTTTTGTGCTCCTTCCCACCATGTAGATCTGTGGTGATTTTTTCTATCAGAATTTTTCTCGGAAGCTTTTGGGCAATTTTTGGCTAGATGGCCTGTCTCAAAGCAAGATCGACATCTGAAGAGGACACTTTCATAATCGAGTTTCTGGTTCCACACATAGTCTTTACTTGTTAGGTGTATTTCAGCTGGGAATCCAGCGCTGAAGTCCATTTCCACACATATGCGTGCATATGTGGTTCTGACATATTCCTCTGTTTTTGGACACCTGCAGTAAAATTTTCCAATTGCATTTCCAATGGCTTCTAGCGAAGAGAAATTCCAGAGATGCAAGGGTAGGTTTGGCAATCTCACCCAAAGTGGTACTGAGGTTATGACTGTTGTTGAGGGATAGAATGATGGGTTCCATGGCCTCATGAATAGACCTGATTTATCCCAAAACCAAGGGCCAGAATCTAGAATACATTGTCTGCTTTCACGGTTTTCAAAATCTACTATAAAGAAACCCCTAGCATAGGGGTAGATATTAATTGCATCAGGAATTAGAGGCTTCCATACCTCCGAGATCCAACTGTGGAGAGCTATCAACCGCGGCCAAAAACCATTGAATCGGCATATTAGGGCACTTTCAGAGAACTTCAAAGCCTCATCGAGTGAAGCCTGGACCACCTGGACAATGGGAGCTGGGGCTTCACTGACGATATGGGCAGGAGCTTGCCCCCCAGAGGCGGACGGAGAGCCAACAACTATTTTCGCGAAGCTGGGAGCCATCTAGAAAATGTTCTCCTTAGCAAGCGAGGTAACTTTGACTCTATGGAATTAGGGTTTGCCGTAGGGTTGAGGCATACACGAAGGTTCTTAACCCGCGAACGTTCTGGATCTCGGAGGTTTTGGCGAATTGATTTTGTTAAGGGCCGCAGATCTGAAGAGCCACAGAGCCGCAGATCTAGACGACGATGAGCCGCAGAGCATATAAAGAGTTGTAGATCAGCCAAAAATAAAAAGAAAATCAAAGCTGGGTCTGATGATGAAACTGTTCCCTTTATTCACAGGCTCTCGGTGCGTTACACTGGCCTTCGATACACTACCAGAAAAGCGAGAGCCACTCTATATCTCACTAGAGCCGCAAATCTAGAGTCTTTGTCGTAGATCTGGAGAGCTGCAGAGCCACAGATCTGGACGAGGATGAGCTGCAGAGCCTCTGGACGATGGAGCGGAGAGCTGCAGATGTTCTGGCGAATCGATTAGGTAAAGGCCTATTTTTGTTTCAGAGATTTTTCAAGATCCAATTCCCAAAAATTTGAATTTCCAGAAAAATTGCGTAAGGCGCAGTCGTTTTGATATAATGGTGAGTATTTCATTCACTTTAATGCCCTTCCCGTGCTAGAATCAGAGCACCGGCTTATATTTATATACAAAAGCACCGACTCATAAATATTATACAAAAGCCAGAAACCTTTTGCACGGTAAAAACCCTTCGCACTAGAGAGACGAATTAGAAACTCTTCTTATCGCAGAGATGAATCGTGAAGAGAAAAAAAACCCTCCACAGAAACCCTCCACGGAAAACCCTCTTTGCAATGTAATGTAATGGTGCACGCGCGACCGGATCCCCGGAATTTCTAAGCTCTACAAACCATATCGCTGCTTGCTGTTGGCCCCTCTCTCTCAGAATGCAGCCTTGACCTTTTGCACGGTAAAAACCCTTCGCACCAGAGAGACGAATTAGAAACTCTTCGTATATAGAGAGAGAAAGATGGAGAGGATTCTTATTTTATTAATAGTTGTTTTCTAATTCAATATATGAGGAGATATTTTCAAATACTTCAATGTTTTATATGGATTTTGATACGTAAAATTTTAGAAAATATTAATAATAAAAATAATTAGCATTTTAACATTTTATGTGGGCAACATGAATTATAAATAAAATATTTCAATGTCAACTACATATACATATCGCGAATAATTACTATAGTTTCAGATATCTTGATTCATTCTTCTTCTGTTATTTACTGAAATCTCCTTTCAGAGGAGAAAGATGGATCGTTAGGGTGGACAATGTGAATTACATCTTCGGGCCAAATATCCTCATAATGATAATCCTTGGATTGTAAAGTATCTATAATTGTAGGTATTAGAAATCCTGTAAGAGTAAAAGTACTATCGTGTTTGGGATCACAATCCGGTATCAAACCCATTTTCGCTCTAAGAAAAATTTGCATCACTCTAAAAGAAATTGCATCTCAAGAGATTTGATCCCTCTTGACTTTTGACAGATTAAGAATAAAAATTAATCTATACTAATCTTATTTCACTCAACACCAATATACACATTATTTAGATTATTTGAAAAATATTTAATAATAATAATTTAAAATATAATAATTTTTAAAATATAAGTGAAAAATACCCTTTAACCAATATACACATTATTTAGATTATTTGAAAAATATTTAATAATAATAATTTAAAATATAATAATTTAAAATATAATAATTTTTAAAATATAAGTGAAAAATACCCTCTACCCATTTTATTATATTTTATTTCTATCCAGCACGGACATATTTATTCCACTTCCTTAGAGCTGAGTTAATAATTGGGCTTATTCATCAATTTAAACTTAATCCGACGACTCCGACGACTTTGGTTAACACACAAGTATGGGACTTTCTGCAAGTTTAGACTTCAATATTTTTTTTAGAGTCGCTTGCATACAACAGATTATTATATTCCATCAATGATATCGTGCGAGAACTTTCAATACCCTAAGTTGCCTTAAAAGGGTCAATCAAGGGTATGCTCTAATTCACTACCAAATGGCAGATGGCAGACCTAGACCTTGGGATCAGCAAGATCAAGATCAAAAGTCCTGCTCAGCTGGGGTTGGACACCCCGTAACAATTTTTTTTATACTTTTATCAAATTACCACCCCTAGCAAAATTATATTTCTTCCGGATTTATCCCTTATAACTGCTTTGAATGCATTTTATCATATAACCCTTGAGTTCGTAAGTCACAGTATGGTGTGCTTTTCATATTGCCTATACCTGTGACCCAATGACTATATAGATAGAAATATATTTGGTGTTCCGCTATTGCCTAGTCTTTATTTGTAACATATCATGTGGTATAAAACTATTAAATTGATTTCCCAGAAGAATCATATAGAAGTCTCGATATAGTTTGACTGATATGTTTCATACCTTACCGTTAATGCTTATCATCTACTCTTCTACTCTGCTCCTCTAACTTTCTCTCGAGAAGCCAACTGTCACGCATAACCTCAGATTCGAGGTGAAATATGCACTTGCCAAATGTTATGTGCTCCATCGTTGTGATCCGAGGGTTCTTCATCGGATGGTCTAGGATTTGGCAGGATAGTTAAGGGGTAACTACCCCCCCTTCGCCTCCCGGTGGTCTCAGTTGCGAACTTCTTGACTCTCAGTTGAGCTCTGGGACCGTGATAAAAACCCTAGCTTGAAGAAACCTGCTCCGACTATCCACAAGTAACCCCCATAACTTCCTTTGTTGTATATTTCAATCTATTGGGTCAATGATTCTTTAGTTAGGCTCTTAGCATTATCAATACTTTGACTACAGATTGCGGGTCACAGAGCTTATGTTTCATTGTTGAGCACCATTGCTCAGTAAGGTCAAGATTTGCTCAGGCTGGATTCGCTCGGGGTTCCAAAAAATCCCAGGTAAATAAGGGCTATCTCTTATGAGTTTTAAAATTCCACAAGGTTCGATTATCATATACTAATTTTTACTTGATTCGAGTATGGAAAGGTTGTTATCTCGACTCAGCGAGGCTTAGATAAGCAGGGTTTCTTAACTGTCTTTCGAAATTCTTCTAATAATTCTCATTATCCTGTAGCACACTAAATGGTTTTCTCTAAATGGTTTTCTCTGTCATCGTTATAGGTAGGGTTTCGTCCGCAAGAATTTTTCGTGGAGTGTACATTCGACTTGAAATCTTGTACCTGCCTCGAATTCAGGTGCTCGTGGTTCGATTCATTCTTCTTGTTATTGCTGTTGTTAAGAACACATCACCCAATCTCTGTCTGATTTCTCTAGCACCATTTGTGACTCATCGACCTAAGGGTTTTCCGTTCTAATTTTAGATATAGCTTTTATTTCAACTGGAAAAAACGTTTTTATACCTGTAAAGTAAAATAAATACATGGAAAAAAAAAAGTTTCTATACCTGGAATGTAAGAGAAATACATTGTTGCTTGGATCTCGGGATCCAGTTTTACTCGTGTGTTACATGAATAAGATAATCTATATCCTCACTCTTTGTTTGTTTCCCATGTGAAAAGAGTGTAAATCAACAACCTTGTGTGATAATTGAACGCTTTGTGAGACGATTGTAAGGGACCTCTACTTCATCATCCTCTGCCTCCTAAAACAGAGAATGCTCTGCCTCATATCTCTGTTATGTTTGTGGAGGAATGTCGGTATTCTTTTAGCCAGATGTGGGTCTATCGTGGGCAGACACATTTTCCCTCTTATTTATTCAGCTCGAATATGCATTGATTCTATCATCCAAGATTTGAGATATCTACCTCAATACCAAGCACCTAACATCACATTCATGTCCAAACAGGGAGCTTTAAAGCTCCATATACCCTGACTCAAGTAGACATTTATGTAGGAAGGGCTCATAATATATTCGTTTGGGGTCTCTTGAGCATCCTTCTTTTGATATTCGATCTGTAGTCCCGTTTTGTCCCCTGTATATAGCCTGACTCAAGTAGACATTTATGTAGGAAGGGCTCATAATATATTCGTTTGGGGTCTCTTGAGCATCCTTCTTTTGATATTCGATCTGTTGTCCCGTTTTGTCCCCTATAAATATGGGCAATGTTGATGGACTCAAATACTTTGATCAATGTTTTAATGTTGGTTTTCCAATGGTGAAGAGATGGAGAGTGCAGTGAGCGATGCCCATTAGCCCAATCATTGACAACTTTGGAGTTTCCAAAAATCTTGATCCCCTGAAGTCCGAGCTAGTTAGCACAATGAAGAACTCCCCGTAAGGAAAGGAGTTTGACTCTTGAGTTGGTTTGAGTCCCACGTGTTGGTTCCAGTCCCATCATGCCAGTGGAAAAGATAAGAATGTGCAACATTTATGAAAACAGTCGTGCCACATCCACATAAATTGAATGAAGAAGACCCATCAAAGAAACCTATAGGGAATGTTTCCCAAAATGTTGTAAGGTGGAGGGATCTGCAGGAGAGTTGGAGTTGATGGTGCACAATATTCATCGTGAAAATTTATAATCTTGCAGCGGGTAGGCTAGATGTTGGGTTGCTCATTCTCAAATATAAGAGCATTCTGAATCCTCAATATGCCCCATATGATGAAGAAAACCAGTGCTCAGTGGAGATGAGAGTTTGTGGTCTAGCAATGTAAACAAAAGATAGTGTCGGTACAGTCCCAAGACGGTGGCTCCTCAATCGTGTGCAATATCTCGATCCAACTTATTGTAGCAAAGGGACAGTGGATGAAAAGGTGGTTAATGTCCTTGCCATGTGTATTATAGAGACAACATCGTCCTCGACCTCGAAAACCCCTCTTGACAAGGTTCTCCCAAGTGAGGATGTGATTGTGGACCACAAGCGAGGAAAAACATTTCAGCTTGAGGGGGAAATTCCATTTCCAGGTCCTAGCCAACTAGGGGTGCAGCAGATTCGGGTATGGAGGCCGAGTAATGAGGGAGTAAGCCTCTTTAACAATGATTGTGTCTAATTTTGATCCACCGACCCATACAAGGCAGTCTTCAACATTCGAAAGAATAATCCCAGAGAGCTTTAAATTATTGATATAATCTGTCCATTCCAGTATTAGATGGGCCGACAGACATATTGCAGCTGCATCTTTCCAATGTGTGTAGAAAGGAGTAGGCTTATTTGCATCAACGATGTTCGAGATCACATGGAAGCCATTGAAATGAAGAGTATTAATGAGGGCCGGGTGTTACAGGTCTATTTAGGCACATCACTTCCAACATTCAGATCACTACTTTTAGGGCTCATCAAACCCTAATTCAGTTGTTACATGCCCTAGCCAAGTCAACTGATTAAATGCCTCCTTCTATGAAAGTTTCCTGGCTTGAAGCCTTCCTGAAATGCCTCCTTGGGACACTAGTGCGGCCCAAGCCTTGAGACAGTGTTGCAGAATAGGCAAGCCCACTGTGGCCTACACTGCAGTGCACTTAGGCCCTCTTTGACCTGCGCTCGGCGAGATTGAGCGAAATTTGCATAGGATTCTGGGAATATTCCTTGATTCTAGATGATTCCAGAAGGATCCCATCTCTTATCTCCTCCTATGAGCTTGAAATTAGATAGGCTAAAGATCCATTAAGCTCCTATCCTCTCATCCCTTGCTCCATGGAAACTAACTCCAAGTTTGGAAGGCCATTCAATACCCTCATTTATGACAAAACCACCTCCATTTCCTATAAATTGAGCACTCATCATAGTGATAAAGGGCTAGAATATGAAGTTTGTAAGGAAATTTTGTTGGTTTGAAAATCGAGTTCATGCTGAGCAATGTTATGCTGCTGGAGTAGTGTGCTTTTGATGTGGTGAGGGTTGGACTGAAGCTAGAGGAGTGGCACAGGATCAAACTATATTGGGTGATACTCTTCCTCCTACATTAATGAAGAGTTTATTCCTTTTCTCATATGAGTTTTCATATATGTGATGATTATATGTTTCAATGTCTTCGATTCCATTGTTTAATAGTAGATAGATAATGTATCCTTTGATTGTTTCTTGTTTCTGTTTCTCTTGATACAGGTACCTTTTGAGCAGATTTAGTTCAAGTGGGAGCGACGAGAGCGATTCAAAAGAGATTAAGGAAGCAAAAGACTACAAATAAGTTCCTCTATCTCATCTATCTTCTATAAGAAGAGGTTAAACTACTCTCTTTCTGTTATTCTAGGTGTAGTCACCAACCTAGGGAAAATGTGTTTATCTGTAGATGCAAATTCCATATAACAAATTAGCGACCATACTAGGGAACAACTGTCGTTCTTGGTGGCTTACCCTCATCATATCACACCCTAGTAGACTTTTCTTGACTTTATTGATCTTATTTCAGTCTTTTTGAAGTGTATTTAGTAAAAATTTGTGCTTGAATGTCTCTTGATTTGACTCTTTGGCACTAGCACAGTGTTGGTCTTGACACAGTATGATGCAAAGCAGTCCCTGCCTTAGAGACAATGCATTGCAGTGCACTATCTCCCTCTCTGGCGTGCATTGTTTCCTCTTAGGCCTAAAAACCCACGTTTGGTTTTATTTTTCCAAAGTTGATTCTCTCGTTGTTTGGTGAAAGATCAATGATTCTTATGGTTTTGAAATCAAGTTGTATTTCTCCTCCTAGCACTAATTTGGCCATGATTGTTTAGTGTTTCTTAAATGATTTTTTTATCATTATCAATTCATTGTCAAAGTTAGCTTATAGCCGATTAATCTTTTTTGAAAATGAAGTGTCATAAAGTCTTCATTTCTTTCGAAAAGGAAGTGTCGTAAAGTCTTCGTTTTTTGCGAAAAATGATTGATTGATTCTATGTGCATTTAGTTCCTTTTGTTCATCTAAACATTAAGGTAATTGAAAAGAAAAACTTGCATTATGCAATTGGAGGTTTGTGTGTCCTTGTAGGAATATTATAGGGAAATTGCATTAGATGTGCTCTTTGCTCTTTGACTAAACATTCTGATTGCTCTATCCCTTGTAGTTAAGGTTTTCATTATTCAAACTCAAATAAAAAGAATGTTTCTCATTATAGTTGCATTGTAGGTATTTCAAAGACATGATGTGCTCAACCTGGAAGACAAATTCTTAATCGAGATCAACTTAAAAGTTATCTCAATTAACCTAATGGAGCATTGTCACCTAACGAATAACATTTATAAGTTCTAGGCTAGAGACGTGTTCCAACATCATAAAACATAACAATTGTTGATAATTGTCTGCGATACATTTTGAGTGTGATACCTCATTCCATGTACATAAGTATATCGTAGCTCGTCCACATACCTTCAGGTATATAGGGTGGTATTATAGTACGAAAAGTATAAAGGAATGCTCTCACTATGCGGTTTCGCATTATACAACGTTAACATAGATTGAGCCTCCACGTACTTTCGGGTATATATGGGAGGACTACATTAGGTTTTTATCCATCCTTAGGTAACCAAGTCGGCCGCCTTGTACACTGTGAGAGACTAAACACAACATTCAGGGAGATTGCTTGCGTGTACGTTAAGTCCTTGGTTTAGTGAGGCAATATATTGTAGTTCACAGTTGCTTGGTAATCCTTTTGCCTAGATTACCCTCTTTTTGTTTATTTCTTTTTGTAATAAAATCAATCAGCAATCGTGGAGGAACATCAACCCTTACCCCATCATTCGCGGAGGACAGTGAGTAAACCGCCTTTATCCCCTAGAGCTACTCCTAACTAGAAAAAGTGGTATTGTTTGACTGAATCCAGTACATCACAAACTTCTGGTTCTTCATCTGAATTACCAGAGTCATCTATATCAGTAAGTATTGTGATCCCAGTTACTCCTATAATTACTGGTACATTTGTTTTTTTTTTTCTCCGTAAGACTGCACTAATTTATATTACAAAAAACCAAAATTTACATCCAATTTTACAAAAAGGGCCGAAGCCTTGTTTCTCCGAAGAGAATTTCCCATGACTATCCATTTAGAATACCTGGCAAAAAGGAACCAGTTTCTTTCAACCTACATAACCAGCATGTAATCGACACAACAGGCTTTTGAGCCAACACAGCGGACATATAACTTGACACGATGGACCCATTACTTGACATAATCGACACGTAAACAGACATGGACGACACATAAGCTTTCGCGGTGGACATTGACCCTTTGACAGACATACAAACTGAGTAAAACAGAAAGAGATGGACCGAGAGTAGCATTCCTGGCCGTGAGAACGGTGAGGCTTCTGAGCTAGTCCTCATCAGTGAGGTAAGGCTCATCTTCCATCGCTAACCCCTTTAGCTTCTTATCTTCCTCCACATCCAGGCGCATCCCTTTCTGAGCGGGCTCGCTGGGACCGGCTTCGACTTCGTCAGCTTGAGTGGGTCGCCTTAAGTCCACCCTGGGGACCTGCATATCCACTCTTGGCACAGTCAGGTTGTCCTGTGGCCTCCGGAGGTCGCTGCAGTGCTCAACAGTAACTGAAACTATGAGCGTGTTGTTATCCAATGTGCAAGGGATGCGGTATTTAACTGCTGGATGTTCCCGGTGACCACACTCCATGAGTGCTCCCCTGTCTCGCTCAATTCGGTGGCCAACTGTTCGACGCGGACTGCTACTGCAGCCCGGTTCTGGAGGAATATCAACAGAGGAGGAGGGTGAAGTGGCGGGCCTTTGTGTTGCAGGACGGCCCCTCGAACCAATTCTTCTGCTGCTCATCCTTTGCCTCTCAGGCATTCTACACCTACCTCTCTTGACAGAAATCCTCGGTGAAAGCCTGCGCCTGGACAGAGTGTGCTCTATCGCCTTCAGAATTTGCTCAGGTCTCGTTGAGAAATGCGGGAATGCCACATTGTGATCGCTCTTATGGATTGCCATAATCCTTGTACCAGTCTGCGCATTGAATGTCACCTTAAACCAATTTAACTTCCCAAGGTTAATCCCTATCGCCATGAATTGTTCTGGAGCCGAACTGGTCCTTCCGCTGTCTAATTCCTCCTTCGCATTCATTGCTTGGGCGTGTTGGTTTATGGTGGCTCGTCCGGGCTGGCAGCTGCCCATGTGACGAGCCACCTGCCGCTCATCCTTCGCATGCACCCGCATCCGGGGAATTACTGGTACATTTGTTACTAAAGTGGAATCTCCACAATTACTTGAGGACACTAAAAGTGAACGTAGTGAAACGGTAACCCAAGTTATCCAACAAGAAGTTGATTCTCAACTCAAAGTTGTTCAACAAGAAATTACTTTTGAACCTTAATCTATTCAACAAAAAATTGATCCTGAGCCTATCAAAGTTCAACCAGAAGTTACTTTTGAACTAGATGTTGTTCAAGAAGCTAAACCTGAACCTGTTGTTCTTTTACCAGAACACTTGGATCTTGAAGTTGAATAATCATAACTTGTTACCATACCAGAAGATGATAGACCATTTTATCCTTAGAGTAATTGTTGAGATTGCCCCTTTACCGTAGAGTCAAATACTGGAAATCTATTACGTACCTGATAGTGAAATCCTTCCACCTGGTTTGATTTTGATTGAAGAGGAAATTGAAGAAGAAAAAGGTAGAACTCCGATTCGCTTTGGACCTGGGCTTTATCTTTATCCTCATAATCCTCATTTTACTTCTCCTTTTGATCTGATTACTTTTAGACTCTCGTTGATTCGTTAGGACATTTATTAGGACATTTGACTATGGCAAAATCAACATCCCAGACTGTACGATCTGTTACAGCTGCAGCAAAATATTCTATCATTACTTCTTTGATGTTTACCACGACACCTTAGTCACATTTGTATGGTGTTCCGTCCGTCCCATCGGGTTACCAATCTTTATCTGGAACCCACTCAGGTGTTGCTTCTAGTCTATGGTCTTCACCCATGTCCTCGACAGGAATTCTACCTATTTTTTCACTTACGGATACTAAACAACTTGATCCATCAAGTCAATATCAAGCTGGTCCATCTGGTTACCATCCAATGTATCAAATTTACACTGGATTACCCCCATATGGAGAACAATATGCACAATCTCCTTATCCTCCATTTTCTGGGGGGCAACCATATGGCAATATGTCATTGTCTTTAGGTTAGCCTGGAATGACTGTTTGTCAGTGGCAGCCAACAATTCCAGTTCAACCAAGGCTTCTATATCCATCACAGCCAATGCAATCTATCTCATCCATACCTACCATGCCTGTCGATATGAATTTACCATAGTCGCAAGTTCAATTAGTTGTATCTCAACCTTTGCAAGTTGGTCCTTCAACCTCTGACCCCCAAGTTTCAGGTTTACAGATATAGTCTTCCTAGGTTGTTTTACAACAATCATTTGTGCCTGGAATCCAACAACCTTAGGCCAATTTACCATTTACTGGAATGAGTCAGACTTACACTAATTTAGTTTATTCACAACCTCATCAAACTTACATTGGTGGGAAATAACCATTAAATCAACAACCATGGCAGCCACAATATCAACAACAACAATTCTAGCAATACCAAACTTATCCTGGACTTGGTCAACAAGACTACGCTGGGCTTGGTCAACAAAAAGTATACCTAGGTCCTAGTCAACAAGCCTATGCTGGGTTTGGACAACAACAAATTTATCATGGTGCCCAACAACCAACTTATACCGGATTTGCTCAACAAACTTACCCCTATCGAGGTTACCAGCAACAAATGCCTTATGCTAGTATGGAAAGGCCTATTTCCTAGGCAATTCCATCTTACCCCGGTTATGCTCAACCTGACCTCAATAGAGGTTTTCCTTTTGTCACAACACTTGAATCACTGGATTTAAATCGGCTTACCAATGACCAAATTCTTTATGCGCCTTGGTGGCCGGTGATTCCTCATAATTTGCCTTTTGATATTTCAAAATTCAATGGAAACCTTGGAGAAGACCTGTCCAACCATGTTATGACTTTTTATTTATGGTGTTCATCAAACTCCCTGAATGATGATTTAGTTAGACTACATCTTTTCAAGTGAACACTTACTGGTCTAGCTACAAAGTGGTATATTGAATTACCATGAGCTTTGTTTGATAACTTTACATCCTTAGCCACCACATTTTTAACCCACTTCTAGTTACCCATTAGATATGAAACTAGAACTGAACTATTGACCATCTTTAAACATACTACTACTACTCACATCTCTGATCATATTCATGAGTGGCGTCGTCGTCAAATGGTGAAAACTGATGTTCCTGTTCAACTTTTAGTTGAGTGGTTTATAAAATCCTTGTTGCGATCTATCATTGAGGATGTGGCTAAAGGAGGAGTTGTCACTGAAGAGAAAGTAATTGCTCGTGCCCAATAATTAGACATGATTTACACCCAGTCTGGCACGCTCTATGACAAAATTCCAAATGCACTCAGACCCAGTTTTACTGTTCCTCCACCCCCATCGAGTAAGGACTCTCGTGCTGGTGACGGTGTGATTGGTTCTTCAATCACACAAATAGCAGGTAGACCATCTGGTCAAACACTTGCTATTTCCAATCAAACTTCTACTACATCTGATAATACTCTTGCTTCTGAAATAAATGTTGTGTCATCTCATAAAGGAAAAATGAAAAACAACCTGGAAGCAAGAAGAAGGGGAAAACTTAAAAGAAACAAAATCCTCCCCCTCAAGAGAAATCATCTGATTCCTCTTCTCCAGCTAGGAAACCTCGTTATCCATATTTAATCTGTAACGAGGAGCATTTTACACGAGACTGTCCTCACCGCTCTAAAGTCTCAAAACTTCTTAAGACTTCTAATGCATCTGCGGTCTTGATAGATCCTTTTTCGAATCTAGTGACTCATTTGGTTGCTATAGATCATGCTTCCACTTCACAAGTGCCTATGCTATCTGCCTCTAGGCATAAAATTGATGTTTTAGTGTCTACACGAAGTAAAGATTATGGTAATCCATCATCATCATTGAATATCCAAGCTTCAGATCAACCAAATACTTTGACTTTGACTTCATTAGATCCTATTTCACCACCCATTGCACCAGAGTTAATAATAAAGCTACCTAAAGGAGTTGTACATAAATCTACATTCAACCCTCAAGCTCGAGCAACACAAAACTATAACATAGTAGAAGATTTGGCTCGATCACCTTCTTCTATGTCGATGCTTGAGGTGCTTCAAAATTGTCCCTCCCAAAAGCAGGCTTTAGTGTCAGCAATTGGTGGAATTGATCCAACGGATTCCAATCTTGTGGTTTTCAACCATGCGAGATATACCCCACAATTACCAGCGCAATTAGCTTTCCTGATCCAAGTAAAGGCTTTGAATAAACTCGTTCACCGAACCATCATTGACGAGGGTGAATCTATTTGTATCATGTCGATGAGTTGCTAGAAATCACTTGGCTCCCTACCTTTGTCACGGTAACCTACAACTTCAAAAGATTTTGACAGTCGCACATATACACCTTGTGGAATTTTAAGTAACTTGCAAATAGAACTAGGGGGAAAAAAGTAACTGTTGAAGTTGAGGTTGTTGACAGACCCCTTGACAACAACATTTTTATAGGAAGACCTTGGGTTTATGCTATGGCTGTTGTGGTTTCGACATATTTTCATATGATTTCTTTCCCTCATAAAGGCAGAATCACAGTAATTGATCAACTTGGATTCTTTGCCTCTAGTTCAAAGGCCACTGGAAGCATTCCGTTAGCTCATGGACCCATGATATCTATTCAGAATGTTGGAGTAGGTCTCTTCAAAGATCCTTCCCTAATGGGTACTTTTTCGCTACCATCACCATAAAAAATGGTGGAAGTGGCAAAAGTTCAGACTTGCAACATGATATCTTCCACTTCATCTGATTCATGGAAGATTCCCAATAGTTTTGAAGATGATATGAAGAATGAAATCATGCTGCTAAGCCCCATTGAGCTTCCATAGCAATCAATCTTTTTGGCTTGTGTAGCAAACCCAAATCCATTATCACCAATTGTATGGTTTTGATTGTTCGTTAGAATATGGTACTTCCTCTGATCCTTTTTCACGTACATTTTTTACTAATGAAGTAATCATCCAATCAATGATGACAGAAGAACAACCATGGGAACATTATCATCATCAATCCCATCTTCTAGATCACATAGAAGATGTTTCAAATGAACCAAATCACCTTTCAGTTGTTGATTTCCTTTCAAATTCTGTATTTATAGACACAATCGATTTCGAACAAAACTTGTCAAATATCAAAGAAACCATTTCTATCGACATTTTGACCAAACCTGGAATTGTAGAGAATATCCATGTTGGCAAATCCTGTTCTCCGTCTAAACTTGAAACTTACTATGCTCTCTTCTGTGAATTCCGCAATATATTCGCCTAGTCATATAAGGAAATGCTAGGAATTGATTCTAGTATAGTTGAACATGAAATTAAAATGTATCCTGATGTCAAACCAGTACGACAACGCCTCTGTCCTGTTCATCCAAAGAAAGCTGTTGCCATAAAAGTAGAAATTGAAAAACTTTTAAATGTTGGTTTCATTTACCCTATTCCTCTTACCGATTGGGTTTCCAATGTTGTTCCTGTCATGAAGAAACAAGTAACAATACAAGTGTGTGTTGATTATAGGGATGTTAATAACACTTGTCCAAAAGACAACTATCCCGCTCTCTTTATCAACTAGATAGTTGATGACTATGTCGGATGCGAAATATTCTCATTTATGGATGGCTTTTCTGGCTATAATCAGATCAATATCTGCCCAGAAGACCAATATGAAACTTCTTTTATTTGTCCCTAGGGCATATTCGCATATATGAAACTTCCTTTTGGTTTGACGAACGTTGGGTCAACTTTTCAGAGGACAATGAATTATGCCTTCCATGACATCAAACACATTGTTCAACCCTATCTAGATGATTTATGTGCTCATTCACGGAAATGGTTTGATCACCCGCAACATCTGAGAGCTATCTTCTTACGGTTCCGACACTACAAAATTCAACTCAATCCACATAAATGTGTGTGTTTTGTTGGTTCTGGTCATTTGCTTGGTTTCATAGTGTCTAAAGAAGGAATTCAACTCCACCCTTTGAGGGTTAAGGTAATTCTTGATTTTCCTCCACCTTCCAATTTACTACGGTTACAGAGACTCCAAGGGAAGGCTAACTTTCTAAGGAGGTTCATTCCCAACTACGCTAAAATGGCTAATGGATTTACTCGTATTTTAAAAAATGGGATTCCCTTCCACTGGGATCAGGTTCCGCAATCTTCCTTTGATGCTCTCAAAGATACCCTGATTTGGGCATCATTAATGTATGCCCCTAATTATCAAAATGACTATTTCCAGTATCTCGTCACTGCAAAGACAACCATTGCTATGGTTTTAATCCAAGAAGAAGACAAGACTAAGCATTTGATCTATTATTTGATTCTCAATCTCAATTATATGAAAGTTAAGTACTCTTATGTCGAAAAACTAACTTTGGCTACTATTCAAGCTGTACAAAGATTTCGCCTCTATATCTTGCTTCGAAAGACCACTTTCATTTCAGATTGCAACCCTATAACATACATTTTGTCAAGTCAATTGCTGGGGGGGAGATATTTTAAATGGATCATTATCTTGCAGGAATTTGATTTGGAATTCATCAAATCCAAATCAAAGAAATCTCTAGTCTTCGTCGAGCTTCTTTGCAACCTTCCCTCTACTGATATTGATTCAACAAGGGAACCATCAATTCTGGATGCGTCTCTATTTTTGATTTCGTCATCTGACCCATGGTATGGAGATATAGTGATCTATCTCCAGACCCAAACTTTTCAGCCTGATACCTCTTTCTCACAACAATGATGTATTCATTACCAAGCCAAAGATTATCTGATCATTAGCGACACTCTCTACGTTGTGGTATCAATACGATTTTACAGAGGTGCCTCACTGATTTGGAAGTCAAAAAAGTATTGAATTATTGCCATTCTGGTGCTTGTGGTAGAAATTTATCTGGTTATGCTACCACACAAAAGATTCTTTGTGCTAGTTACTTTTGGCCAACTATATTCAATGATTTCATTATTATTGTCAGAAGTTGTCATGCATGCCATATTTTTGACCGCAAAACACGATTACCACCTATACCATTCCATCCTATCATCACTGTTGGACCATTTGCAAAATGGGGCATTGATTTTATGACATGTAACAATACCTCAGCTAGGGGGCATCGGTATATTATTGTCGCCGTGGACTATTTTACGAAATGGGCCAACGCCATGCCTACATTTGAAAACAATGGTGAGATGACTACTCTTTTTTTCTTCAACCATGTGGTTGCACGATTTGTTTCACCACGAGCTATAGTTATAGATCATGGGTCGCATTTTCGCAACCATATGATGACTAAATTGAGTACCAAGTTAGGATTTTCACATGATAGTTCTACTCCTTATTATTCGCAAGCTAATGGATAAGTTGAGGCCATCAACAAAACCCTTAAGCGAATGCTCCAACGAATCATAGGAGTTCATAAACGAATCTGACATTTAATGTTGTACTTGGATTTGTGGGCTTACTGAACCTCGGTGAGAAATGCAACTGGATTCACACATTTTCAATTAGTGTATGGTCTCGAGGCAATCTTGCCTGTACAATGTGAAATTTCATCATTAAAACTCACGATTGACCTATTACCCAACACTTCTGAAGGAGAAGCACATTTCTTAGAGCTCATCCATCTAGATGAAACTTGTCATGAAGCTGCATTGTCTAATGAAGCACATAATAAATGAATAAAGGTGCAATATGACCGAAATGTCAAGCCTTGCATTTACTCAGAAGGAGACCTGGTCTTGCTTTATGATCAGGAAGCTGATAAACTAGGAGCGGGAAAATTTCAACCCTTATGGATGGACCCCTATATTGTGAAGCGTGTTTTGACAAAAGGTTCTTATGTTTTCATTGATTATGATGGAATTCCATTGTCGAAGCCCCATAACGAGTTGTATTTGAAACATTACTATGCCTGATTTTGCATACTAATAAGCACTGTATATATATACTTTGATTGTGTTTTGTGTGTTACAATGTGACTTTTAGAGTTTTTATGTGGTTAAGTAATCCGCTTTGCATTTGTTTCAGATGTCGGAATCTTTGGAACCATTTGTTAGTTATGCTGATGGTGCTAGTCGTAGTACGCAAAACCTATCTTCTGCAGCATGGGCCATATTCACTCCAAGTGGCAAGTTAGGGAGTTTTCAAGGGATTTTTATTGGTCGTTCTGTGAACAATATCACTGAGTGTAGCGCATTGATTGAACTCCTCTCTGATGCCATTTCACTTGGCATTCGCTGAATCATCATTAGGCTAGACTCACAACTTGTTGTACTGCAACTAACAAATGTTTATACTGTCTGAAATCCAACAATTTATCGTATGTTCCTTAGAGTTCATCTCTTGGAAAGACATTTTGATTACATGCAATATCAAGACATTTCCAGGAACTTTAGCACATTAACTGATTCATTAGAAAACTATGTGTTAAACAGACATTTACGACACATGTAAAAGTAAATTTTTCAATTCACATCAATAGTTGAATAGCATTGCACATAACCACATATATAAAAACAGTGAAAGAAAAATAGATAGATGTTTTAAAGTTTTTATAAAATTTGTGTCCAAGACATGTTGGTCATCTAACCTCAAGACACAAAATTCATAAAGAAAAACATCCTAAGTAGACCTAATGATGCTCATGATAACAGGTTACAGCCAAAGCTATCATGTGCAATAGCCTCATCCAACAACTAGGTACACCAATAATATGGCATTGTAGCCTCATCGGTAACTCCTCAATCCAGATATCTAGAATACCAAGAGTTAACCCCTCTATATGATCCTGTAACTCTGCCAGTGTCTCAGTCAAATCCAAATCCTAGATAACTGCTCTTCCGACATTTCTCCGCATTGGTTCACCTACCTCCTGTTGATGTCCCATAGGTCGAACATTACCAACATCTGCATGCATGAGTACATTTTTAGTTTAGTCTTGGAAACATCAAAAACACAAAAACATGTAAAAACTTTAAAAAATTAAAAACACTTGGTCAAAACAATTTATCTATAGCATCCCATTGGGTACCCACTGGTAACCTCAGTTCTGGATCTCCACGAAAGTCCACCCTCACATATGGATGCTCCTCGATGGCAAGGTGTTGTCGACTGAGCCAACTGAAGAATGCAGGAGGAAATGAGATTGATGATTGACGAGCATGTCGAGCCATCAACTCAACCCATCTTTGCATCCGTGGATCTCTAGGATGAGTCACACTCAGTGACACATACTGAGGTTGCATCAATGGAATTCTCTCTAAGGTATAGGCAATCAAGATCAAATCAAAGCTAAAATTCTTTGTCTTACTGCTCTTTACCTTGGTCAACTAATCTTTCATCGAAGAGAGAACTGCCTCACACTAGTTGGATGTAGTTGGATCAAGGCACTCAAGTGAAAACTGCATATATGATATGTTTACCAGATGAAGTGTCGCACTACTCGTCAAATTTGCAATAGTGAAAATGATTTTTCGCAAAGGAAAATCGTGAACATCCCTGATGTTGATCTGCCCATCCTTGCTAGGTTGTGTACCTGGCCGACTGAATTGTAGAATGTAGTCCCTCACTGATTGACCCCCATGGGAAGAACCTGAAAGAGATATGGGGGCACCACGTCTCGACAATCCTGTAAGGAAGTAAACATCATCAATCAATATAGGGAGCGTTTTTCCCCCAATGTGAAAAGCCTAATCCACTAGATCCCATGAATGAACTAGGAATTGCAATAGCTCTAGTTGTTGCCTCATTTCAGACAACCTGAAGTATTTGAGTAACCCATAGTCTCTAAGGGCCTCAACAGTATCTGAATCATTAAGGGAAACCATATCCTATTCTTCGTGCTCTCTTTCTCACCAAGTAATAGTCATTCTGATCCGATCAAATCCTGAAATCAAACCTTAAGCTTAGATATGATCCATTTCATGTGAAAAATTGAAGGATTTTTGGGTAAAACAGGACAAACAAATTTATCAATTGTGCCCAGTGCAGCCCGAGCCTTGAGACAGTGCATTGCAGAGTAGGTACCCTTCTGTTTGGGTGCACTACAGCGCAGTTTTCGATGTGATAGCCTGCGCTGATCCTAGGGCGAAGTATATTTACCCTAGGGACCCAAAAACCCTAAAAAGCTTGCCTAAACTTGCAAAAGAATGGAATTAAATGAAAGAGAAAAGATAGATCTCCTACCTGGTCCTAATGGCATGACAAATGATCCACAAAATCTCTCGCAATCAGCTGCTGAAATTCGAGGTAAAAATTGGTTCAGAGAACAAAACTGAATGGTAAATATCAAATGGTGAAAATGAATTTGTAAATTATTTTTTTATGGTTATTTCATGTCAATTAATGAATAAACTATAGTTTTTACCCATTTTTACCAATGAAACATGTATTTTTAATCCGTTTGGTGTTTCTTTGAATAGATTTATAGCTAATACAATGAATTTGACGTGCACGATTGTTAATTGTACTTTTGACCACAAAACATAATTTTATCCCTTTTTTGAGCTCTGTTAAACATCGAAAAAGGAACCCCCATGGAGTCCTCTTTAAGCTCTTTTTAGGCTCTCGAAATATGAAAATATTGTCGAGCGCCTGTCATTTTCAGCTCATTAATGGATTGGAAACAACATCTACTCAGTATAATTTTAACCCTTTTCCACATTGAGATAGATTATTTACGAAAAAGGAATACGCTGATCGAACATGGTCAATAGGTTCTCTCTTGTATTATTTTATGCATTTTCGGACATGAGAAACAAACTTACGAAAAAAAACTTGTGGATTTTTCTTTTTGTCCCTTTTCAAACTCTCTAAACATGAAAAGGACTAAATTCTCATTGTCATTAAAGCATCAAATAGTGAACAAATTTGTCCATCATGACAAGATTTAGTTTCACCTTTGCTATGCTCATTAAAACATCACATAGCGATGGATTCACCCAAAGGGTGGAATTATACTACAAGCATATGTTATCCTCCTCAAGCTTGTTAAAAAATAAAGAGGTACTGGTCAGCAATGACTGGGGAAAATGAGAAAAGGGATAAATCACTTTATGGTAGCAAGTCGCTCTTGAACATGACACTGTCTCTTCATCTCTGTGACTATATGGGTTGGGTTATCTTCTTGATGGTTATCATACCTATGGTCTATCACACCATCCATTACTTTGGTTTTCGGTCAATGCTACCAATTTATTCAATGTCGCCGACATGTTCAAGAAAAATCACTCAATAAAACTCATCCTTTGCAATACTCATAAGCATTCATTTTGATGACTACCATTCTTGAACCTTATGTTGTTAGTCACATTCCATCTCCAAAATCATTACACTCGTTTCATGTAGTTGATGGGGGATACATGAAGGCCCTCCTGCGATGAGTCACTTCTTGTCAACATCACCACATTATCTAAGAGGTTGACTTAGAAACACCCTTCAAGTACCTTGAGGCTTGCATACATCAATGGCAAGTTTCTCGCTTTCAGCGACAGGTTGACATCACTAGCCTTTGACCGAAAGAATTTGTATGGTGTTTGACATCAAAACATATATTCACACCATGCAGAATGTATTGCAGTACCTTGAGAATCATTATCATTATCAGTGATCTCTCTAGCATCTATTAACGGCTTAAATCATTGGCTGGTAATCAAATGGTTTCCTCCCATGTTCAACTTCATATCACATACTGACATAGTTAGACTCATACTTGAGCGAATGATTGGACAAGATAGAAGACCCTAGATCTAGTTTCATCCATCTGGGCTGCGATTTCAGGAGAGTACTAAATCATTTGTACAATGGGTTTACGTTGATTTTCATCCCATCATGGGTCTATATCTATAGACAACTATCTATGTACATGTAAAGAAAGTTTATATGTTGAGTATGGGTATGCCTTCCCTAAAAAATTCATGAAAAAATCCAAAATATCGTGATGTTATGTATTGTAATCGATGCAGGTCACCATTTGCCTCAGTTCCTCTCCATCACATCATATAGCATATCACTTGCCATTATCATTTTCGACTTCATGCTTTAGGGGGAAATTTTTACAGGTCTATTTTGGCACATCACTCCCGACATTGAAATCAGTACTTTTAGGGCTCATCAAACCGTAATTCAGTTGTTACATTCCCTAGACAAGTCAACTGATTGAATGCCCTATTCTATGAAAGCTTCCTAGCATGATGCCTTCCTGAAATGCCTCCTTGGGACACCAGCGCAGCCCAGGTCTTGAGACAGTGCACTGCAGAGCAGGCAGGCCCACTGTGGCCTGCACTGCAGTGCACTTAGGCCCTCTTTGACCTATGCTGGGTGAGGTTGAGCAAAATTTACATAGGGTTATGGGAATATTCCTTTATTTTAGATGATTCTAGAAGGATCCCATCTCTTTTCTCCTCCTATGAGCTTGAAATTGGATAGTCTAAGGATCCATTAATCTCCTATCCTCTCATCCCTTGCTCCATTTAAACTACGTCCAAGTTTGGAAGGCCATTCAATACCCTCATTTATGACAAAACCACCTCCATTTCCTATAAATTGAGCACTCATCATAGTGATAAATGGGCTAGAATCTCAATTTTGTAAGAAAATTCTATTGGTTTAAGAATCGATTTCATGTTGAGCAATGTTATGCTACTAGAGTAGTGTGCTTTTGATGTGGCAAGTGTTGGACTGAAGCTAGAGAAGTGGAACGGGATTGAAATATATTGGGTGATACTCTTCCTTCTACATTAATAAAGAGTTTATTCCTTTTCTCCTATGATTGTTCATATTTGTGATGATTATATGTTTCAATATCTTCGATTCCATTGTTTTATAGTAGATAGATCATGTATGCTTTGATCATTTCTTGTTTATGTTTATCTTGATATAGGTACCTTTTGAGTGGATTGAGTTCAATTGGCAGTGAAAGGAGTGATTCAAAGGAGATTAAGGAAGCAAAATACTACAAGTAAGTTCCTCTATCTCATCTATCTTCTATAAGAAAAGGTTAAACTACTTTCTTTCTGTTGTTCTAGGTGTAGTCACCCACCTAGGGAAAATATGTTTATCCGTAGATGAAAATTCCATATAACACCTGGGATAAGAGGTTAGGACCCATCATACCAACCATGGAATTCAATCTGATCATAGGGGAAGATCCGTAGCCAACAGACCAACAAAGGTATCCAAAGTACCAATGCTTGGAAGTAAGAATACCATGCCATGAAAAAGAGATTTGGGAGGGAAAAAATGCGCCATTTCAAAGCCAACAGTTGAAGCTCAGGAGTTGTAAATATTTTGTAGTGATGAAACACTGCCAAAGGCAATTATGGCGAACTTCCCTCCAGAATTTTTTTAATAGTAGTGTCGAGTTGAAGGTGTGAGTGTCCTTCAGATTCCATCCACCTAGTTTGACAAGGGGGGAGATCAATTCCATTCTAGCCAGGTGGAATTTTCGAGAGGAATTCATGCCAACAAATAGGAATTTGGTCAAAATGGTGTTGATTTTGTAAGTGACAGCCTTCGGAAGTTTATAAATGTGCATCGAGTAAATCAATATGCCATTGAGGACCAATTTAATGGGAATCAATCGTCCACCTAATGAAATCCGCTTGTGTGACAAATGTGATAATTTTGATTCAATTTTTATGAGGAGCCAGTCCCAATTCATGATCTTCTAGCTCATCAACTTCAAATTGGATCCAAGGTATGTGAATCCCTTGTCCAAATGTACAAGATTGACACCAAAGCAATTTTCTATGTCCATGGCAAAAACTGCCTCCAGGTGGCTGGATATGAGTAGAGTTTTAGATTGATTCATAAGAAGGCCAGATGCGGTCCCAAAGTCTTGTAGTATCTCAAAAATGTGGTGCCATTCCATCGATCTATTTTCCCCATAGTCAAAAGATCATCCAGGAAGAGTAAATGGGTGATGTGGACCAAGGCAGCGATCAAACACCCAGATATTAGCTTGTTGTTGTGATTTAGATATACCTATGCTTGTAATTTACAAGGTTTCTTTAATGAAACCCTCATATTTACAATGTTATTAATATTGGATTCATTGGTAATTTCTTTGATGAAATAATTATACTAAATTGTATATGCCAATTAATGGGTTACCTTTGACCACTGAGTTGCTTTGTTCTATGAAGGCTTTTTTGATATAAATAATTTTTCTGCGATGAAATTTTCTCTAGCTTCATACCCTAATAGCTAGAGTTTTATTTTTGTTCTATATGATAATTTATGGTTCATATTTTATTGAAGGATTGTTACAATAACACCCTTTTATTCATATAATTTGTAGTTTATATCATTATGAGTTGTATAAATGAATACTTATTAGGTTCTCTCAACGCTAGAATCTTTACACTGTCTCACTTCATGTCGATGTATATAATTCTTTCTTGCATCGTAGTTCTGCATTCTGATAATTAATACTGGTCCACTGCTAGTATCTACAACTTCTTATTTCTTGTATTATAATCTCACTTATTCACTTAATTCAGTTATTTTTTTTCCTTTACTAGCATTAAGATTTGTCATACAGAATCCGTGTATATTATTTTAACACCATTTCTTATTTAATACATTGGAGCTCATAAAATCTAAGTCTAAAGATCCATTGGCGGGTTCCTTATCTAGAAACCTGCCACATTTCCTTCCAGATTTTATTATTTTAGCTTTGGATTGTCTCATGCTAATGGGCAATTCCTATTCTTGGCTTGGGACTAAGTGTGCCCCTATTTACTAACAATAACTATTGATTAATGTATATGTTCTTATATACAATGCACAACATGGAAATTTTATATTCATTTACAGCAATCCACTTCACTAATAAATAAAATAAAAAACATCACAAGAATTATTCTCATTTTGGTAACAAAACTTAATTACAAGGATAGAGCAATTATCTATTTCCCTACATAGTTAGGCTTTCATAGGATTACTCAAGAGAAAAGACTACTCCTCTCAACCAATGAGTCTTTGTACCTTTGCAAGCACTCCCTGTGCCAGTCTACTTCGATAAAAATTCTTTGACAAGGACCAAAAGAGGTCCACCTATAACCCTCTGACCACACTAGGTCTTGTCTAGGTTTACCACACACCTTGGAGGCCTCGTAGGGTATTCCACTAGCCAACTAGCTTAGTAATCCATTTTTCTAGCAATGTTCTACCCTTTCTCAATAGCATCCTCTCTAAGGAGGCCATTTCATTTCCTCTCCTAAACCTCCTCCAACAAGTTCCAATTTTCACTAGTACAAAATGGCTAATTAGTTACTAAAAAATGACTAAAATTTGCATATAAATGACTATTTTTCGGTCGGTGACCAATAGTAGCTAATTTACATTATCTTATAATGTGACCAATGTTTAGTCATTTTTAGCTTAGTCATAAATTAGTTTCCTCAATTTTGTTGTCTAGTAGTATATTGGGTCATTAATTTAGTAATTGATTTGGTCATTGATGTGGTCATTAATTTAATCATTAATTTGGTCATTAATTTCTACAATTAATGACCAAATATACAACATAATATATTACTAAATGATCACCTGAGAAAACCAAAAAAATATGACCAAAAAAATATGACCAAGATGTTGGTCGTGTTATAAGATACTGTAAATTAGCTAATAATAGTCATATATATGCAAATTTTAGTCATCTTTCGAAACCAATTAATGAACAAATAAATATGACTAAATTTTGGTCATGTTATAAGATACTATAAATTAGCTACTAATAGTTGTATATATGCAAAATTTAGTCATCATTTGTAATCATAAATTTATCATTTTCAATAGTCATTTATTTTTTTTTGGTAGTTTCATACTCATTATATAAATGACTACTTTAGTAGTTTATATTCATTTCATTTACTTTCATTAACAATCATTATAAGCAACTAATTTAGTCATATATTCATTTTATTTGTGTTCATCATTAATAAACATAAATTACTAATTTAGTAGTTTTAGATTGATTTTATATGTTTATTATTAATCAACATAAATTAATTAGTATGATTTTGCAACTAAATTAAAAAAAAAAATCATACAATGTACATGTTCATCTAATATGAAAACACAAAGTTACATATGTTAATTACAATACTAAGTAATATCAAGTGCAACTATAAATAATTTCAACCACATAAATTATATTATATAAAATGTCAAGTATTACAATATGAGTTTCCAACTTAATATTGGTTGGAGTACAATTTACACATGAATATTGTTTCATCACTTCAAAACATTATCATTATGTTGCCAAGTCATTGTAGGTGAATTCACCAACTTTGAAGATTTGACCATCAATCTCTATGTGTGTGTCTTATGCGAGTTTTTTTTTTTTTCTGATACCACTACACCAGCTCTCTTCTCTCTTTCTCTTTAATTAGCATTTTTTCGCTCTAGTGCTATTGTTCTCTGCTTTCTTCAATCCTTGCTTCGTACCATCAATATTGAGTTCTTTTTCTCAAAGAAAAAAAGAAGATACAATTCAAAGTATAAGATATGAAAGTCGGTGAACACAAAAATATAAACTAAAGTAGACTTTAAAGGATTTATACGATATATAACTCAACATTAGTAATATTATTAATGCCATTTTCCCCCATAAAATCAAGAAACTTAGACAAGTTTTCTTTGGTTGGGCAATAGTGGCTGCTATGTGGCCAGATGACCTGTATAAACAAAGCAAATAAAATGTCATCATAGAATAAATTATGTACCTACTGTGTTCTCAGTGTACAACATTTGTTGATGAAATTGTTGGAAATAATACTGAGAGAGGGGGTGAATCAGTATTATTTCATTTCCATATTCTGATTCATATACACTACTTCAATTAATTAAACTTGCATGTATACGCAATTGTATATAAATAAACTAGTGTATACCCTGTACACTTATAATTTAGTTAATTCTTCATAAGTTGATCATTAATCTATGCATCAGAACCATATAAACAGTAACTAGGAGTAGTAAAAACAGATCAAAAAATCACACACATGAACACAAGATATATGGTGGAAGCCCAATGTGGGTGAAAACCACCTACTGCAATCGTCTCTACCGCTCTTTTACTAAGAAACTTCTTTTAAAATATTTGTACTGATGCAGTCTTATACCAGTATGTAGGCTTCTACCTGCAAAAGGATGCAACCTTCTCTCATTCTCCAGCTTGTCCTGGAAGGGAGCTACAACCCCCTAGCTCTTGTACTAGCTGATGTACTAGTACATAGGTGCTGACCTACAAAAGGATACAACCTTCTCTCTTCTTCCAGGGACCATGTGTCATAAATTGTTAAACTGGATCCATCAATCAAACATCAAATATATATCTGCATCAACCAAAACTGAATCAAACAATCACTTTTCTATAACCAGAACATAGTAACAGTAACCAGAACCCAATCTAGAATCCGAAACACTACAACAGTAAACAGAAGTAGCTAAAACATATTTTATGAGGTGTACGCTACTTCAATGTGTCGAACCTGCGTGTATACGCACTTTTCTGAAGGCGGAACTGTGTATACACAGTTTTGAAATATCAAACCAACGTGTATATGCACCTTTGCTATACTGAATCTGCGTACAAATCTGTAAAAGATTATTTAACCTTTACCACTATTCAAACATTAGTTATACCTAGATCATTAGATTTACAGATTATGACATGAAACAATTATTCAGATAAAAGGTCAAAAACCAAACAAAGATACTTTTCTTAAACCCTTAAGATCTTGACCCATCAATAGAACTTATCCTTCTTCAAGTGCTCAGGCTCCTCCTTGATTCAGATCTAGCTATGCACCATTACCCAATTACCAGTATTCTAGATCTTGCTCTTCATTAGATATTCACTACTTGAGCGCCTTTGACTAACGATCTTATCCTCCTTTTATAGTCTTAGGACTTACTCAATACCATGGTCCAAAACCACTTAAAACCAATACCTTGGACCAATTACCTGGGGTCAACACGTAGGACAAGATACCTTGGACTAATACCATGGATCAAAATACCATGGTCCAAATACCACGGACCAAAACCAAATTATCCAACATATACACACCTTTCCTTGCATGAAAGTGCATTTATACACATACGCGCATTTTGGTCATCAAACCCACGTGGATACATGGCTTGGTCAAGGGGAACCTACATATATCTCTTTTTCCTTCATTCTGTGAGCCTGAACTGTGATGTGTCATCTGAGTGAGTTGCCATCAAGGACAACACCTGTGTCATAGCGCCAAACCTGCGATATAATGCCAACAATCTCCCCCTTTGGACTTGATGGCAACCCCAAGTCACTCTCCCCCTTTTTCATCAATGGCGAAGGGTTATGCTCCCCCTGAGTACATGCTGAAATCTCTGATATGTTGAAGTGTGTTGTTCATGCTCCCCCTGAGTACATGCTGAAATCTCTGATATGTTGAAGTGTGTTGTTCATGCTCCCCCTGACTATAAGCAAGCTCTACAAAAAGATGTCCTGCAAGAAGAACATGTCTCTATACATCATAAATGACCTTCCTATCACCAAAGACTCATACATACATCCATCTCCCAACCAAGTTGGGCTATACCAAGATTGACTCATCCACCCAACCAAGTGGGGATACACCAAAAGTTTATACATGATAAAACATGAACATTACATCATCCATACCAGGCATAGTGGGGAAACAAAATAGGTCGTTACATGACCTTGATAATAAAAGATATACACGACATAGAGAAAAAATATCTAAAAGAATATTATGATAGTCATTAGCAACTATCATTAGCAACATCTGTCAATCACCATCGAGACCAGCAACCATGATCTCCCTCTGCACCTATTCCACCTGAATCAGAAACAACTGTGAAATTGTACCAAGATAATGCCAATAATTATAAGTATATGCTCCCCCTGAACCTGTGCCAAATGATCACTGTCAGACCCATATCAGACTCTTTTCATCCTGAGTCTGGCCCACTAATATTCTTCAACCAACATATACGCGACTGTATCTACAGAAACATGTGTATGTATGCGGATACGCTTCATGAAACTTGCATGCAACCACTGTTCTCTGAAAAATATAAATGTCAATGGCAAGATGATGCATCAAATACTCTTAGCTTCTGTATGAGGTATTCAAATGTCTCTCTGGGTAGAGGTTTGGTGAATATATTAGCCACCTATTCCTTGGAGGGAACATACTCCAATTTGACCTTTTGTTCAAGCACTTGTTCATGGAGAAAATGATATTTGATAGGTATGTGCTTGGTCTTGGAATGCATGACTGGATTATTTGAAATACTGATTGCACTTGTATTATCACATAGAATGGAGATGGGTGGAGTACATGTGATCTGAATGTCTTGCAATGTTTGCATCATCCAAAGAAGTTGTGTGAAACAAGATATATCAGCCACATATTTTGCTTCAGCTATAGATAATGCAATTGAACTTTGTTTCTTGCTGAACCAAGACACTAATCTGGAACCCATATAGAATGCACCACCACTAGTGTTTTTTCTGTCATCCACACTTCCTACCCATTCTACATCTATATATGCATGAAGTGTAAGATCTGTATCTCTAGGATACCATAAAGAAAAGCTTTGTGTTCCTTGAAGATATTTGAAAATCCTTTTGATTGCCTCAAGGTGTGTTTCCTTTGGATTGGCTTGGAATATTCCAACTATTCCCACTGCATGTGTGATGTCTGGTCGGGTACCTGTTAGATATACCAGACTACCGATCATGGATATGTAGGTTGGTTGATGTACAACTGTTGATTCATCATTTGCGTTGATGCTGCATCCTGTTACCATAGGGGTACATACTGGTTTAGAATCTTCCATGGCATATTTCTTCAAGATCTTCTTGAGGCACTTGGTTTGTGATAGAAAAATACCATCTTTATTTTGTTGAAATTGTAAGCCAAGAAAATATGTGAGCTCACCAAGCATGGGAATTTCAAATTCTCTCTGCATTACCAAAGCAAAGTTTTGACTCATGGTTTCTTCATTGCTACCAAAATGATATCATCAACATACACAACAAGTATTAGCAATTTATCATTGTCAATTTTTATATATAGATTGCTATCAGCTAATCCTTTTGAAAAGCCTTGTTGATGTAGATATTTGTCAAGATAGTAATACCATGCCCTTAGAGCTTTTTTTAGGTCGTAGAGGGCCTTTCTGTGTCTGCATACAAGTTCTGGATCATTTCCAAGGATGAATCCATCTGGTTGCTCAATATATACTTCTCCTTCTAAGTCCCCATTAAGAAAAGCAGATTTTACATCCATTTGGTATACTTTGAAATTTTGAAAACTAGAAAGAGAAAGAAACATTCTTATGGCTTCAAGTCTTGCAACAGGTGCAAAATGTTCTTCAAGATCTATACCTTCTTGTTCAGCATACCCTTTACAAACAAGTTTGGCCTTGTTTCTAATAACTTCTCCATTTTCATTCAGCTTGTTTTTTAATATCCATTTGGTTCATATGATATTCTTATCATGAGGTCTAGGAACTAATTCCCAAGTATTATTCTTTTCAATCTGCTCAAGCTCTTCATTCATGGCCTTGACCCAACATTTATCTTTGCATGCTTCATTTACATTTTGTTGTTCGACGGAGGAAAGCAATGCAAGATAGCTTGAGGATTCTGTAATAGTTCTTCTTGTCTGCACACATGCCTCTTTCTGTCCCAAAATTTAAGTCTCTGGATGATTTTTCTAGACATACCTAAATGGAGTCTTTTCTTCTACCGTTATCTGTTATTCTGGTGCTTCATTGGTTTCTTCTTCTTCAGAATTTGTCTAATTTGATGTGGAAGGATAATCCTAATCTTCTTCACAATTTTTTGTTTTTACCTGCTTTGGATTTTTGCCTACTTCATCAATCACAACATTAATACTTTCAACAATTTGCCCAAGTATTTTATTATAACATTCTTATCCTTTACTTTGGGAAGAGTAACCAAGGAGAATGTTTTCATTTGCTCTAGGTTCAAACTTACCAAGGTTTTCATCAGTCCTTTTGATGTAGCATTTGCTTCAAAAAACTTTGAAGTATTTTACAGTAGGAGTCTTACCATTCCAAAGTTCATGAGGAGTTTGAGTGTTGTTTACCCGAATATTTGTTTTGATGAGAATAGTGACGGAAACGAATGCAGCTTCACCCCAGAAGGTTGCAGGAGTTCCAGACTCATCTAGCATAGCACAAGCAATTTGTTGAACAGTTCTGTTCATCCTTTCTACCACTCCATTCTGTCGAGGAGTTCTTGCGGTAGAGAATTCCCTTCTTATTCCATGTTCTTCCCAGAAGTTGAAGAATTCATTCGAGGTAAATTCCCCTCCTCGATCAGACTTGAGGAATTTGATTTTCCGATCTGATTGATTTTCAAACAAGGCTTCGAAGGCTTTGAACTTTTCGAAAGCTTCGTCTTTGTGCTTTAGAAGTCCTATCCAACACATTCTTGAAAAATTGTCCATGAAAAATATAAAATATTCTTCTGCACAAGGTGACTTTTTCCTTGATGTTCCACACAAGTTAATATGAACAAGTTCAAGAGACTTATTAGCTAATCCTTCCTTTTTAGGGAAATGTGTTCTGGTTGTCTTAACAAATTGGCATGATTTGCATATTGTATTTTCTAGAATGTGGATATCGGGAAGATCACGAACCGCCTGGTATCTGCATGCTTTTCTTATTTGAGGGAAGCTTAGATGCCCCAGTCTTCTGTGCCATAGCCAGTGTTCATCATTTTTTCTTAGATAGTACTGTTGTTGTCCTCCTTTGAGTATGTACAAGTTGTTTGGAGTTCTTACACCTTTGATCACTATTTCTCCTATATCAAGCTAATGAACAACACATCCATTTGATCGAAATACTACTTGATTTCCTTGATCACACATTTGACTGACACTCAATAGGTTATGCTTTAGACCATCAACATACATAACATTCCAAACTTTAACCTTTTCTTTTAAGAGAACAAACCCTTTACCTTTTATGATTGTAGGAGTGTCATTACCAAATGAGACCTTCTTTTCTTTTTCTAAGGCATTATATGACTGAAGTTTTTCTTTATCACCTGTCATGTGTTTTGAGCATCCACTGTCGATATACCACTGATTTTCTTGTCCTTTTGCATACAAGGCTATTCCACATCTTTCTATTTGCAGTTCTTTCTTTCTCCATGTTTTGGGACCCAATGAAGCTTGCTCCTTCTGAGATGTTTACCGAAATTTACTCCTGCATTCAGAATCTTCATGACTTGTTGTTACAGATAGAGCATTCTATTTCATTTTCAAGAGTATAAAAGTTATTGTAGGTCCTTTTCGTGATCCCAGTCACATTCCTTTGATTTCGTGCTTCTATGGTCATGATGGTCTTGTAAGGAATACATTGAGTAGCTTTGTGTCCAAGGTTATGACATGAAAAACATTGGCCATTAAAGAAATTCCCGTGATTATGAAATCTACTGAACTGATGAATGTAGTTTCCATTGACATTCATTCTTGAAGAAAATTGAGACTGATTTTCCTATGGTTGGTTATAGCTTTTTTTCATCCTTGAAGTGGATTGAAATCGATTTACCTGATGATCTTCTTTATGCCTTTGCTGACGATTGTCAACCTATTCACTTCTCCTTGCTGCATCAACATAGCTTTTGGAGGTTGATGTCTTCTGTGCTTGAGATGTTTCTTCAGTATATTTAAGACCTGCCATTATCAGAGGAGAACACTGCACTTTCACAAATCTAAGATTGAGTGTTTTTTTTTTTCAATATATTTTCTTAGACCCACAATTTGACATTCTAACTTTTCATCTTGTTTTTCTCTTTCAGCGAGTTGGAATGTCAGAGTATCTATAATCATACTCTTTTCTTCTAAACATATTTTAAGTTTAGAAATTTCTTCATAGAGACCATCTTCATCTAAAGCATCCAAGAAATTATCATCTTCAAAATCCATCAGAAGTCTATAGTCATTACCATGTTCATCTTCATCACTATTTGACAAACCATCACTATCTTCATGTGTATAATAGCTCTTCTTACTTACATTCTATTTTCTATTCCATTTTGCTGGTTCCTTACCTTTAGCAAGCTTATCTTTATGACAACATTTGGCCACATAATGACCGACTCTTCCAGAAGCAAAGCATTTGAAAGGTAGCTTACCTCTGAATCTTCCAGTACCTTGTTGAAGGTTCTTGACAAAGTTTGCTTATTCCTCTCCTTCTTAATTATGTCCCGATTCATTGGGTTCTTCTGTTCCTGAAGCTTTGAATGCGGCTTCCCTCATATCTGATGGACCCCCTTTTCTCATTTTGAAAGCATTTAGGATCCTGTGTAGCTGTGTCATAGTAATAATCTGAATATTCTACTTTTCCTCTATTGTAGAAACTTTTGATTCGAACTTAGAAGACAAGGATCTTAAAACCTTTTCAACTACAGTAACTTCTTTTATCTCTTCACCCAAGTTTTTCATGCGATTAATAATCTCATCTATATGTAAGGAGTAATTAGCTATACTTTCATCCTTGTGCATTTTGAGAGTTTCATATTGAATTATGAGATTTTATAGTTTTGCACGTTTTACCTGGTCGTCTCCTTCATAGCTTAGAATGATCTTGTCCCATATTTCTTTGGCAGTTTTGAGCTACATAACCTTGACAAATTATGATTGTGACAGACTCCCTAGTAATGTATTGACAACCTTGGCATTTGTTTCGCACTGCTTTTTACCTATTGTATCTGTAAGAATTGCTGATGGAAATTTGTATACTCCTTCCACAATTTCCCAAACATTTGTTCCAAGAGATTGAAGATAGGTTGTGGTTCTTACCTTCCAATAGACAAAGTTTCTCCCATCAAAGATCGGTGGTCTAATGGATCCCTCTCTTTTGTAGTGACTCATGATGATGGATCTTTCTTCGAGCGATCAAGCTTCTTTTGAAGAACCTGCTCTCATTCCAATTGTTGGAAATAATACTGAGAGAGGGGTGGGGTGAATCAGTATTAACAAGTTAGTAATATTTAATTTCCATATTCTAATTCATATACGCTACTTCAGTTAATTAAACTTGCGTGTATATGCAACTGTATATAAAGAAACTAACATATACCCTGTACACTTATAATTTAGTTAATTCTTCATAATTTGATCATTAATATGTACATTAGAACCATATAAACAGTAACTAGGAGCAGTAAAAATAGATCAGACAGTCACACACATGAACACAAGATATAAGATGGAAACCCAATGTAGGTGAAAACCACCTGCTGCAATCGTCTCTACCTTTCTTTGAATAAGAAACTTATTTTACAATATTTTGAACCGGTCTAGTCTTATACCAGTACGCATGCTTCTACCTACAGAATTCTACAACCTTCTCTCGTTCTCCAGCTTCTCCCGGAAGGCAGCTACAACCCCCTAGCTCTTGGACTAGCTGATGTACTAGTACATAAGTGCTGACCTACAGAAGGCTACAACCTTCTCTTTTCTTCCAGGGACCACGTTTCGTAAAATTTCAGACTGGATCCATCCATCTAACATCAAATATATATCTACATCAACCAAAAGTGAATCAAACAATCACTTGTCTCTAACTAGAACACAGTAACAGTAACAAAACCCAATCCAGAACCCAGAACACTACAATAGTAAACAGAAGTAGCTAAAACATATTTTATGAGGTGTAAGCTACCTCAATATGTCGAACCTGCGTGCATACACACTTTTCTCAAGGTGGACCTGCATATACGCAGTTTTGAAATACCGAACCAACTTGTATATGTGCCTTTGCTATATTGAATCTGCGTACAGATTTGTAAAAGATGATTTAACCTTTACCACTATTCAGACATTATTTATACCTAAATCATCATATTTACAGATTACGACATGTGCCAATTATTCAGATAAAATATCAAAAACCACACAAAGATACTTCTCTTCAAGCCTTAAGATCTGGACCCATCAATAGAACTTACCCTTCTTCAAGCTCTCAGGTTCCTACTTGATTCAGATCCAGCTATGCAGCATTACCCAATGACCAGTATTCTAGATCTTGCTCCTCATTAGATATTCACTACTTGAGTGCCTTTTCCTAATGATCTTCTCCTCTTTTTATAGTCTTAGGCCTT